>JARQOD010000001.1:683341852-683574023 GCA_033576555.1 Oophaga sylvatica
TTCCCCCTCCTTCCTGCATGCTCTCCTCAGGCTCACCCCGCCCACCTCTAGCAGCAGGGAAGGTCTGCCTCCCTCAGGCTTCCCCCTGGAAACAGAGAATGCAGCCTCTCAAGTTCCGAGCCCAGCGTGCAGGTACCCTCGGTTCAGTCTAACTCCTTACACATGCTTAGCAGGATAGATTGCAACCTTTTTTTGTATATTGTAATAGGTGAATCCTGACAGAGTTCATATTGCACATTGTCAAGATTCGATAATCTGCAGTCGCAAGGAGTGAGAGCAGAAATTTATGTTCAGCCAAGAAAACCCATTTAAATGAATTCACTTGTAATTTCAACCAAATTTTTATTAATGTGTAATATCTGTATTCTTGTAATGATTATAGGGGATAACTCAGGAGACTCTTTGCGTGGAACAAGACAACTACAGGACACAGTTTTATAAGTGGTAAAGTCTATATTATCACACGGTGATTCAAACAGGTGCAGAGCAAAGCTCAAGTCCACAACACTTTGTGCAGATATTAAATGCAGCTTAACAGTCTATAGGAAACTTCAGAGGAAAATGCAATAAAGCAAAGAGTCTATGAAGCACAAATATACTTGAGGATACTTGACACGAATAAGTCCTTGCTTAGTCCAAGCACAGGTAGATATGCTTATAAGGCAGTTCAAATAATATCTTAGCTCAACCAGGGAGGCCTGGGTAATAGTCTCAGGTTTAAGCAGAGCAGAGCTGCAACAACTTACAAGTCCATCAAATGCAGAAGGAAGTAAACTCCAGCAGCCAGATGAAGGAGGATTACTGGAAACTGGTGTATGCAGCAGGAACTCAGAGCAGAGTAGCAGGATCACAAACAGGTTCACAGGTACAATGCCAGGGAGCCTCCAGAGGTCAGAAGCTGGATGCAAGGCAGAAGCTGGATGCAAGGCAGAATACTCTAGCACAGACTAAAGGCTGGGGTGGAGTTATATAGCAAGAAGACACAGTGCAAATGAGACCAAAGACGCTATCTTGGAAAAGGGCAGTAATGCACAAAAGGTAATCAAAAATGTTCAGAGTCCTGACAATTCTACTTAGCTGTGCCATGACTGCTAATATTGTAATTCATTTAACAGTCTTCCCTATTTATGGATTCCTTCTATTTATGAACATATCTGGTCTTGATTTTGCAAATTGTTTGGACTAAAAGAAGTTAAAGTCAATAACTGTAATCGATTTCTGCAAAGGAGGGAATTTGAAGTATCTAGTATATTAAAGTTAGTGTTATGCTAAGTGTTGCTTTGCTTGAGTTTTATAAGAATACAAACAAGTCAATGAACTCAAAGCAGTTGTGGACATGTGTTCATGCATTCTCGTCTCCCAAGATCTCGGCTCCCAAAATGTCAATTGTGCATGCGCCGCCTCTGGTGACCTCATTAAAAAGCATGGAGAGGCGGGGGATCAGGGGTTTTACAAAATGGCAGCAGAGCCCCTGCATCACAGAGCATCACCTCATACTAGCCTGGGTCCCCCAGCATCACCCCACTCCTACCTCCACCAAACACCACCTCCTATCAGCCTGGGGCTCACAGCATCTCCTGCCTCCACTGCCGCCAGCTCCATGCAGCAGACACCCTGCCACCTGGGAATCTGCTCGGCCATCACTGCCCCCAAAGTAAGCTACTGTAAAAGTGGATTATAAGACACACCACAATTATGTTAAAAAAGGTTTCATATTTTCCTCCCCGGAATTTGGGGTGCGTCGTATAATCCAATGCGTCCTATAATTCGCCAAATAAGGTACTTTGTATTTTAGGCCAAAAAAAAAAAATATATATATATCTATAATATAACGGTAGGAGCGTCACTCTGTCTGAAGCCTTTATAGACTGCGCAAGCGCGACACGCCTGCGCAGTCTGGCTCCAGACAGAGTGAGGCATCCAGAGCGGTGATTACTCTGTATGGCGCCGGAGATCGCGGTATGCGTACTGGATGCATACCGCGATCTCCGGCGCCATACTCACATACTTACCTGACCGGGAGGAGCGTTGCCCGCGGCGCTTCTCTTCTCCCGGGGCAGGAGACCAGGAGTGCGCGTCGGATTGCGCATGCGCAGTAGCGCTATCCGGCGCCATTTTGCTGAAGACACATTTACAGTGTGTCTTCAGCAATATGGCGCCGGACCGCACGGTATGGGCATGAGCGTACTCCGGCGCCGCTCTCCTCCCCCGGCGTCCAGCAGTACAGAGCACAGGGATGAAAGGTGAGTATAAATGTTTTTTTTTTTTTGGGGTATCTGTGCAGTTTAATAGCGGTGAGGGGGCCATGCATATCAGGATAGGGGGGTGAGGGGACCATGCACATCAGGGTTGGGGGGTAAGGGGACCATGCACATCAGGGTTGGAGGGTGAGGGGACCATGCACATCAGGATTGGGGGGTGAGCGGACCATGCATATCAGGATAGGGGGGTCAGGGGACCATGCACATCAGGGTTGGGGGGTGAGGGGACCATGCACATCAGGGTTGGGGGGTGAGGGGACCATGCACATCAGGATTGGGGGGTGAGGGGACCATGCACATCAGGATTGGGGGGTGAGGGGACCATGCATATCAGGGTAGGGGGGTGAGGGGACCATGCACATCAGGGTTGGAGGGTGAGGGGACCATGCACATCAGGATTGGGGGGTGAGCGGACCATGCATATCAGGATAGGGGGGGTCAGGGGACCATGCACATCGTGATTGGGGGGTGAGGGGACCATGCACATCAGGGTTGGGGGTGAGGGGACCATGCACATCAGGATTGGGGGGTGAGGGGACCATGCACATCAGGATTGGGGGGTGAGGGGACCATGCATATCAGGATAGGGGGGGTGAGGGGACCATGCACATCAGGGTTGGGGGGTGAGGGGACCATGCACATCAGGATTGGGGGGTGAGCGGACCATGCATATCAGGATAGGGGGGGTGAGGGGACCATGCACATCAGGATTGGGGGTGAGCGGACCATGCACATCAGGGTTGGGGGGTGAGGCGACCATGCACATCAGGATTGGGGGGTGAGGGGACCATGCACATCAGGATTGGGGGGTGAGCGGACCATGCACATCAGGATTGGGGGTGAGCGGACCATGCACATCAGGGTTTGGGGGGTGAGGGACCATGCATATCAGGATAGAGGGGGTGAGGGGATCATGCAAATCAGGATTGGGGGGTGAGCAGACCATGCACATCAGGATTGGGGGTGAGCAGACCATGCACATCAGGATTGGGGGGTGAGGGGACCATGCACATCAGGATTGGGGGGTGAGGGGACCATGCACATCAGGATTGGGGGGTGAGCGGACCATGCACATCAGGATTGGGGGTGAGTGGACCATGCACATCAGGGTTTGGGGGGTGAGGGGACCATGCATATCAGGATAGAGGGGGTGAGGGGACCATGCAAATCAGGATTGGGGGGTGAGCAGACCATGCACATCAGGATTGGGGGTGAGCGGACCATGCACATCAGGATTGGGGGGTGAGGGGACCATGCACATCAGGATTGGGGGGTGAGGGACCATGCACATCAGGGTTGGGGGGTGAGGGGACCATGCACATCAGGGTTGGGGGGTGAGGGGACCATGCACATCAGGATTGGGGGGTGAGCAGACCATGCATATCAGGATAGGGGGGTCAGGGGACCATGCACATCAGGGTTGGGGGGTGAGGGGACCATGCACATCAGGGTTGGGGGTGAGGGGACCATGCACATCAGGATTGGGGGGTGAGGGGACCATGCACATCAGGATTGGGGGGTGAGGGGACCATGCATATCAGGATAGGGGGGTGAGGGGACCGTGCACATCAGGGTTGGGGGGTGAGGGGACCATGCACATCAGGATTGGGGGGTGAGCGGACCATGCATATCAGGATAGGGGGGTCAGGGACCATGCACATCAGGATTGGGGGGTGAGGGGACCATGCACATCAGGGTTGGGGGGTGAGGGGACCATGCACATCAGGATTGGGGGGTGAGGGGACCATGCACATCAGGATTGGGGGGTGAGGGGACCATGCATATCAGGATAGGGGGGGTGAGGGGACCATGCACATCAGGGTTGGGGGGTGAGGGGACCATGCACATCAGGATTGGGGGTGAGCGGACCATGCATATCAGGATAGGGGGGTGAGGGACCATGCACATCAGGATTGGGGGTGAGCGGACCGTGCACATCAGGGTTGGGGGGTGAGGGGACCATGCACATCAGGATTGGGGGTGAGGGGACCATGCACATCAGGATTGGGGGGTGAGCGACCATGCACATCAGGATTGGGGGTGAGCAGACCATGCACATCAGGTTTGGGGGGTGAGGGGACCATGCATATCAGGATAGGGGGGTGAGGGGACCATGCAAATCAGGATTGGGGGGTGAGCAGACCATGCACATCAGGATTGGGGGTGAGCGGACCATGCACATCAGGATTGGGGGGTGAGGGGACCATGCACATCAGATTGGGGGGTGAGGGACCATTCACATCAGGATTTGGGGGTGAGGGGACCATGCACATCAGGGTTGGGGGGGTGAGGGGACCATGCACATCAGGGTTGGGGGGTGAGGGGACCATGCACATCAGGGTTGGGGCGTGAGGGGACCATGCACATCAGGATTGGGGGGTGGGGGACCATGCACATCAGGGTTGGGGGTGAGGGGACCATGCACATCAGGGTTGGGGGTGAGGGGACCATGCACATCAGGGTTGGGGGGTGGGGGACCATGCACATCAGGGTTGGGGGGTGAGGGGACCATGCACATCAGGATTGGGGGGTGAGGGGACCATGCACATCAGGATTGGGGGTGAGGGGACCATGCACATCAGGATTGGGGGGTGAGCGAACCATGCACATCAGGATTGGGCGATGAGGGGACCATTCATACCAGGATTGGGGGGTGAGGGGACCATTCATACCAGGATTGGGGGGTGAGGGACCATTCATACCAGAATTGGGGGTGAGGGGACCAGTCATACCAGAATTGGGGGGTGAGGGGACCATGCATTCCAGGATTGGGTGGGAGGTGACCTTGCATACCAGGATTGGTGGTGAGGGGACCGTGCATACCGGGATTGGGGAGGTGAGGGGACCATGCATACCGGATTGGGGGTGAGGGAACCATGAATACCAGGATATGGATGAGCAGGTACCATGCATACCAGGATAGGGATGAGGGGGTACCATGCATACCAGGATTGGGTGATGAGGGTCCATGCATACCAGGATGAGGAATGGGGTGCCATGCATACCAAATTTGGGTGGGGGTGAGGGGACCATACATACCAGCATAGGGATGAGGGGTACCATACATACCAGCATAGGGATGAGGGTACCATGCATACCAGGATAGGAGGGGGGCAGCACATACCAGCATGGGAGACCATATACCTTTAAAAATGCTTGCCAGGGGACCATGCACATCAGGATTGGGGGGCGAGGGACCATGCACACCAGGATAGGGGGTGAGAGGACCATGCATACCAGGATAGGGGTGAGGAGACCATGCACTCAGGATTGGGGGTGAGGGGACCATGCACATCAGGATTGGGGGGTGATGGGACCATGCATACAGGATTGGGGGGTGAGGGACCTTGCATATCAGGATTGGGGGTGAGGGGACCATGCATATTAGGATTGGGGGGTGAGGGGACCATGCATATCAGGATTGGGGGTGAGGGTACCATGCATATCAGGATGGGGGTGAGGAGATCATGCACATCAGGATTGGGGGGTGAGACCATGCACATCATGTTTGGGGTGAGGGGACCATGCTCAACAGGATGGGGTGACGGGACCATGCACATCAGGATTGGGGGGTGAGGGGGCCATGCACATCAGGATTGGGAGGTGAGGGGACCATGCACATCAGGATTGGGGGGTGAGGGGGACCATGCACATCAGGATAGGGGGGTGAGGGGACCATGCACATCAGGATAGGGGGGTGAGGGGACCATGCACATCAGGAATGGGGGGGTGAGGGGACCATGCATATCAGGATTGGGCAGGAGGGAACCATGCATACCAGGATTTGGGGGGTGAGGGGACCATGCATACCAGGATTGGGGGTGAGGGAACCATGAATACCAGGATATGGATGAGCAGGTAACATGCATACCAGGATAGGGATGAGGGGGTACCATGCATACCAGGATTGGGGGATGAGGGGACCATGCATACCAGGATGAGGAATGGGGTGCCATGCATAGTAGATTTGAGTGGGGATGAGGGGTGCCATGCATACTAGGATAGGAGGGGGGCAGCACATACCAGAATGGGAGACCATGTACCTATAAAAATGCTTGCCACCCGGGCATAGAACGGGTTAATCACTAGTGTGTATATATATATATATATATATATATATATATATATATTGTGATTTTTTACATTTTAAAAATTATAAAAAGGAAAATGGGCAGATGCAAAAGTTTGGACACCCTTTCAGATTTGTGTGCTCAGATAACATAGACCAAAGTTTCAGACCTTAGTTAGCCTGTCAAGGTTATGGCTTGTTTACTATCATCATTAGGAAAGGCCAGGTGATGCAAATTTCTCAGCTTTATAAAAACCCAGCCTCACCTAACCTTGTGCCAAAAACAGCAGCCATGGATTTTTCTACACAGCTGCCTAGCACTCTGAAAATAAAAATGATGAAGACCCACAAAGTAGGATAAGGCTTTAAGAAGATAGCAAAGCATTTTCAAGTTGCCCTTTCCTCAGTTCAAAATGTAGTTAAGAAATGGCAGTTAACAGGAACAATGGAGGTCAAGATAAGGTCTGGAAGACCAAGCAAAATTTCAGTGAGAGCTGCTCATAGGATTGGTAGAAAGGCAAATCAGAACCCCTGCTTGACTGCAAAAGACCTTTGGAAAGATTTAGCATACTCTGGAGTTGTGGTACATTGCTCTTCTGTTTAGAGACAACTGCACAAATATTGCCTCCATGGAACAGTCATCAGAAGAAAACCTCTTCTGCATCCTCACCATAAAAATCAGCATCAGAAGTATATAAAAGAACATCTAAACAAGCCTTATGCATTTTACAAACAATTGTGCTTTGGGGTTATGTTGCAGCCAGGGGCACAGGGAACATTTCATTGGTAGAGAGAAGAATGGATTCCATGTAATTTCAACAAATTCTTGATGCAAACATAACACCATCTGTAAAAGAGCTGAAGCTGAAAAGAGGTTGGACTCTACAAATGGATAATAACCCTAAACAAACATCAAAATCTACAATAGACTACCTCAAAAGGCGCAAGCTGAAGGTTTTAAAATGGCCCTCACAGTCCCCTAATCTGAACATCATTGAAAATCTGTGGCTAGATCTCAAAATAGCAGTGCATGCAAGACAATTGCATATTTGGTGAAATTGTGATAAAGTTGTGTTTCCCAATGTCATCCTTAAAGTGCTCGAACAGGTAATGTTTTTGGAAAAAAATTAAAAGGATATAATGAAACTAAGTATCACAGTAATATTAAAGGGAATCTGTCACCTAAATTGGCGGGATATTTAAATGATGGCAGTCAGGTCAGATGGGCGGTGTTTTTGGTACGTGCCTTAACACGTTGTTCGCCGCTGTCTTCATTATTTCTGGGAATTGTAGTCGTTGCCCTCCATATAACGCGCCTGTGCATTGCAATCTGCGGGCAAAGCATACTGCACGTGCGCAATTCAAGATTGCAATGTGCAGGCGCATTATATGGAGGGCAACAACTACAATTCCCAGAAATAATGGAGACAGCGGCGAACAACATGTTAAGGCAAGTACCCAAAACACCGCCCATCTGACCTGACTGCCATCATTTAAATATCCCGCCAATTTAGGGTGACAGATTCCCTTTAAGGAAATCTCCGGACATTCCTTATTGGAGTAGTTTGAATGCATTGGATAGTAATCTTTTTTGCAGATTTTTTCAGAAATAATTTTACAAATATGGGTGATTTTTTTTCCTTAGAATGTTCCAACAGGAGAGCATAGATATGAATAGTCTAATGCAGCCAACTAGACAATCCGTAGTTTTAAAGATTTACTAGAATGTCTAACTCTATGGAACATTCTAAAAGGATAGATAGATTAGTTTGAGTCCTACAACTGGGTTACTGATCGGCAGAACAGAACTTTGATCCCCATTACAATAGAGTGGCAGTACACATGTTCAACCGCAACTCCATTCACACTCTATGTGACTGTCAAGTGATATGCTCATCACTTCTTGGCAGTCTTCATAGAGAATTAATAGACTGCAACATTCTGCTTTTTTCAGTTGGGGTTCCAGCTGTCGGACCCTCATCGGCCTATAAGTTATGACCAACAATGTGTAAATTAAAGATAACTTTCTTTCACCAGACAACTCTTTAAAGCAAGAAAAACATCTCATAAACATAGACTGGCAAGGTGTTTGTTAACTGTGAAGTTTGATTAGATGTTAGATATATGGCTAAGTCAAAATAAGTTAAGAAAATATATTATTGCCTTGCATAAAGAATGAAAAGGATACACAAAGATAGAAAATTATTTGAATGTAACTAAAGATAGAATTTTCAATCATTGTTCTCAAGGTGCAAAGTTGAAGGAACGATGGCTACACTACGTGGACATGGTAGACAAAGGAAGCTATTGCTGGCTGCTACAGTATTCATGAGTAGGCAGGTGATGAAAAACCTTCATTTACTGTAAAAGACCTGCAGTAAGATTTGGTGGCAGCAGACACTGAAGTTTCAATTTTCATAGTAAGGCACATACTAAATGCTGAATGTCTCTACTCTCGAACTCCAAGACATACAGCTCTTCTCACTAAAAAAAAAAGTTGGCTCTATTATGTTCAAAAATATGTAAATAAGCCATAGAAGTTTGATGATTCTCTGCTGTGAAGTAATTAAAGGGAATCTATCACCTATTTTTTCCACTATAAGCTGCGGCCACCGCCTTTAGGGGCTTATCTACAGTATTCTGTAATGCTGTAGATAAGCCCCAATGTAATCTGAAAGAGAAGAAAAACGAGTAAGATTATACTCACCCAGGGGCGGTTCGGGGTCTGGTCCAGTCAGATGGGTGTCGCGGTCTGGTCCGATGCCTCTCATCTTCTAGCGAAGATGTTCTCTTCTTTGCTTCCTGTCGCGGCTCCGGCGCAGGCGCACTGCTCTGCCCTATTGAGGGCAGAGCAGAGTACTGCAGTGCGCAGGCTCTGGGAAAGGTCAGAGAGGTCCGGCGCCTGTGCACTGCAGTACTTTACTCTGCCCCCAACATGGCAGAGCAGTGCGCCTGCGCTGGAGCCGCGACAGGAAGCAGAGAAGAGAACGTCTTCGCAAGAAGATGGGAGGTGCCGGACTGGACCGCGACAACCATCGGACTGGACTGGACCTGTGGGGAAGAGCTATGTCAGTCCTGTGTTTCATGTGCAAGGGCCCGGGGTGACTTCAGACTGTGTTTTGTGGGTGAGCTCGATCAGGACTACCACCCTAGTCGCCCTTTTTACAACTCTACACTGTGAAATCCTTTCAGATATTTGTAGACCGCTATTAAGTCTCCTCTTAGCCTTGTTTTTTGCAAGCTAAACATTCCCAAATCCTTTAACCGTTCCTCATAGGACATACTTTGCAGTCTGCTCACCATCCTGGTAGCTCTTCTCTGAACATGCTTCAGTTTTTCAATGCCTTTTTTAAAATGTGGTGGCCAGGACTGGGCACAGTATTCCAGATGTGGACTGACCAAGGAGTAGAGAGTGATAACTGCTTCACATGATCTAGACTCTATGCTTCTCTTAATACATCCTAGAACTGTGTTTGCCTCTTTTGCTGCTGCATCACACTGTTGACTCATGTGCAGCCTGACATTTATTAGTATACCCAAGGCTTTTACACAAGTGCAGCTGCTTAGCTGTATTCCTCCCATTCTATAGATGTAATTTTTGCTTTTCTTGCCCAGATGTAAAATCTTGCATTTTTCCCTGTTAAATAGCATTCTATTAGTCGCTGCCCATTGTTCAAGCTTACAGTGGGGAAAAAAAGTATTTAGTCAGCCACCAATTGTGCAAGTTTTCGCACTTAAAAAGATGAGAGAGGCCTGTAATTGACATCATAGGTAGACCACAAATATGAGAGTCAAAATGAGAAAACAAATCCAGAAAATCACCTTGTCTGATTTGGCAAGATTAATTTAGGAAATTATGGTGGAAAATAAGCATTTGGTCATTAACAAAAGTTCATCTCGATATTTTGTTATATATCCTTTGTTGGCAATGACAGAGGTCTAACGTTTTCTGTAAGTCTTCACAAGGTTGGCACACACTGTTGGTGGTGCGTTGGCCCAAACCTCCATGCAGATCTCCTCTAGAGCAGTGATGTTTTGGGCCTGTTGTTGGACAACATGGACTTTCATATCCCTCCAAAGGTTTTCTATGGGGGTTGAGATCTGGAGACTGGCTAGGCCACTCCAGGACATTCATATGCTTCTTACGAAGCCTCTCCTTCATTGCCCTGGTTGTGTACTTGGGATCATTATCATGCTGAAAGACACATCCACGTTTCATCTCCAATGCTCTTGCTGATGAAAGGAGGTTTGCACTCAAAATCTCACGATACATGGCCCCATCCATCGTTTCATGTAAACAAATTAGTCGTCCTGGTCCCTTTGCAGAGAAACAGCCCCAAAGCATGATGTTGCCACCCCCATGCTTCAGAGTAGGTATGGTGTTCTTTGGATGCAACTCAGCATTCTGTCTCTTTCTAACACAACGAGTTTTGTTTCTACCAAACAGTTCTACTTTGGTTTCATCAGACCATATGACAATTCTCTTCTGTATAATCCAAATGCTCTCTAGCAAACTTCAGACTGGCCTGGACATGTACTGGCTTAAGCAGCGGGACACATCTGGTACTGCAGGATCTGAATCCCTGGTGGCGTAGTGTGTTACTGATGGTAGCCTTTGTTATGGTGGTCCCAGCTCTATGCTGGACATTCATTAGGTCCCCCGTGTGGTTCTGGGATTTTTGCTCATCGCTCTTGTGATCATTTTGACCTCACGGGGTGAGATCTTCCGTGGAGTCCCAGATAGAGGAAGATTACACAGGTCAACACAATTTTTCTGGCAAAAGGTTTTAAAACATATTTTAAGTCAATTTTGGCTGCTGATTACGAATATGAACTCCGTTTTTGGCTATCACATCAGGATTTCGAGATATTTTCAATTTTTGATTTTTTATGAAAATTACTCCTATCGAATGTTTTATGATAAAAACACATGATTTTCGGTACTACATTTTGTATATTTTCAATCAAGGAATAACAAAGATTACAAAGTCTATGTACAGCAAATCTAATATACTTACAGAATTAAACTACAAAATATAAAAACACATATACAGTTAGGTCCATATATATTTGGACAGAGACAACATTTATCTAATTTTGGTTCTAGACATTACCACAATGAATTTTAAACAAAACAATTTAGATGCAGTTGAAGTTCAGACTTTCAGCTTTCATTTGAGGGTATCCACATTAAAATTGGATGAAGGGTTTAGGAGTTTCAGCTCCTTAACATGTGCCACCCTGTTTTTAAAGGGGCCAAAAGTAATTGGACAGATTAAATAATTGTAAATAAAATGTTCATTTCTAGTACTTGGTTGAAAACCCTTTGTTGGCAATGACTGCCTGAAGTCTTGAACTCATGGACGCCACCAGACGCTGTGTTTCCTCCTTTTTGGTGCTCTGCCAGGCCTTCACTGCGGTGGTTTTCAGTTGCTGTTTGTTTGTGGGCCTTTCTGTCTGAAGTTTAGTCGTTAACAAGTGAAATGCATGCTCAATTGGCTTGAGATCAGGTGACTGACTTGGCCATTCAAGAATATTCCACTTCTTTGCTTTAATAAATTCCTGGGTTGCTTTGGCTTTATGCTTTGGGTCATTGTCCATCTGTAGTATGAAACGACGCCCAATCAGTTTGGCTGCATTTGGCTGGATCTGAGCACACAGTATGGCTCTGAAGACCTCAGAATTCATTCAGCTGCTTCTGTTCTGTGTCACATCATCAATAAACACTAGTGACCCAGTGCCACTGGCAGCCATGCATGCCCAAGCCATCACATTGCCTCCACAGTATTTTACAAATGATGTGGTATGCTTTGGATCATGAGCTGTACCACGCCTTCGCCATACTTTTCTCTTTCCATCATTCTGGTAGAGGTTGATCTTGGTTTCAACTGTCCAAAGAATGTTCTTCCAGAACTGTGCTGGCTTTTTTAGATGTTTTTTAGCAACGTCCAGCCTAGCCTTTTTATTCTTGAAGCTTATGAGTGGCTTGCACCGTGCAGTGAACCCTCTGTATTTACTTTCATGCAGTCTTCTCTTTATGGTAGATTTGGATATTGATACGCCTACCTCCTGGAGAGTGGTGTTCACTTGGTTGGCTGTTGTGAAGGGGTTTCTCTTCACCATGGAGAGCATTCTGCGATCATCCACCACTGTTGTCTTCCGTGGGCGCCCAGGTCTTTTTGCATTGATGAGTTCACCAGTGCTTTCTTTCTTTCTCAGGATGTACCAAACTGTACTGTAGATTTTGCCACTCCTAAAGTTGTAGCAATTTCTCAGATGGGTTTTTTCTGTTTTTACAGCTTAAGAATGGCTTGTTTCACCTGCATGGAGAGCTCCTTTGACCGCATGTTTCCTTCACAGCAAAACCTTCCAAATGCAAACACCACACCTCAAATCAACTCCAGCCCTTTTATCTTGCTTAATTGAGAATGACATAATGAAGGGATTGCCCACACCTGTCCATGAAATAGCCTTGGAGTCAATTGTCCAATTACTTTTGATCCTTTAAAAACAGGGTGGCACATGTTAATGAGCTGAAACTCCTAAACCCTTCATCCAATTTTAATGTGGATACCCTCAAATGAAAGCTGAAAGTATGAACTTCAACTGCATCTGAATTGTTTTATTTAAAATTCATTGTGGTAATGTCTAGAACCAAAATTACATAAATGTTGTCTCTGTCCAAATATATATGGACCTAACTATATATGGCACACAGATGAATGGCAAATGGCAGTTATTTGAACTTTCTTTTCTTGGCTGATCTGTGATGTACAGCTTATGGGTTGTCTCTCATCAAGCTCCAGCAATAGTCAGCCATCATAGTGAGTCCTACCGGCCTTGATACCATTCTTTCATTGTTTTAATGTCCTGATGAAAATGCTCCCTTTGTTCCTCGCTCACATCCTCAAGGTTCTCTGGAAAAAAGTCCAAATGGCTGTGTAAATAGTGAATCTTGATACTCATTCTACATCCAAGATTTTGCAGACTCATTAGTAGCTCTTCCACAATCTCTTCATAGTTGTCTGCTTTCTTATTCCCTAGAACATTCTGCACCACATTACAAAATGCATTCCAAGCTCTTTCTTCTGTCTCATTCATTGATGTGATAAAATTTGGGTCTCTCATAAGTGTTCTTATTTGAGGTCCATCAAATATTCCAGACTTTTTCTTCTCTTCACTAAGACCAGGAAAAATTGAACATATATAAAGCATTCTCCACTGTGATTAAGAGCTTTGACGAACTGCTTCATCAATCCAAGTGTTATGTGCAAGGGAGGAAAGACAATGTTCTTCCTATCCACTAGAGGATCATGGATGACATTCTTATTGCCAAATGCCAAACTCTGTCGCTGAGGCCATTCAGTTTTCACCCAATGCTCTGCTGTAGCTCTACTGTCCCAGTAGCACAGAAAACAAGGGTGTTTTGTGCACCCTCCTTGCAGACCCAAAAGAAAGTTAACCATTTTCAAATCAACACAAATTAACCACCCGTGAACATTATATTGTAACCTCTCTAGAGCAATCTTAAACCGGCACTTTTCATACACTACTTATATTTATCATGGAATTCATGAAAATGGGCTATATACCGATAGCGCAAAAACGTGATGTGATAGAGAAATTATAAGATCAGATTTGAATTCAGCACCCTCAAATTAGTCTAAAAACTGTTCTTAAAGTCCATGCCAGAATTTTTTTTTTTTTTGTAGACCAGTGTTATCAGTGGTCTTGTATGTCTTCCATTTTCTTATTTTTGCCCCCACAGTTGATTTCATCACACCAAGCTGCTTGCCTATTGCAGATTCAGTCTTCCCAACCTGGTGCAGGGCTACAATTTTGTTTCTGGTGTCCTTCGACAGGTCTTTGTTCTTCACCATAGTGGAGTTTGGAGTGTGACTGTTTGAGGTTGTGGACAGGTGTCTGTTATACTGATAACAAGTTCAAACAGGTGCCATTACTACAGGTAATGAGTGTAGGACAGATTAAAGAAGAAGTTACAGGTCTGTGAGAGCCAGAAATCTTGCATGTTTTTAGGTGACCAAATACTTATTTTCCACCATAATTTGCAAAATAAATCTTGTCAAATCAGACAAGGTGATATTCTGGATTTGTTTTCTCATTTTGACTCTCATATTTGTGGTCTAACTATCATGTCAATTACAGGCCTCTCTCATCTTTTTAAGTGGGAGAACTTACACAATTGGTAGCTGACTAAATACTTTTTCCCCACTGTATCTACATCCTTCTGAATCCTTTGTCTTCTCTAGTGTTAAGGGTATGCCACACTAAACAAGATCGCTAACGAGATCGCTAAAATACGTCACTATTTAGCGATCTCGTTAGTGACGCTGTCATGTGTGGCATGTAGCAACGACGTGGCCCCTGCTGTGATCTCGCTGATCGTTCACTAGAGTTCTGGACCGTATTTTGATTGTTGGCGTCCCGCTGGTGAGCCTATATCGCTGTGTCTGGCACGTTTTGTGAACGATGTGCGCTGTTTTTTACATCGCAAAGTCGTTAAGGAGATCGCTAACCGCTTATGCGTCGTTAACGAGATCGCTGAATGTGGCAGCTACTAGCGACATTAAAACGATCACAAAAACGATCGCATTAGTATGCATCGTTATTGTGATCGTTAGCGGGAGCGTTTAGTGTGGCAGTACCTTTAGTTATCAATCCTAGATTTGCATAATCTACAAATTTGATCAGTTTACCTACAGTTCCCTTATCTAGATCATTTATAAAAATGTTGAACAACATTGGGGCAAGGACAGATCCTTGTGATACCACACTTGAAACACTCTTCCAATAGGATATGCAACCATTTATTACCACTCTTGAAGTACGATCACTGATCATTTTTCTATAAAGATAGTATTAGATACTTTATCAAATGCTTTGCTGAAGTCAAGATGTACTATATCTACCGCATTTCCCTGATCCACATAGTCAGTGATTCCATCATAGAAGGAAATTAAATTAGTCTGGCATTACTTGTTTGCTACAAACCCAAGCTGGCTATGATTAGTTACTGTATTCTCATCCAAGTACTTACATACATGTTGTTTAATAATTTGTTCAAAGATCTTTCCTGGTATAGAAGTAAGGTCCACTGGCCTGTAATTTTCTGGCTCCATCAGCACAATTTGGAAAACATAATTTTTTATTAGGAAGTTATAAGGGTTAAAGGTTGACCAGCAATTTCTCATTTTTACAACAAAATTTGCAAAACCATTTGCAAAACCACCTCACATTTGAAGTGACTTTGAGGGTCCTATATGACAGAAATTACCCAAAAGTGACACCATTCTAAAAACTGCAGCCCTCAAGGTACCCAAAACCACATTCATGAAGTTTATTAACCTTTCAGGTGCCTCCCAGGAATTATTAGAATGTGGAAGGAAAAAATAAACATTTACTTTTCTTTCACAAAAATTTTCCTTTAGAACTAATTTTTTTTGTACTTTTGCAAGGGTAACAGGAGGAAATGAACCATACAATTTGTTGTACAATTTCTCTTGAGCATGCCGATACCCTATATGTGGGGGAAATTTATTTGGCCACACAGCAGGGCTCAGAATCGAAGAAGCGCCATTTCACTTTTTAAATGTAAAATTTATTGGCATAATTAGCGGACGCCAAGTCGCGTTTGGAGAGCCCCTGATGTGCCTAAACAGTGGGAACCCCCAACAACTGACACCATTTTGGAAACTAAACCCCATAGGGAACTTATGTAGATGTTTATTCAGCACCTTGAAGCCACAGGTGCTTCATAGAAGTTTATAACATTAAGCTGTGAAACTAAAAAAATCACATTTTTCCCAGGTAAATCTTTTTTAGATCCAAATTTTGCATTTTTATAAAAACAAGAGAAATTGCTTCATCCTTTTTTTTTGTGCAATTTCTCCTGAGTGCAGATACCCAATATGTAGAGGGAAACAAATGTTTGGGCTTGGAATGGAAGGAGCGCCATTTGACTTTTTTTGCTGCAATAGTTAGCGGACACCATGTCGTGTTTGGAGAGCCCCTGATATGCCTGAACAGAGGAAACCCTCCACAAGTGACGCCAATTTCAAAATTAGACCCCTGTTGGAACTTATCTAGATGTGTATTGTAATTTGCTCCACAGTAGTTTATAACGTTAAACAGTGAAAATATAAAAATCATATTTTTCCTGCAAAAATCTTTTTTAGCTACAAATTTTGTATTGTCACAAGGGTAAGAGGAGAAAATGGATCCCAATTTTGTTGTGCAATTTCTCCTGGGTTCACTGATATCCTGTATGTCGCCAAAAGCTACTTTTGAGGCACAGTGCAAAGCTCAGAAGAAACACCATATTACAGTGCAGATTTTGCTACACTTGTTTGAGGGTGAAAGGTTACATTGGCAGAGCCCCTATGGTGCCAACACAGCAGAACCTCTCATAAGTGACCATATTTTACAAACTAAACCTCTCAATAGAGTTGAGCGAAACAAGTCGGTCAGATTCATGCGGTCGTCGACCCGAGCGCTAAAGTCGGTTTTCCCATAATGCTTGCAGGCGCCTTTTTTCAGCCAATGAGCAAGGTCGTACACTGTGGGCAACAAGATGAAATGGGTAGCGTCCACCACCATCTTAGAGAAGGGCATTGCAGTGATTGGCTTGCTTTGGGGGGCGTCATAGTGGCTATAAAAGCCCTGACCGCCGACCGCCATTTTACTTCTGCCGATCTGAACAGTAGGGAGAGGTTGCTGACTCTGTTTATCAGTAGGGAGAAAGTTAGGGCTGGAAACAGAAGTTCTTATGTGCTTGTGCTGATAGCAATTGTGCTGTACAGTTAGTGTGCAGTGACAGGGGAGGATTTTCTTGTGTGCAGCAGCGCTGGTTATTAGGCTGCCTGCCAGTGACAGGGGAGGATTTTCTTGTGTGCAGCAGCGCTGGTTAATAGGCTGCCTGCTAGCTGTATTGCTGTGTGTACACTGCTGTGCAGACTACTTTTTACACAGCACTAATACTTTTATTCTTTTTTTCTGCACAGTTACCGAGCGTTCATTTTTTCCCATACCGTACAGAGCTGTACGCTCCTCATACACTACCGTGTACCGGCTAGTATCACGGAAAAATACATGCTGACTATCTGAGTGCGACTCCGGAAATATATACGGAGATTGAAATTTTCCCCTGCACTATATACACCTGGTATCTTCTGATACAGTACCTTTATTATTCCTTTTGTATTCTGGTCAAATCCATACTGAGAGAGCGTCTGTGTGTGACTCCGGAAATATATATGGAGATTTACAATTACCCCTACACTGTAAACAGATGTACGCTTCTGATACAGTACCCTTTTTCTGCTTTTTATATTCTGTTCTAATCCACACTGAGCCTGAGAGCGTCTGTGTGTGACTCTGGAAATATATGCAGAGATTTACAATTACCCCTACACTGTATACAGCTGTATGCTTCTCATACAGTACCATTTTCCTGCTTTTTATATTCTGGTCTAATCCATACTGAGCCTGTGAGCGTCTGTGTGTGACTCCAGAAATATATACTGAGATTTACAATCACCCCTACACTGTATACAGCTGTACGCTTCTCATACAGTATCGTTTTTCTGCTTTTTATATTCTGGTCTAATCCATACTGAGCCTGTGTGCGTTTGTGTCTGACTCCGGAAATATATACGGAGATTTACAATTACCCCTACACTGTATACAGCTGTACGCTTCTGATACAGTACCCTTTTTCTGCTTTTTATATTCTGGTCTAATCCATACTGAGCCTGTGAGCATCTGTGTGTTACTCTCGAAATATATACGGAGATTTAAAATTGCCCCAACACTGTATACAGTTGTACTCTTCTGATATAGTACACTTTTTCTGCTTTTTATATTCTGGTCTAATCCAAACTGAGTCTGTGAGCGTCTGTGTGTTACTCTCGAAATAAATACAGAGATTTAAAATTACCCCAACACTGTAAACAGCTGTACACTTCTGATACAGTACTAAATATCTGCTGGAATTTTTGGTACATTTTCCCAAACATGAGGAAGTATGGTGGAACAGGCCGTGGACGTGGGCGAGGGGGCCAGCTGGTACTGATGGTGGTGGTGGTGCATCTGCTGGTAGTGCCAAAAGCACAACAGCACCTAAGGCAGAAGGGGTTGAGCCTGCGTCATCGTCTGGTTCCAGAAGTCCTGGAAGGCTCCCTTTTCTGGGAGTAGGTAAACCACTTTTAAAGCCGGAGCATCAGGAGCAGGTTTGGTTTACATTGCCGAAACAGCCTCCAGCTCCTCTTCTGAAGTTTCAAAAAATGCAAGCACTGAGTCGTCAGTGCAGGCTCCTGGTCAGGAACAACACCTTTCCTTGTGTCCTTCACCCCCATCAAAAGTGAAGGATGCGGCAGGCCACACTTCAGGTTACTCCATGGAGCTCTTTTCGCATACCATGCCTGGGTTATCAAGTCAAATCCTGAATTCCCCAGTCGAAGATGAATCTGACATGGAGTGCACTGATGCACAGCCACTGCTATATGATTCTGCTGGTACATTCACCCAGAGAACTACATTGCCCTCGCAGTCTACTGAGCCAGAATCTGACCCTGATGAAACTCAGGTGCCCCTTCCCGCATACTATACCACTTTACACGGTGACACAGAGGAAGGTGCAGATGAAATTGAAGAGGAGGTAATGGATGACCTAGTTGTTGACCCGGATTGGCATCCATTGGGGGAAGAGTGTGCCACTGGCAATAGCTCAGAAGAGGAGAAGGATCCGCAGCAGGCATCGACATCGCAGCAGCGGTTATCTGGCAGGCCCGTAGCAGTCCGAAAAAAACTAAAACAGTTGCAGGACAGCTTGGCCAGACGGTCAAATTAGCATAGCGTGCAAGCCCTGAAAATTTATCCCATAGTAGGAAGAGTGCAGTGTTGCACTTTTTGGACCAAAATCCTATTGATAAGGCAAAGGTTATCTGTAAGAAGTGCGGAAGGACCTTTAGCCGAGGGAAAAATCTCCGAAATTTGAATACCAGTTGCATGCTTAGACATTTAAACACCATGCACTTGCAAGCATGGACGGACTACAAAACATCAGCTAGCACATGTGCACCTGCTCCGACTGAAGGTAGCCGGCAACGCTACATTGCTTCCCCCACTGTAAGCCCACCGGTTAGCACACCACCAGCAAGAAATGTTGAAGTGTCGTCACAAGGCCAAAGCAGTCAGGGAATCACAATGTTTTTGCAACCAAAGACTGAATCTAGGCCATCAGCACCACCACCACCATCACCATCACCAACCCCCTCTCAGTCCGTCATGTCCACCGCTAGTTCCCCCATATGCAGCTCTCAAGTCCAGCTCACCATAGCAGACACTGTGAGTAGGACAAGGAAGTACTCATCCTCTCATCCACGTACACTGGCTTTGAATGCCTACATTGCCAAACTGATCTCATTAGAGATGATTCCCTTCCGTTAGGTTGAAAGCGCAGCGTTCCGAGAGCTCATGGCCTACGCTGTCCCAAGCTATGACCTACCCAGTCGGCACTTCTTTTCTAGAAAAGCCATCCCTGCCCTCCATCTGCATGTGAAAGACCGCATTGTCCATGCACTCAAGCAATCAGTAGGTGGAAAGGTGCACTTCACAACAGATGCATGGGCCAGTAGGCATGGCCAGGGTCGTTATGTGTCCATCACTGTGCACTGGGTTAATGTGGTGGATGCAGGGTCCACAGGGGACAGCGGGGTGGGACAGTGCTGCCTAGCCTACGGTATAGGCCACAGTTGGCTGTATGCATTCGACCCTTCTCCTCCTCCTCCAGAAGTGAAAGCTCGTCGACAGAGCGCAGTCGCACGAGCACTCCATCCGAAGCTGCCAGTGTTGCACACGAGGTGTCCCACTATCGAACAGCTAGTGGTAAGCATCAGCAGGCTGTTTTAAAGATGATATCTTTGGGCAACAATAGACACACCGCGGAGGTACTGGCCGACTACTTTCAGCGAGAAACGGAGTCATGGCTGGACAGTCTACACCTTGAGCCAGGCAAGGTAGTCAGTGATATAAAGGAAAATTACAGAACAACATGCCACAGGAGAGCCTAGAGCTAATATTGGCGAACAAACAAGCAACTCTGGTAAACCGTTTGCTAGAGGCATTCCCAGCACACAGCAGCGGTGCAGGTTCTACCACGAGCCGTACTGGGCAACATGGAAGAGGTGTTCGTGGTGCACACAGCCGAAGTGCCGTTGGAGACGGGTTTCATGACCATGTTGTGGACTGATTGTCACGCTGTATAGCAGATATATATATGTGATGTCAGTAATCTATATCAAAAGGGCAACATACTATATAACATGCGCATAGATATATGATAACATAGAATTACCTGACAGAATGTCCAGTGGGTCAATACTGAATCCGTTATACGCTGTCTCCGGCTAGAGGGTGACCGGGGTCTATGCTGACCCTAAACTGGGGTCCTGACTAATCCCTCTACCTGGAGGTACTGTTAAAGGTACAGAGGTCCAGGCCACCAGCGTAAACCCTGTCTCCTATCAATCCCTGCCAACTGTAATCTAGTCCTAAGAAGGACCCCGATTACCACCAAAGGGAATGAACAGGTAACGGTTAATGAACAGAAAGACATACAAGAAAGACAAGAAATAAAGTAAATAAAGTCTTACATACAACACTCACACACAGTAGGAACACCTAAGGTCTCAGAGATAAACTATAAGCTATAAGAGTAAAAACAACTAAGGAGCTCTTAGCTTAAGTATTCTCAGAACCGCTCCAGTCTGCTAGACTACATGAATGCTTTCACCGGCGTCTAACACCCAGACTGGCAGGAATATAAAGGAAACTAATTAGAACATAATCAAAAGCAGCCGGGCGAGGCTGGACCTAGTCTTGGCAAAGAGCTAGGTAAAATTAACTCTCTCATTACCAAACACAAAGAAACAGCAGCTCAGCTGTGAGAAGTCAGAATGTGCAATCGCGACGATCTTCGTGGCGATGCACCCATGACAGTACCCCCCCTTCTACGAGGGGCCTCCGGACCCTCATGACCAGGTCTGTCCGGGTAAGTTGTGTGAAAGGTCCGAACCAATCGATCTGCGTTAGCATCAGACGCAGGGACCCACGTCCTCTCCTCAGGACCATACCCCCTCCAATGAACTAAGTACTGAGGGGATCGGCGACTGAGACGTGAGTCAATGATTTTCGACCCATGAAATTCCACGTTATCATTGACTACCACTGAAGGAGGAGGTAGAGGTGACGGTATGACTGGTGCCACATACTTTTTAAGTAATGACTTGTGAAACACATTATGAATTTTAAACGTAGGAGGGAGGTCCAGACGAAATGCCACAGGATTAATTATGGAACTGATCCTGTACGGCCCGATGAATCTGGGACCCAACCTCCAGGAGGAAACTTTAAGTTTTATATTCCTGGTAGACAACCAAACCAGATCGTTCACCTTCAGATCTAGACCAGAAACTCTCCTCCTATCAGCCATCCGTTTGTAACGGTTCCCCGTAACCTTCAGTCTTAAGCGATCTGGAACTATCAGTCTCCCTGGAAGTCCCACAGGGGCGTCCCCCTGAGCCCCCAATACCTCCCCTCAAGCTCAGAGCATACAGCCGACACTACAACTCCCTCCTGAGGAATAGGAACAGGATCATCCGTCTTCCCGGCCCCTGGGAAAGTACGAGATAAGGCATCAGGAAGCAACTTTATTGAGCAGTCATATGCGCGATGAGGAGGTAACTCTTTACACCCCTCCTCTGAGAACATCTCCCCAAAGTCCTCCAGAAAAGGAGGCAAAGTCCTAGGCACAACCGCACCGATGACCGTGCTCATGCAGTTATTCCTGCAAAATTCACCCCACTGGCTTATCTTTCTGGATTGCCAATCAATCACTGGGTTATGTTTAGCCAACCAAGGAAGTCCCAACACAATAGGAGTAGGTAGACCCTCCAACACATAACAAGACAATTGCTCTTTATGTCTTGCCCCTACTCGAAGATCTATGTTATGAACAGCTTGTACCAAGCTACCTTGACCGAGAGGTCTAGAATCAATAGAGACTATAGGGACTGGTTTGGCCAATACACTCAGTTGCATACCATGCACCTGGGCAAACCGAGCGTCCACCAGATTAGCCCCGGACCCACTATCAAGAAAAACAGAAATCCTCTCAGTTCTAGTACCAATCACCACCTCCGCAGGCACGAGAAACTGAGAGGGATTTGGGGACGAAATACACACTCCCAGGTTAACTCCTTTGCTCAAAGAGGCCCGGGATGGACACCCCCCAACAAAATGTCCCTCTCTCCCGCAAAAGAAACACCTTCTAGTCTTGCGGTGCACCGCCGATTCCCTCCTACAAAAAGATGTCCCTCCCAACTGCATGGGTTCCTCAGAACAGACCAGGGGAACCTCAGTATAAGGGACTTTAGTAGTAGGTGGAGTCATCACGGGAGGCGGAGTTACCTCACGTCTTCCCCGAATTCGTCTATCAATGCGAATAGCGAGGGCCATAGCAGCCTCCAGTGATGGAGGAGAATCATACTGAGCCAACACATCCTTTAATTTGTCAGACAACCCTTGACAAAACTGGCTCCTAAGAGCTGGGTCATTCCACTGAGTATCTGTTGCCCATCTACGGAACTCAGAAGAATATTCCTCCGCTGGACGATTTCCTTGCCGTATTTTACGTAACTTTGTTTCAGCAAGGGAAACACGATCCGGATCATCATATACCAGACCCAGGGCAGTAAAAAATCGATCCACTGACTGGAGATCTGGGGAGCCTGGAGGAATAGAGAACGCCCAAGATTGAGGGTCCCCTTGTAAGAGCGAGATAACAATTCCCACCCTCTGCTCTTCACTCCCAGATGACCGAGGCCGCAGCCGAAAGTACAATTTACATGCCTCCCGGAAAGTAAAAAATTTGTCCAGCCCACCAGTGAACCTGTCCGGGAGAGCAACCTTAGGTTCAGATCTGGTTTGCTCCGGGGGGGACAAAACCTTGGACTTAATGTCTGCAAACTCCATGGACAACCCCTGCAACTGCCGGGCCAGCTGGGCTACTGGATCCATGACAGCTGGGGAGAATCTTTAGTATGGGCCGGTGAAAATGTCACGCTGTATAGCAGATATATATATGTGATGTCAGTAATCTATATCAAAAGGGCAACATACTATATAACATGCGCATAGATATATGATAACATAGAATTACCTGACAGAATGTCCAGTGGGTCAATACTGAATCCGTTATACGCTGTCTCCGGCTAGAGGGTGACCGGGGTCTATGCTGACCCTAAACTGGGGTCCTGACTAATCCCTCTACCTGGAGGTACTGTTAAAGGTACAGAGGTCCAGGCCACCAGCGTAAACCCTGTCTCCTATCAATCCCTGCCAACTGTAATCTAGTCCTAAGAAGGACCCCGATTACCACCAAAGGGAATGAACAGGTAACGGTTAATGAACAGAAAGACATACAAGAAAGACAAGAAATAAAGTAAATAAAGTCTTACATACAACACTCACACACAGTAGGAACACCTAAGGTCTCAGAGATAAACTATAAGCTATAAGAGTAAAAACAACTAAGGAGCTCTTAGCTTAAGTATTCTCAGAACCGCTCCAGTCTGCTAGACTACATGAATGCTTTCACCGGCGTCTAACACCCAGACTGGCAGGAATATAAAGGAAACTAATTAGAACATAATCAAAAGCAGCCGGGCGAGGCTGGACCTAGTCTTGGCAAAGAGCTAGGTAAAATTAACTCTCTCATTACCAAACACAAAGAAACAGCAGCTCAGCTGTGAGAAGTCAGAATGTGCAATCGCGACGATCTTCGTGGCGATGCACCCATGACACTGATTTCTCAAGTACCGCTCACACGACTGTTAATACTGAATCGATTGCAACAGACAGGAGACAGCAGTTGTCAACTATGGTTCAAAATTACCTCTCCTCCCCTATCGATGTTCTCCCTCACAGTTCATTCCCCTTTGACTACTGGGTCTGTAAACTGGACACCTGGCCTGAATTGGCACAATATGCCTTACAAGAGCTCGTTTGCCCTGCTGGTAGTGTGCTATCAGAAAGAGTCTTCAGTGCTGCTGGAGCAATCCTGACAGAAAGAAGGACCCGGCTGTCGACAAAAAATGATGGTGATTTGACCTTCATTAAAATGAACCATGCCTGGGTTTCAAAGGATTTTGTACCACCTTCCCCTGATGACACATAGGTTGCCAGCAAAATGGCTCGCTTTGTCCTCCTCTTCCTCCGACTTCTCCAATTCCTCCATTTGCAGCTGCTGAACGTCCAGACTACACCTCAACATATGCCATTTTTTCAACCTCCCTAACTGGGCTGTACCCCCCCAGGGCCGTTGTCAGCACCAGGAGCACCCGGGCAAGTGCCGGTGCCCTGAACAGGTGGGGGGGGGCCCGCTCGTGGGCGACGGCACTGGCACAGGGCCCCTCATAGTACGCCGGTGTCTTTGACGGTGGGGGGGCCCTCTCGCCGTCAGAGACACCGGCGTACTATGAGGGGCCCTGTGCCAGTGCCGTCGCCCACGAGTGGGCCCCCCCTGCTTGCTCAGGGCCCCAGCACTTGCAATACTTACCTCTCCCTGGTCCACCTCTGTGAACTTTTCCGCGTTTCCTGTCAGTGACATTCAGGTCAGAGAGCGCGATGACATCACGTCTGTACGCCCTCTGTCTGAACAGTCCAAGTGCAGAGAGCTGGAAGATGGCGACGCTGAGGAGTCCAGAGTAGAGCAGTGCCCAGTGAGGAGAGGTATTTCATTTTTTTAATGTTTGGAGCAATATATGGGGAGCATTATACACTGGAGAATTATATATGGGGCCCATCATACTTGAGCATCATAGATAGGGCCCATTATACACTGGAGCATTATAAATTGGGCCCATTATATATGGAGCATTATATAGGCCCATCATACACTGGAGCATCATTCATGGGGCCCATCATACACTGGAGCATTATAAATGGGGCACATCATGCACTGGAGCATCATATATGGGGCCCATTATACACTAGATCATCATATGGGGCCCATTATATATGGAGCATTATATAGGCCCATCATACACTGGAGCATCATCCTTGGGGCCCATCATACACTGGAGCATTATAAATGGGGCCCATCATACACTGAGCATCATATACGGGGCCCATTATACACTGGAGCATTATAACTGGGGCCCATTCTATATGGAGCATTATATAGGTCCATCATACACTGGAGCATCATCCATGGGGCCCATCATACACTGGAGTATTATAAATGGGGCACATCATACACTGGAGCATCATATGCGGGGCCCATTATACACTGGAGCATTATACATAGGGCAAATTATATATGGAGTATTATAAAGGCCCATCATACCCTGGAGCATCATCCATGGGGCCCATCATATACTGGAGCATCATATGGGGCCCATTATATATGGAGCATTATATAGGCCCATCATACACTGGAGCATCATCCATGGGGCCCATCATACACTGGAGCATTATAAATGGCGCTCATCATACACTGGAGCATCATATACGGGGCCCATTATACACTGGAGCTTCATATTGGGCCCATTATATATGGAGCATTATATAGGCCCATCATACACTGGAGCATCAAGCATGGGGCATCACATACTGGAGCATCATATCGAGTTCATTATTTATGGGGCATCATATAGGGCTCTTTATATATGGAGCATCATATGGGGCACATATGTGACCTATTCTGAATGGAGCATTACATGGAGCCATTCTGTATGGAGCAATATATGGGGCCCATCATATACTCTATGGAGCTTTATATGTGACTCATTATACTGTATGGAGCAATATGTGGGGCTCATTCTACTCTATGTGGACCGTCCTATACTGTATGGCACATTATGATGGGACATCATATACTGTAGCATTATGTGGAGCTCATCATATACTGCATGGAACATTATATGGTACCAATTATTCTGTATGGAGCAATATATGGGGATCATTATTCTGAATGGCGCACTATGTGGTGGCCATAATACTGTATGGAGGAATATACTGTCCGTTTTTTGAGCTAGTGTAGAATTTTAAATAGATATCACTCATGTAATGTAAGAAGTGAAGTATTTGGCATTGTACTATACCTTTATTTGTCTGCCGTATCTGAGCATCATGAATTGTGTTATGTGTTAAAGGGGCCCACTGACACTCTTTCGCCCGGGGCCGACGAAAACCTGGAGCCAGCCCTGCCCCCACCCACAACTTTAGCCAAATGATCCCCAGTTTTCAATGCGTAACTATTATTATAAAGTAAATTAAGGTTGACAAGCTTAAGTAATAAGAATTGATGTAGTTGGCATTGAAATGAGCACTGTAGGTTTGTTTACTGTCCTCCACTCACTGGCGACTTTTCTTCCCCATTGACTTGCATTATGGTCGGGTTTCCGACTCCGACTCGACTTTTTCCGATAGTCTGCCAATTTCGTTCGACTCGACTTTTGCGAAAGTCGGGTGGTTGGAAACCCGACTCGACCCTCCCGGAGGCAAAGTCGCTCATCTCTACCTCTCAATGAATTAATCTAAAGGTGCAGTGATTATATTGACACCACAGGTATGTCACAGACTTTTATACCATTAAGCAGTGAAGTTAAAATAATTTAAATTTTTATCACCAAGATTGTGTGTTAGCCCCAAGTTTTACATTTTCATACTGGGAAATGGATAAAAATGGCACCAAAATTTGTCCCACAATTTCTACTGAACGTGGCAATACCCTATATGTGGCTGTACAGTAATATTTAGTAGTGATGAGCGAGTAGGCTCGTTGCTCGGTTGGTCTCCAAGTATTTGGAAGTGCTTGGAGATTTAGTTTATGTCGCCGCAGCTGCATGATTTGCGACTGCTAGGTAGCCTGAATACATGTGGGGATTCCCTAACAAACAGGCAATCCCCACATGTATTCAGGCTGTCTAGTAATGTATTTATTGGAAAAATATATATTTTTTTTCTTTATTTGGAGATTTTTTAAAAAAATATTTTTACACTTTTTAATATTTTTTTTTTTTTTAATTTTTTTTACATTGTCCAGTATGGGACATTACTGTATATCATCACATCACTGATCTGATGTTCTGCAATGCATCTGCACTGCAGGGCATCAGAGCAGTGTCTGACAGGCAGGGAAGGAGGCGTATCAGGTCCTGCCCGTGGCCATCTTGCATCGTGTTGTCTTGATGGAAGCTGTCACTACTGACGGCTGCATCGGAGGGGTTAAATGCCCGTGATTGGTGCTAGCACCGATCGTGGTTGTTCCTGCAGGGTGTCAGCTCTCACACAGAGCTGACACCCACACCCAATTGCCGCGGTACTCAACGTGAGGCCACGCGATCGTGCCGCCGTACATGTACTGCTGTTTGCTGGAACACAGCTCCCGCAGAGCAGTATATGTACGGCGCATGTCGGGAAAGGGTTAAAAGTTCTGCCTTCTTAACATTATTTTTGACAACTTCACCCTTTTCATCCTGTAAAAATAATATTGCATCTTTGACTTTTCTTTTGCCTTTGACATACCCCCAAAATCCTTTTTACAGGTTTAGGTCTCCCTTGCAAGCCTCTTTGTTACTGGCTTTAGCTCTTCTAACTCTTGCCCTGCATTCTCTGCAGACAGCATTATATTCTTCTTTAAATATGCCCCTCTCTTTCCAGTTAACATACACTTTTTTTTTCTTTTTTAACAAGTGATCAAGTTCTGTGTTCATCCATCCTGGTCTCTTTAAGTGCTTCCAATTCTTCCTTCTTTTCAGCATTGCTACCAATTGTGCAGTGAGAATTTCATTTTGAAAAATCTCCCCTCCTTCTTGGACATTTCTGTCCATAAGACTTCTCATTTAAAAAAAATGTATTTTGTTCTCAACTATTCACAAAAAAATTGTCCAAATATGCTTGAGGCTTGTCTGTGACACACTGCAGATTGGCAAGATGTATAACGATATTCCTCTTTAGACAGCAGTGGCTTTCTCCTTGCAATCCTGACATATTGTCTAGTGTTCTTCTAATGATATACGCTTGAATATTAAAATTAGCTGATGTAAAATAGGCCTTTAATTGTTTATTGGTTAATTTGGGTTACTTTGTGACCCACAGACTATTATAGACCTTTCTCTTACAGTGATCTTTGTTGTTGAACCTCTGCTAAGCATGGTAAAAATTATCTTGACTTTTCTTTAATTGTTCTCAATCTGTCTGACTGAGGATCAGTGAAGTCCAAACTCTTTAAAGATGGTTTCCTTTTTATGCCTTAGTATCAATAACTCTTCTTATAAAGGCCTCAGAAATCTCATTTGTTCATGCCATGATACACTATAAATATGTGTTGTGAAAATCAGACTTTGCTAGATGCCTGTTAAATAGTGTTGAGCGATACTTTCCGATATCCCTAAGTATCGGAATCGGAATGGTATCGCCGATACCATTAAAATATCGGCGATACCCGATACCGATACCGGAAGTCCCATGTAAGTCTATGGGAACAAAATATCGGAACTAAAAAAACCCCATTCTTTCCTTGTAAACACTAAATATACACACATAGAATACATATATATATATATATATATATATATACATGTCATTGTGACATATATATATACATATATGTATAGTTTATACACTTCTACATAGTAAAATATCCTCTGATTCAATTGCCGGGTAAAGCCGGCTTCAGTGAAAAGACAGAAGCACCCGACATGAAATGACACTTGGTGTACATAGGGTTAACCATGTCTTTTCATGTCGTTTGCTATCTGATTTGCACAAACAATTAAATCAGTCTATGTTTGCAAAATTTCACACCTGTAGGGGTTAATTAAAGGTGTAAATTCGTTGTAAAAAAAACGGACTTTTTTGCTACGAATTTACACCTTTAATTAACCCCTACAGGTGTGAAATTTTGCACACATAGACTGATTTAATTGTTTGTGCAAATCAGATAGCAAAGGACATGGTTAACCCTATGTACACCAAATGTCATTTCATGTCGGGTTCTGCATTTTCACAAAAGCCGGCAATTGAATTAGCGGCTATTATACTATGTAGAAGTGTATGAACTATAAATATATATATATATATATATATATATATATATATATGTATGTGTCACAAACTCAATGACATGTATATATATATATGAGGTGTAAAATTGTCCCGCCCTATTTTCGCAACCAGACAGACAAAGCCAGTGAGTGGGGGCAGATAATAATAGCCCAGAGAGGGACCATTATTTTTGGCCCCCCCCCGGCTACTAACATCTGCCCCCAGACACCCCAGAAAGGGCAAATCTCTAATTAGATTTGCCCTTTCTGGCACTTTGCCCGTCTATTCCCATTGCCCTGTAGCGGTGGCGAATGGGTTAATAAGGGGTTAAAATGACCTTGCAATTGAAAGGTCACTTTAAGCCAGGTTAATAATTGAGAGCTGTCAATTAGACAACTATCAATTATTAATCCTATTGTATGAAAGAAAAATCAAACACACACACTTTAATAAAAAAGAAGTTTAATGAAATAATCACACAGTTTTTGACCATATTTTATTTACCTGCTAAAACCATTTCCTGTAATAAAAATAAAATAATAAAGCAAAATTATTCTTACCAATCCGATGCACAGTCAGGTCCCACGGTGTAATCCTTCAGAAAGGGTTAATGTTTACTGCAGGGACCGCAGCTAATGCTGCAGCCTCACAGTAAACCCCCAAATGAATGAGTTCCTCTCCTGGCTGACAGGAGAGGAAGTGGAAAGCTTAATCGATTGCTTTCCACTTTCACTTCAGGTCAGCCAGGGACACCATCAGTGACGTCAGAGGTAACTGATTAACAAAAATAGGGGTTCCCTTCGAAAAAAAAATGGCGTGGGGTCCCCCCTATTTTTGTTAACCAGCCAGATGAAGCAGACCGCTGAGGCCTGGATTTTCAGGCTGTTAAGGAGCCAAGATCCATGGACCTTGCCAGCCTGATAATACCAGGCCACAGCAGTCTGCATATCTTGGCTGATTAACAAAAATAGGGGATCCCTCGAAAAAAATTAGCGTGGGGTCCCCCCCATTTTTGTTAACCAGCCAGATGAAGCAGACCGCTGAGGCCTGGTTTTTCAGGCTGGTAAGGATCCAATATCCATGGACCTTGCAAGCCTGATAATACCAGGCCACAGCAGTCTGCTTAGCTTGGCTGGTTAACAAAAATAGGGAATCCCCTCGAAAAAAAAACGGCGTGGGGATCCCCCTATTTTTGTTAACCAGCCAAGTAAAATGCAGACTGCTGCGGCCTGGTATTAAAAGACTGTCAAGGCCCATGGATTTTGGCCCTCAACAGCCTGATAATACCAGGGTACAGCAGCCCCACATTTGGCGCATCAAAAGATGTGCCAATTGTGGCACTTTACCCGGCTCTTCCCACTTGCCCTGTAGCGGTGGCAAGCGGGGTAATAAGGGGTTATTGTCACCGTTGATTGCACGGTGACAATAAGCCCGGTTAATAATGGAGAGGTGTCAATAAGACACCGATCCATTATTAATCCCAAAGTTATTAAATGTTTAAAAAAAAGACACAGGAAGAAAAAAGTATTTTAATGAAATAAAAGAGACAACACAGTTTTCATTTTTTTTATTACTCTCTCATTCCTGCGACGCCATCGATCTCCTGTAAAAAAATAAAAAAAACAAACCAACAGTATACCACCTGTCCGACGCAGTCCATAGTAACGATTGTCCCACAACGATCCAGCTCTGCTACATCGGAATGACAGGCAGAGCCTGTCATCCCGGCGCAGCACAGCTGATTACCTGCTTCCCCGGCGGTGATGTCATCGGACTGCTTTACGGCCGCGATTACCCAGCAATCACTGCAGTTATCGCGAGATACTGCATGTGACCGCCGGGGAGAAGAGGATGGCGGCCATTAAGCAGCCCGGGATGTGACCGCCGGAGATCTTCTGCCGGGTAAGTGCCGCTGACTCCTGACAGACCCGACCGATGGACACTGACAGTGAGGCTAAGTTCACACGTTGCGGAATTGCCGCGGAAATTTCCGCGGCAAACCCGCACTTCTCCCACAGGAAATACGCACGTTTTTTTTATGCTGATTCCCGCCAGAATAATAGCGTTTTGCAAGCGTAATTAGCTTGCAGAATGCTAGCGTTTTCCTAGCGATCTGTAGCATCGCTTGGAAAACTGATTGACAGGTTGGTCACACGAGTCACACATAGTGTTTGACACGTGTGACCAACTTTTTACTATAATTAAAATATATATTTAAATAATAAATAATGATATTCTCACCTTCCGGCGGCCCCCGCAGCCTTCCCGCCTCTCAGTGACGCTCCCGGCAACTCCGGTCCCAGGAGTGCTTTGCGACAAATCACACCGATGACGTACATCTCGCGAGACCGCTATGCCATCTGGGTGATTCTCGCAAAGCACTCCTGGGACCGGAAGTTGCCGGGAGCATCGCTGAAGGCGGGAAGGCTGCGGGGGCCGCGGGAAGGCTGCGGGGGCCGCCGGAAGGTGAGAATATCATTATTTTTTATTTTAATTATTGTTTTACCAGGGATATGGTACCCAGGGCCTGGAGGAGAGTCTCCTCTCCTCCAGACCCTGGGTACCACCGCACATGAACCGCTTACATTCCGCAAAATTAATGAACATGTTGCTATTTTTTCCGCGAAGCGTTTTTTTCGCGGAAAAAAACGCAACATGTGGCCAAAACATGCGGAATCAATTAACATGTATAGGATGCTTAATGCTTGCGTTTTTATCGCGTTTTTACCGCGGAAAACCGCGGAAAAACCGCGAAAAAAACGCAATTATTCCTGATCGTGTGCACTTAGCCTGACAGTGACAATTCCGATTCCGGTATCCGATATGACGAAAATATCGGAACTTGGGATCGGAATTCCGATACAGCCAATATCGGCCGATACCCGATATTTGCAGTATCGTATCGCTCAACACTACTGTTAAATAATACAGGTCACCCACTCACACATGATTGTCATCCCATTAATCAAAAACACCAGACTCTAATTTCTTCTTCAAATTCTAAAGGTTATCAAACATTGACCATACTCAGACATGTGATATTGAATCATTTTCCTCATTTAAAAAAATGAAAAAGGCCAGCAAATCAAACACGTTTTCCTCATTTGTTTTTGGTTCACTTTATCTACTTTTAAAACTTTTGTGAAAATCTTATGTAGTTTTAGGTCAAATTTATGTAGAAATATGAAAAATCTTGAATGGTTCTCAAACTTTCAATCACCACAGTATGTACTACTGAGAAGGTCTTAAAATTAGGATAAAAACAACCTCCGATGAACAAAACATGACAAATTACATTGTTTCATTATATGTATACAGAAATCTAGACCAAAATGCAGAAGCAATGGGTGAAAAGATAAGTACACCCATTGAATTGATAGCTTGTAGAACCACCTTTTAGTAATATCTTTAAGTAATTATTTTCTTTGTGACTACCAGCTTATCACATTTTTCTGCCATTATGTCCAGCTATACTTGAAAGTTGCTTAAGTACATTGAGGCTTTTGGGCATTCTTTTATGTTCAGCTCTCTTAAGGTCCCATCTGTACATTTTAGTTCAGGTGAGGTCTGGACTTTGACTGGGCCTTTGCAACACTTTTATTCTTTTCTTATTCAACCATTCTGATTTAGATTTGCTGATGTACTTGAGATAGTTGTCCTATTCATGACCCAAGTTTTTGTGTTTTGGAAAGATGGCCTAAGATTTGACTCTAGAATCCTTTAGTATACCATTATTTTGATTGCGTAAGAGTGCCCTTTAGGATGGATATCAATTACGATAAGTATTTTGTAGACATTACTCATATGTCTCATCTAGGGCTATCATTATTTTCTTCATCTATATTTAATGTTCCTGTGTCTCTATACATGTTCCTTATGAGTTATCTATTATGACCTTTTGCTTAGGTCTAAATCACCTGTCATATATACCCTTGGGCATATTCTACCTGCTTCTGACTAAAGAGCGTTTGACTAACAACTTGGGGTAGACCAGATCTGATTTGTATCTTGAGGATGCACAATGTATCTACTTTAGGCTATTGGGCATCTGTGATATATTGATATATGCTACTGAGGGGCTTTACAGGACTACAATTAAGACTAAGTTCATACCAGGCGTTTGTGCGGAGTTTTCTTAGGCAAATTTTCAGCTGCGTTTTACAGTACTGGCAAAGTCTATGAGATTTCAGAAACCTCATACACACAGCCTGTTTTTTTTTGTCATCAGGATTTTGTTCTTTGCATAGTTTTTTGCACAATGGAGCAAGTCACTTCTTTCAACGTTTTTTCAGCGACTTTCACCCATTGAAATGAACGGGTGGCGAAAAAAATGCACCAAAAATGCAAGTATCAGGTTTTGCTGCGTTTTTTGTGCCAAAACATGATTCTATAAAAAAAATATTTTCAACAATAAACTTTATCAGCATGCTCAAGAGACAAATCTAGCTTGCCAAAACGGCAGAAAAAAAACGCACAAAAAACACAGCAAAAAAAACGCAAGGAAACCATGCTTTTTTCTGCAGCTTCATTCCTACCAAAAGATTAGGTTGTGCTGCAGAAAAACAAACGCTGAAAAAACGCTTAGTGTGAACTTATCTTTAGACATTGTTTTGATCAAGGTATGATTATTTTAAGTACTAGTTAATATATATCGTCTATTTGGCTAGAGATTGGAGATGAGCGAATTTATTTGGATTTGGTTCCTAATACAATCGGAATCGAATATTGTTTCTGCAATGTTCATCGAACACAGCCGAACGTCATTATAGTCAATGGGAGTAGTAATTGCCTAATATGTTCGGAACCGATCATGGGACATACATTAGGCACGAATATTGTTCGAATATCGCTTGAATATGTCAAAAACAGATTAGGGGACAAAATCGCTCATCTCTACTAGAGATATTTCTTCAGACTCGCGAAGATATCTCTGGGGCTTTTTCTTACACCACTGGGCCTATGTAGTGTACCTCATTTTAGGGACTGTACTGGAACATAATTCTAATCTGGTTATAAAATGACATTAACAATATTCATTGTTCATCTCTACTGCATGAAGTATATGTGAATCACTTACCATTGCTGTATACAGAAAATTTTTTCTAATTTATGGTCATACACATTTTTCTATTTTGATGTTTATTAATCCTGGTGGTACTTTATTATAGGGCTTATTAGGGTCACTGAGGGTCAGCCTATGTTGAGCGGGGGCGCCATATCACTTTTTAGGGTGCTAACCTCTAAAAAGTAAGAAATCCACTAGGCCAATAATAGAGTCAGGATCCCTTCTATGTGCTATATCCTGCTTATCTACCCTAAAATGCTAGAGAACTAGTGTGCTAACTAGAGTTGAGCGATACTTTCCGATGTCCAAAAGTATCGGAATCGGAATGGTATCGCCGATACCATTAAAATATCGGCGATACCCGATACCGATACCGGAAGTCCCATGTAAGTCTATGGGAACAAAATATCGTAACTAAAAAAACCCCATTCTTTCCTTGTAAACACTAAATATACACACATAGAATACATATATATATATATATACATGTCATTGTGACATATATATATACATATATGTATAGTTTATACACTTCTACATAGTAAAATATCCTCTGATTCAATTGCCGGGTAAAGCCGGCTTCTGTGAAAAGACAGAAGCACCCGACATGAAATGACACTTGGTGTACATAGGGTTAACCATGTCTTTTCATGTCGTTTGCTATCTGATTTGCACAAACAATTAAATCAGTCTATGTGTGCAAAATTTCACACCTGTAGGGGTTAATTAAAGGTGTAAATTCGTTGTAAAAAAAACGGACTTTTTTGCTACGAATTTACACCTTTAATTAACCCCTACAGGTGTGAAATTTTGCACACATAGACTGATTTAATTGTTTGTGCAAATTAGATAGCAAAGGACATGAAAAGACATGGTTAACCCTATGTACACCAAGTGTCATTTCATGTCGGGTTCTGCATTTTCACAAAAGCCGGCAATTGAATTAGCGGCTATTATACTATGTAGAAGTGTATGAACTACAAATATAAATATATATATATGTGTCACAAATTCAATGACATGTATATATATATATATATATATGAGGTGTAAAATTGCTGAAAAAAAATGCGTGGGCTCCCGCCCTATTTTCGCAACCAGACAGACAAAGCCAGTGAGTGGGGGCAGATAATAATAGCCCAGAGAGGGACCATTATTTTTGGCCCCCCCCGGCTACTAACATCTGCCCCCAGACACCCCAGGAAAGACAAATCTATAATTAGATTCGCCCTTTCTGGCACTTTGCCCGTCTATTCCCATTGCCCTGTAGCGGTGGCGAATGGGTTAATATGGGGTTAAAGCCACCTTGCTATTGAAAGGTGACCTTAAGCCAGGTTAATAATTGAGAGCTGTCAATTAGACAACTATCAATTATTAATCCTATTGCATGAAATAAAAATAAAACACACACACTTTAATTAAAAATCATTTTAATGAAATAAAGACACATGTTTTTGACCATCTTTTATTTTACTGCAAAAACCATTTCCTGTAATAAAAATAAAATAAAAAAGCAAAATTATTCTTACCTATCCAATGCACAGTCAGGTCCCACGGTGTAATCCTTCAGAAAGGGTTAATGTTTACTGCAGGGACCGCAGCTATTGCTGCAGCCTCACAGTAAACCCCCAAATGAATGAGTTCCTCTCCTGGCTGACAGGAGAGTAAAGGCTGGGTGTCACATAACGATACACCAGCGATCCCGACAACGATATGCACTTGTCAGGATCGCTGGTGTATCGCTACATGATCGCTGCTGAGCTGCCAAACAGGCAGCTCAGGCAGCGATCTGGGACAGCGACACTGCGGGTAACATCGCTTAAGGGCCCATCTCACATAGCGATATCGCTACCGAGATCGCTGTTGAGTCACTAGTTTTGTGACGCAGCAGCGAGCTCACCAGCGATATCGCTGTGTGTGACATTCAGCGACGATCAGCCCCCCTGCCGGGTATCGCTGATCGTCGCAGAAATGTCAGGACCTTTTTTTGATCGCTGGTTTCCCTCTGACAGGCACGCATCGCTGCGTGTGACAGGCGGGAGACCAGCGATCCGCTGGTAACCAAGGTACACAGCGGGTTTCCAGGCACCGCGCAGCGCTTGGAAACCCGCTGTGTACCTTGGATACCAGCTCCCTGCATCAGGGCGCTGGTATCCAAGGTACACAGCGGGTTTCTAGGCACCGCCCCGCGCCTGGAAACCCGCTGTGTACCTTGGTTACCAGCGGATCGCTGGTCTCCCGCCTGTCACACGCAGCGATGCGTGCCTGTCAGCGGGAAACCAGCGATCAAAAAAAGGTCCTGACATTTCAGCGACGATCAGCGATACCCGGCAGGGGGGCTGATCGTCGCTGAATGTCACACACAGCGATATCGCTGGTGAGCTCACTGCTGCGTCACAAAACTAGTGACTCAGCAGCGATCTCGGTAGCGATATCGCTATGTGAGACGGGCCCTTAAGTGGAAAGCTTAATTGATTGCTTTCCACTTTCACTTCAGGTCAGCCAGGGACACAATCAGTGACGTCAGAGGGAACTGATTAACAAAAATAGGGGTTCCCTTCGAAAAAAAAATGGCATGGGGTCCCCCCTATTTTTGTTAACCAGCCAGATGAAGCAGACCACTGAGGCCTGGATTTTCAGGCTGTTAAGGAGCCAAGATCCATGGACCTTGCCAGCCTGATAATACCAGGCCACAGCAGTCTGCATATCTTGGCTGATTAACAAAAATAGGGGATCCCCTCGAAAAAAATTGGCGTGGGGTCCCCCCTATTTTTGTTAACCAGCCAGATGAAGCAGACCGCTGAGGCCTGGATTTTCAGGCTGTTAAGGAGCCAAGATCCATGGACCTTGCCAGCCTGATAATACCAGGCCACAGCAGTCTGCATATCTTGGCTGATTAACAAAAATAGGGGATCCCCTCGAAAAAAATTGGCGTGGGGTCCCCCCTATTTTTGTTAACCAGCCAGATGAAGCAGACCGCTGAGGCCTGGCTTTTCAGGCTGGTAAGGATCCAATATCCATGGACCTTGCCAGCCTGATAATACCAGGCCACAGCAGTCTGCTTAGCTTGGCTGGTTAACAAAAATAGGGGATCCCCTCGAAAAAAAAATGGCGTGGGGTCCCCCCTATTTTTGTTAACCAGCCAGATGAAGCAGACCGCTGAGGCCTGGTTTTTCAGGCTGGTATGGATCCAATATCCATGGACCTTGCCAGCCTGATAATACCAGGCCACAGCAGTCTGCTTAGCTTGGCTGGTTAACAAAAATAGGGGATCCCCTCGAAAAAAAAACGGCGTGGGGATCCCCCCTATTTTTGTTAACCAGCCAAGTAAAATGCAGACTGCTGCGGCCTGGTATTAAAAGACTGTCAAGGCCCATGGATTTTGGCCCTCAACAGCCTGATAATACCAGGCTACAGCAGCCCCACATTTGGCGCAGCACTTTACCCGGCTCTTCCCACTTGCCCTGTAGCGGTGGCAAGCGGGGTAATAAGGGGTTAATGTCACCGTTGATTGCACGGTGACAATAAGCCCGGTTATTAATGGAGAGGTGTCAATAAGACACCGATCCATTATTAATCCCAAAGTTATTAAATGTTTAAAAAAAAGACACAGCAAGAAAAAAGTCTTTTAATGAAATAAAAGAGACAACACAGTTTTCATTAATTTTATTATACTCTCATTCCTGCGACGCCATCGATCTCCTGTAAAAAAAGAAAAAAAACAAACCAACAGTATACCACCTGTCCGACGCAGTCCATAACGACAGTCCCACGACGATCCAGCTCTGCTACATCGCAATGACAGGCAGAGCCTGTCATCGCGACGCAGCACAGCTGATTACCTGCTTCCCCGGCGGTGACGTCATCGGACTGACTGCTTTACGGCCGGGATTACCCAGCAGTCACTGCAGTTATCGCGAGAAACTGCATGTGACCGCCGGGGAGAAGAGGATGGCGGCCATTAAGCAGTCCAGGACGTGACCGCCGGAGATCTTCTGCCAGGTAAGTGCCGCTGACTCCTGACAGACCCGACCGACGGACACTGACAGTGACAGTGACAATCCCGATTCCGGTATCCGATATGACGAAAATATCGGAACTCGGAATCGGAATTCCGATACAGCCAATATCGGCCGATACCCGATATTTGCAGTATCGGAATGCTCAACCCTAGTGCTAACCCTTATGTTTTTCTTAATTCATTTCATAAGAAATATGTGTATGATTGACAATTCCTGTGTCTTCATTATGGCTCCTATGTCTGTTTATTTGTGTGCTTGCTCTTCTATATTCACGATGGTACTATTTTCTTGTAGGGTTTAACAGGGTCAGGGAGAGTAAGTCAATGTCGAGCGGGGGCAACATATCGTTTTCTAAGGTGCCAATCTCGGCGGTAAGTTAGGGAAACCTTCAGACCTTTATTAGAGTCAGTAAACCCTATCCACCCATCTCGTTGACCAATGTCTGCATAAAAGCCTTCCTTTCTTTATATTGATTTATTAAAGTTTGTGTAAGTAGTAGGAGGTTCTTTTTTTGCATTTTGTTGCCAGATGTAGAATCTTGCATTTCTCTGTTAAATACCATTCTATTAGTCGCTGCCCATTGTTCAAACCTTTCTAGATCCTTCTGAATCCTTTTCTGCTTTCTCTAGTCTTAGATATCCCTCCTAGCTTTGCATGGTCTGCAAATTTGATTACGGTAGTTTACCTTTAGTTCTTTTCAGTTAGCCTTCTTTTTTTCAAGCTAAACATTCCCAGATCCTATGCCGGTTCCTCTTATTTATTTTAAAACTAGTCATACAGTTTACTGTATTAGATACATATTAGGCTGCCATATAGCTTACCACTTTCAACAGGCACATTGAATATAATGTTGCTACAGAGAAAAACTTTTTTCCATCTCATATATATATATACATTCCATGCACCAGAAGCTGTCATTAGGTGAAAAATTCAGGGTTGAACCAACAGCAATGGAAACTCCATCAATCTTGACCAGAAAAGAAATAATTGTTGAAAACTATGACAGACTTAACAAAAATTTGTTCTGATCTGAAAAATGGCAAAGCGTGCTGACTATGGCTTCTTTGGCTGTTTTGAGCCCTTGGATGTCATGGAAATATTAAACTGATGTTTGCACGGTTTTTCAATTTGGCCTGTGCAGCAAGAAGAAAAACCTGAATGGAAAATAAATTATGTCATCCTTATATTTCAAAATGAGACATGTAATTCTCCAAATTTTCTATTTTCAAAATTTGATTTCAGACCTGCAGCACTTTCTGTTTTGACATTATACTTTCTGGTTTTAATTTACTTTTGAAATATAAGAATGTTTAAGTCATAAATTATACTAATCCAAGCTATGTGCTTTCAAGTTTAATAAGCATAAGGCACAAACCTCAGTTAGCAAATTAAATTAACAAAACAAATGAGGGTAACATTTTCAGAATGCACAGCTGAAGACTGCATATGGAGCTCAGTTACAGTATTCCATAAATGAACGACTTGCAGAAATATAGTATGTGAGTCGTGTAAGGAATAATGGTTAAAAAAAAGTGGGAGAAGATACTGGTTTACATAGAGTTAGTGAGAATAAGGCTGGAGTCACAAACACCATCTAAAAAATCGGACCGTTTTTGACTGCCGATAATCGCACAAATGTTTCCTGAACATTGCTCCGTCTGTCATCCGATTGGAATGCGAGGATGCGATTTTGTCGCATCTGAGCATACATTTGACATTCGTTTGACATCCGTCTGCCGAGATTTTGTCGGTGGCTAGCAAAACCGACATATAATGGATCCAAATGATAGTTTTTAAATCACAAAGAAAGAATAGATATATACACATAGAATATATATATATATATATATATATATATATACAGTACAGACCAAAAGTTTGGACACACCTTCTCATTCAATGATTTTTCTGTATTTTCAGGACTATGAAAATTGTAGAATCACACTGGAGGCATCAAAACTATGAATTAACACATGTGGAATTATACATTACACTTTACAAAAAAGTGTGAAACAACTGAAAATATGTCTTATATTCTAGGTTCTTCAAAGTAGCCACCTTTTGCTTTGATTACTGCTTTGCACGCAGAAAAGGTGAACGGATGGACTCTACAAGTCTGGTTCCCACAGTGAAGCGTGGAGGAGGAGGTGTGATGGTGTGGGGGTGCTTTGCAGGTGACACTGTTGGGGATTTATTCAAAATTAAAGGCATACTGAACCAGCATGGCTACCACAGCATCTTGCAGCAGCATGCTATTCCATCCGGTTTGCGTTTAGTTGGACCATCATATATTTTTCAACAGGGCAATGACCCCAAACACACCTCCAGGCTGTGTGAGGGCTATTTGACCAAGAAGGAGAGTGTTGGGGTGCTACGCCAGATGACCTGGCCTCCACAGTCACCAGACCTGAACCCAATCGAGATGGTTTGGGGTGAGCTGGACCGCTCACCGCTTCAATTTCTGTTTTACTTTTTATACTCTAATGAACGTCCCTGTAGACCGAAGCATCACACTTGTACTATTACACTGCCTAAGTTGACTGCGGTAAGGAGCAAGGTTTGACTCTAACTTCACCATTGCTGGGGTTGAAGTGTCAAATACCTTAGAAAAGTGAGGGAACTTGTCCCTAGGGGACCTTACTCTTTTTCCCTATTCACACAAAAAACAAATTATACTTCCATTCAAAAATATGGTTTGAATGCATACAGAGACTTAAGCTAAAATAGCATAGATTCCTCTGATCCATAAAGCACATGGAAATCATTGACCCGTGTGCAATTGGAGTATTACTATCATCTGCAAATGCATGCATACCTATACATAAACACACTTTCTGTTGACCTGAGTATTTCCATGTATAGGTAATTCCGTGCTTACACCTAAAGTGTCTACAAGCACACATACGGAATTTCAGTAGGCAGTAAACGCATACATTTACATAAAATACGGCTAGTATTTTGGTCCTCCTGTAAATCAGAACCAGCCCAATATATATGATTATGACCAAGAGGACAATGACAGGAAAAGGTACAGTAGCTTTGAGGCTTTATTACAGGAGATGTTTCAGCTCAGTGTCAAATGCAAGAGGGATCCTCTGGAGTCTCACAGGGGTATCTGGGCAAAGGTCAAGTCTTCTCTCTGGAGTGATTGGTGTTTTTCTTTCTTGCTCTGCTACATCAGTACCCAAAATGGGTAACAATATGCTCCTGAGAGTTCTCCAGGGGCAGTTAATCAAGCTCCTGGCACTGGATAATCTCCCTTATTTTATGTGTCCCTGTCCTAACAAACTCACTCATTATTTATGCTGTTCCTTCAGGGTGACCTCCCCCTGTTAACCTTTCCTGAGTTGCCCAGTAAGTTCCTATTTCATAGCTGATGCCTTGACTGTCATGGACCCCGCAAAATACATGCAATTTTTCATTAGTCCATTCCTGATCAATTGCTTATGTTTACCTTACAGACACCCTAAATCATAAACAGAAGGCCCTATAGGCAATACTTTATTAATAAAATTACCACAATGGGTAAACCCAAAAAATTGTGACACAAAACACAAACAAAAAACAAAACGTGTATCCCACTAAAATTGGGTAACACTGAGCTGTCCCTAGGGTGATCCTATGCTCACTCCTACCTGACCGCGGAGGTTAGCACCCTAGGGGGGAACGTTGTGGCGCCCCCGCTCCTCGATGGCTGGCCCCAGGTGCCCTACTGAACCCTACCGCGTCTAGAGAATCCCACTACCCGTTTGTTAAGGGGACCCCCAACAGTTAGACAAAGAACAACTGTGTCTAAAGACAACCCTATGCCCCAAAAGTAAAAACAAGTGAACACACAATAGGTGATATCAATGATGGTTTTTTGGATGGACCAATCTCGAACCTCTCTTCTAGAAAAACGGTGTATTGATGTATTATATTTCACCGTTATATAAAGATAATTCTCCTATGAAATACGGTGTGTTGATGTATTATATTTCACCGTTATGTATTATATTTCACCGTTATATAGAGATGATTCTCCTAGGAGAGTAAATCAAAGACAACATAACCGGTGTCTAGATGTATTACACCGTTATCAAAAATTTGACCCTTAACCATAAAACGTCATGTAATGCAATGATTAGATGAAGATATATATCTAGGGGTAAATACCCCAAAATTCTGGAGCACTCAAATTGAGTATGTTAGTGAGAGTCAAAAAATAATAATAATTGGTCCCATGTAATAGGACCATATAGCTCAAGATGATAACACACCAATTATTATAGTTATACTATCTTTTGCTGAGCAATTGATCCCTTATAAACAGATCAAATTTAACAGATATAAAATATGCTATAAGACCTGGTTGCTGCACAATATAGCAATTGGCTTCTTATTCAGACAGGTCATTATTCACAAAAGACACTTGGTGTAACAATCAAAGCACAATGATGTACAACTTGTTTGTTTAAAGCATGTGGATATAATGGGTACGTCCTCCCCCAATGCTAGTAGCCAGGTGACCACTCAAAAAATACACAATATATAGCTATCCGGCCTCATAGATCTATAACATGTGAAGCAGTGGCTTTCTGATAACCACCACAATGCATCACAGACCATCGTCCGGTCATATAACTTAAGGGATTGTTATTCAAAGTGTACATCTGCCATACTTAACTGACAGATACGCCACCCATCACCCCTCTCTATTGCCTCAACGCGTTTCGCCCTCTGGGCTCATCAGGAGGCTCGATATGCCGATGACATGTGTCTTCCAATATGGTGTAGTAGCAAGCCGATATCCAGATACCGCTCTCCTTTTAAAGGAACTTCTCCGCCCCCATTGCTGACTCACTACCTATGAGTGAGCATCCCCTTGTGACGTTTATCGCATCATAGGTATAGCTCCTTGTAAGGAAAGGGATGCCGCCATTTTGTATAGGGCCTATACCAGCCTCCATTTTGTCGGTTCACAGAGCCACAGACTTCTAACTACACAGGGCCTATTAGCATATTCAGTACGACCAGTTTTGATGTCCACTATGAATCAATAGGGCTTTAACATGCTAATTGGTTTAGGCCAGTGTCTGAATGGGATGGTCATTGGTATATTGAATGGCTCGGACTCAGGCCAGTGTTTCCTGCTCCATATGAATTGCAGGCCAGTTAATATGCGTGCTTCAAAGCAAAGGGGAAGGACCTAGCAGTTTTAAGAACTGTAGCCATGAACAGGCTGGTGCATTCCATTTTCTCACAGCAGCAAGAAACACAAGGGACAGACCTTGCCAAGGGTGCAGCAACACATGCTTTGGGGACTATCCAGCAACTGAAGACTGTTACTTGGGGATGGCAGAGCTCCCGCCTCCCCATGACCATACTACCCGGTAATATTGATCTATAGCTTATACCTTTAAGCCTTGTACATTATCGTTGTATTTTTTCTCTGACTGCAAATCCATTGTAATTACATTGTATAGCTTTACTGTATATTTCTGTAATTATCTAGTGCGCCCTTAAGGCCATTAAACCATAAAATTAATCTTGGGCTGATGCTTTTACTCTGATTACGAATCTTAGAATACCCAGTGGGTAACAGGACACCCTCCCGGCGGCCATTTGCTCTAGGTGCAGTTCCCTTACTGACCTGAGAGACAAAGGGGGCGCCGGAGAGCTGTACCTGTGGAGTTAAGTCCCATTGGTGACGTGGGAGGAAAGGGGATCGTCCATCACATTTGGTAGCGGCGGTGGGATCAGAAGCTGTGATACCCAGGCTACCATGTGGCGGTCGGCTTAGTTCCTCACAATTGGTGGCAGCGGTGGGATCAGAGTAATAGTGTGCGTGGGACCCCTACTCCCAGACACTAGAGACTACCAGCGGTACTTTCACTGCTGGGGTCTTAAGGTCAGCCCAGCACTAGACGGTCAGAGTGTAAATATAATAAGTTGTGTGCAAGGTCAGGGTTGCAGCTGTGTCAGTAACTAAAGGTTCCCAAAATGGCGGACGGCACCAGGAGTAAGGCAAAGGGGGAGGCCAATGCTGTGGTCTATGAGGGGTTCGATACCGATGAGGGGGAGCTCAGCCAGGGCTCCCCAAGGAGCCCGACCCCCGTGCTCAGTCTCACAGTGGACTGTCCACCTCCTGCCCGTCCCAGCCTGTCCCGATCGGAGGCCCTTTTCCAAGCGGCTATGGCACAGCTCGAGGCTGGTAATGACGCCGCCTATGACAGACTCCTGGTGGCGGCAGAGAAAGCAGCAGAGCGTGAGCAAGCAGCGGCAGAGAGAGCAGCGGAGCGGGAGCATACAGAACGCCGTGAAGCTGCGGAGCGCCGGCACCGACTGGAGATGGCTCAGCACGGGCCCCCGCTGGACGCACCAGGCCCACCAGAGACAAGGGCTTCCAAGGTCCGGGCGGAGGACTTTCCCTTGCTTGAAAAGGATGGAGACCTGGATTCCTTTCTGCTGGCTTTTGAGAGGACCTGCCTCCAACATCATCTGGCCCAGGATCAGTGGGCAAGGTACCTGACCCCCCGTTTGAGGGGTAAGTCCCTGGAAGTTTTGGGGGACTTACCTGCCGGGGAGGAGCAGGACTACAACAGCATCAAGCGGGCCCTGATCCAGCACTACAACCTCACCCCGGAGTCGTACCGCAGGAAGTTCAGGAGCCTGCAGCGGGGTTCAAAGGACACCTGGACCGACCACATGCGGGCCCTGCTGAGAGCTGCGGAGCACTGGACCTCGGGTCTAGAGCTCACTACCCGCCAGGAGGTCCAGGAACTGTTTGTCATGGAGCAATTCTTGTGGAACTGCCCAGAGGACCTCCAGCAGTTCCTCCGTGACCGGAAACCAAAGGGGGCTTCTGCTACAGCCACCCTGGCAGACGAGTATGCCAACAACAGGGCGCCGGAGCCAAAGAAGCCTGCCAGCAGCACCTGGAGAGAGGGTAAGCCAAATCCTGCCCCAGCCCCATATCCAGCCCCAGAGTGCAAGGGATGTACCCCCGGCTGCCCTCTCCAGGCCAGGAACAGAACTCAGACGTTGTCATAATTGCAATCAGCCAGGACACTTTAAGGCTCCGTGTCCCCTGCGCCAGAAGGCCCCATCCCTGTCCCAGAAACCGTCCACTGTTTTGTGTGTGGGAGGGGGTGGTGGGATGTCCCTGAAAAATTACCAACCCGTCACCATCGGCCGCTCAGCGGTCATGGGACTGCGGGACACAGGCGCTGATCGAACCCTGGTACGCCCTGAGGTGGTGTCCCCTCAAGACTTGGTACCTGGGAAAACCCTTTCCGTCTCCGGAATTGGAGGCGTTGAACCGGCACTGCCTGTTGCCAAGGTGTATTTGGACTGGGGCGCCGGGAGGGGGATGCGGGAGGTGGGAGTAACGCCGAATATTCCTGCAAATGTGTTGCTTGGGACCGATTTGGGGCGGCTAGTGTCCCAGTATGTGGCCACTGAACCCCCAAGTTCGGCTCCCCAAGAATGTCATGACTCTACTGTGAATGTTAATGTATTGAATGTGCCTCCAACAGTGGAGGAGGCAGTGAAACCTGATGGTAAGCCATGCACTGACACTACCCACACAGGGCTCACAGTGAGGACAGGTGAGGAGGCTGTAGGGGAGAGCTCAGAGGTGGAGGGAGGGGCTGCTATGGGCAGTGTAGGGCCCCTAAGTGAACCCAGCCTGCTGAGTCTAGGGCCCCTGCAGGAAGAGGAACAGGCCATGGGGGGAGGGGGCGTCCCGAGAGAGGAGCCACCAGGTAAGACCCCAGGGCAGGAGTTCCCCACATCCGGGATGTCAGGAAGTCAGGGAAGTCTGCCTGACCCGGCGACTTGGTCAGGGGATGAGGGAAGGCAGGCGCTACCCGTGGTCTCAGCGGTCGTGGCCGCTGTTACCAGGAGTGGGAACGATGAAGCCCAAGGAGCCTCGCGGAGGTCCGACGGTTTCCCCCTCTCCGACCAAGTGGCTGCCGAGTCAGACAGTAGCCAGGAGACAGATCCCGGGGAACTGACAGAGGACATGGCAGTTTCATCAATTCTTGCCACATCAAGTCAGGGATTTCAGGCAGCGTTGGAAGCTGACACTAGCCTGAAGACTCTCAAGGAGCAGGCGGCACAGCCTCCACTGGAGTCCGACCGCGAGCGAGTGGTCTGGGACCAGGGACGGCTGTACCGGGTGACGGTCCAGCAGGGTTCACCGGAGGCGTGGCCCAGGGACCGACAGTTAGTGGTACCCCACCCGTTCAGGGCGGAATTGTTGCGGATCGCACACGAGATTCCAATAGCCGGACACCTAGGGATCACTAAAACCAGGGCCAGGCTAGCTCAGCATTTCTACTGGCCTAGAATGAGGACCGAGGTGATAGCCTACTGCCGTTCGTGTGACACCTGTCAGAGGGTGGGGAAGGCGGGGCCGCGCCCCAAAGCCCCACTGGTAACTCTGCCCATCATCGAAGAGCCTTTCTCAAGGGTGGCTGTGGATCTCATTGGACCTCTGTCCACTCCCAGCCGCTCCGGGAAATGCTTCATACTAATGGTAGTGGACTATGCCACCCGGTACCCGGAGGCGGTAGCTTTGTTGTCCATTCGGGCCGACAAAGTGGCCACTGCCTTACTGGAGATTTTCTCCAGAGTGGGGTTTCCCAAGGAAATGCTCACCGACCGAGGGACCCAGTTCATGTCGCAGCTGATGGAGTCTCTCTGTAAGCAGGTACAGGTGCAACATCTGGTGGCCAGCCCGTATCACCCACAGACCAATGGCTTGTGTGAGCGGTTCAATGGCACCTTAAAACAGATGCTGAAGATGTTGGTCGACTCCCACGGGAGAGACTGGGAGCAGTATCTCCCACACCTGCTGTTTGCTTACCGGGAGGTCCCACAGGCCTCAACGGGGTTCTCCCCTTTGAGCTCCTGTACGGGCGACGTGTACGGGGCCCCTTGCTCTGGTGAAGGAAGCATGGGAAGGGGATTTAGCCACCCCTGAAGTGTCGGTCATTGAGTATGTCGTGCGCTTCCGGGACCGAATGATGGCCTTGACGCGGCTGGTGCATGACAATATGGCCCAAGCTCAGGCTGACCAGAAGCGATGGTACGACCAGAATGCTTGTGAGCGGACCTACCAGGTGGGTCAAAAGGTGTGGGTACTGGTCCCCATACCACAAAACAAGCTTCAGGCGGCCTGGGAGGGTCCATACCTCGTGCACGAGCAGCTCAACGCTGTCACCTACCTGGTCACCCTGGACCACGCCCGTGGAAGGAGGAAGGCCTTCCATGTGAACATGATGAAGGCCCATCATGAGCAGGAGGCCTATGCTCACCCAGTGTGCAACCTTCCAGAGGAAGGAGAGGCAGAAACCCTCCTCGATCTGCTCACCCAAGCCAAGGCGGGTGGATCCATCGAGGATGTGGGGGTTGGCCACCAGCTCTCGGAGGACCAACGTGGACACTGGCAACCACCCCCCAATCCGGCGTTCAGCATATCGGGTCTCTCTTGAGGTGCAGCAGCAGATGCGCCAAGAGGTAGACGAGATGCTGAGGCTGGGGGTGATCCAAGCGTCCAACAGCGCGTGGGCTTCGCCTGTAGTCCTCGTCCCTAAAAAGGACCGAACTACGCGGTTCTGCATGTACTACAGGGGGCTCAACGCTGTGTCGGTCACTGATGCGTACCCAATGCCGCGCATCGATGACCTGCTCGACCAGCTGGCCGGGGCCAAGTACCTGACCATCATGGATCTGAGCAGGTGGTATTGGCAGACTCCCCTGACCCCTAGGGCACGGGAACGCTCTGCCTTTATCACCCCATTCGGACTGTACGAGTCCACGGTGATGCCCTTCGGCATGAAGAATGCCCCTGCCACTTTTCAGCGGATGGTCAACACGCTGCTCGAGGGACTGGAAGGGTATGCGACCGCGTACCTGGATGACATTGCCATCTTCAGTCTCACCTGGGAGGATCACCTAGAGCACCTGGCGCAGATGCTCGGGCGGATCCAGCGAGCAGGCTTGACCATTAAGCCGAAAAATGCCAGCTGGGTATGAGTGAGGTCCACTACCTGGGACACCGGGTAGGTGGGGGAGCTCTGAAGCCAGAGCCCGGGAAGGTGGATGCCATCGCATCCTGGCCCACCCCCAGGACCAAGAAGCAGGTGATGTCCTTTTTGGGTACTGCTGGGTACTATAGGAGGTTTGTTCCACACTATAGTGCCTTGGCCAAGCCCCTGACAGACCTCACCAAGAAAAGGCTGCGAGACAGCTTTCCAGGCGCTCAAGACCGCCCTTTCTAGTTCTCCTGTACTACAGGCAGCCGACTGATGGGTTGTCCCGACAAGGAGAGGGTGCGGTAGGGCGCACGGGGGAACACAGGAATGTGATACCCCCTAGCGCCCTCAAAAGCAGGGAGGTGTAAGGAAAGGGATGCCGCCATTTTGTATGGGGCCTATACCAACCTCCATTTTGTCGGTTCACAGAGCCACAGACTTCTAACTACACAGGGCCTATTAGCATATTCAGTACGACCAGTTTTGATGTCCACTATGAATCAATAGGGCTTTAACATGCTAATTGGTTTAGGCCAGTGTCTGAATGGGATGGTCATTGGTATATTGAATGGCTCGGACTCAGGCCAGTGTTTCCTGCTCCATATGAATTGCAGGCCAGTTAATATGCGTGCTTCAAAGCAAAGGGGAAGGACCTAGCAGTTTTAAGAACTGTAGCCATGAACAGGCTGGTGCATTCCATTTTCTCACAGCAGCAAGAAACACAAGGGACAGACCTTGCCAAGGGTGCAGCAACACATGCTTTGGGGACTATCCAGCAACTGAAGACTGTTACCTGGGGATGGCAGAGCTCCCGCCTCCCCATGACCATACTACCCGGTAATATTGATCTATAGCTGTCACGCTGTATAGCAGATATATATATATGTGATGACAGTAATCTATATCAAAAGGGCAACATACAATATAACATGTGCATAGATATATGATAACATAGAATTACCTGACAGAAAGTCCAGTGGGTCAATACGGAATCCGTTATACGCTGTCTCCGGCTAGAGGGTGATCGGGGTCTATGCTGACCCTAAACTGGGGTCCTAACTAATCCCTCTACCTGGAGGTACTGTTAAAGGTACAGAGGTCCAGGCCACCAGCGTAAACCCTGTCTCCTATCAATCCCTGCCAACTGTAATCTAGTCCTAAGAAGAACCCAGATTACCACCAAAGGGAATGAACAGGTAACGGTTAATGAACAGAAAGACATACAAGAAAGACAAGAAATAAAGTAAATAAAGTCTTACATACAACACTCACACACAGTAGGAACACCTAAGGTCTCAGAGATAAACTATAAGCTATAAGAGTAAAAACAACTAAGGAACTCTTAGCTTAAGTATTCTCAGAACCGATCCAGTCTGCTAGACTACATAAAGGCTTTCACCGGCATCTAACAAGCAGACCGGCAGGTATATGAAGGAATCTAATTAGAACATAATCAAAAGCAGCCGGGCGAGGCTGGACCTAGTCTTAGCAAAGAGCTAGGTAAAATTAACTCCCTCATTACCAAACACAAAGAAACAGCAACTCAGCTGTGAGAAGTCAGAGTGTGTAATCGCGACGATCCCCGTGGCGACACACCCATGACAGTACCCCCCCTCTACGAGGGGACTCCGGACCCTCAGGGCCAGGTCTGCCCGGGTGAGTCGTGTGAAAGGTCCGAACCAATCGATCTGCGTTAACATCAGACGCAGGGACCCACGTCCTCTCCACAGGACCATACCCCCTCCAATGAACCAAGCACCGAAGGGATCGGCGACCGAGACGTGAGTCAATGATTTTCGACCCATGAAATTCCACGTTATCATTGACCACCACTGAAGGCGGAGGTAGAGGTGACGGTATGACTGGTGCCACATACTTTTTAAGTAATGACTTGTGAAACACATTATGAATTTTAAATGTAGGAGGGAGGTCCAGACGAAATGCCACAGGATTAATTATAGAACTGATCCTGTACGGCCCGATGAATCTGGGACCCAACCTCCAGGAGGAAACTTTAAGTTTTATATTCCTGGTAGACAACCAAACTAGATCGTTCACCTTCAGATCTAGACCAGAAACTCTCCCCCTATCAGCCATCCGTTTGTAACGGTTCCCCGTAACCTTCAGTCTTAACCGATCTGGAACTATCAGTCTCCCTGGAAGTCCCACCGGGGCGTCCCCCTGAGCCCCCAATACCTCCCCCTCAAGCTCAGAGCATACAGCTGACACTACAACTCCCTCCTGAGGAATAGGAACCGGATCATCCGTCTTCCCGGCCCCTGGGAAAGTACGAGATAAGGCATCAGGAAGCAACTTTATTGAGCAGTCATATGCGCGATGAGGAGGTAACTCTTTACACCCCTCCTCTGAGAACATCTCCCCAAAGTCCTCCAGAAAAGGAGACAAAGTCCTAGGCACAACCGCACCGATGACCGTGCTCATGCAGTTATTCCTGCAAAATTCACCCCACTGGCTTATCTTTCCGGATTGCCAATCAATCACTGGGTTATGTTTAGCCAACCAAGGAAGTCCCAACACAATAGGAGTAGGTAGACCCTCCAACACATAACAAGACAATTGCTCTTTATGTCTTGCCCCTACTCGAAGATCTATGTTATGAACAGCTTGTACCAAGCTACCTTGACCGAGAGGTCTAGAATCAATAGAGACTATAGGGACCGGTTTGGCCAATACACTCAGTTGCATACCATGCACCTGGGCAAACCGAGCGTCCACCAGATTAGCCCCGGACCCACTATCAAGAAAAACAGAAATCCTCTCAGTTCTAGTACCAATCACCACCTCCGCAGGCACGAGAAACTGAGAGGGATTTGGGGACGAAATACACACTCCCAGGTTAACTCCTTTGCTCAAAGAGGCCCGGGATGGACACCCCCCAACAAAATGTCCCTCTCTCCCGCAAAAGAAACACCTTCTAGTCTTGCGGTGCACCGCCAATTCCCTCCTACAAAAAGATGTCCCTCCCAACTGCATGGGTTCCTCAGAACAGACCAGGGGAACCTCAGTATAAGGGACTTTAGTAGTAGGTGGAGTCATCACGGGAGGCGGAGTTACCTCGCGTCTTCCCCGAATTCGTCTATCCATGCGAATAGCGAGGGCCATAGCAGCCTCCAGTGATGGAGGAGAATCATACTGAGCCAACACATCTTTTAATTTGTCGGACAACCCTTGACAAAACTGGCTCCTAAGAGCTGGGTCATTCCACTGAGTATCTGTTGCCCATCTACGGAACTCAGAAGAATATTCCTCCGCTGGACGATTTCCTTGCCGTATTTTACGTAACTTTGTTTCAGCAAGGGAAACTCGATCCGGATCATCATATACCAGACCCAGGGCAGTAAAAAATCGATCCACTGACTGGAGATCTGGGGAGCCTGGAGGAATAGAGAACGCCCAAGATTGAGGGTCCCCTTGTAAGAGCGAGATAACAATTCCCACCCTCTGCTCTTCACTCCCAGATGACCGAGGCCGCAGCCGAAAGTACAATTTACATGCCTCCCGGAAAGTAAAAAATTTGTCCCGCCCACCAGTGAACCTGTCCGGGAGAGCAACCTTAGGTTCAGATCTGGTTTGCTCCGGGGGGAACAAAACCTTGGACTTAATGTCTGCAAACTCCATGGACAACCCCTGCAACTGCCGGGCCAGCTGGGCTACTGGATCCATGACAGCTGGAGAGAATCTTTAGTATGGCCGGTGAAAATGTCACGCTGTATAGCAGATATATATATATGTGATGACAGTAATCTATATCAAAAGGGCAACATACAATATAACATGTGCATAGATATATGATAACATAGAATTACCTGACAGAAAGTCCAGTGGGTCAATACGGAATCCGTTATACGCTGTCTCCGGCTAGAGGGTGACCGGGGTCTATGCTGACCCTAAACTGGGGTCCTAACTAATCCCTCTACCTGGAGGTACTGTTAAAGGTACAGAGGTCCAGGCCACCAGCGTAAACCCTGTCTCCTATCAATCCCTGCCAACTGTAATCTAGTCCTAAGAAGAACCCAGATTACCACCAAAGGGAATGAACAGGTAACGGTTAATGAACAGAAAGACATACAAGAAAGACAAGAAATAAAGTAAATAAAGTCTTACATACAACACTCACACACAGTAGGAACACCTAAGGTCTCAGAGATAAACTATAAGCTATAAGAGTAAAAACAACTAAGGAACTCTTAGCTTAAGTATTCTCAGAACCGATCCAGTCTGCTAGACTACATAAAGGCTTTCACCGGCATCTAACAAGCAGACCGGCAGGTATATGAAGGAATCTAATTAGAACATAATCAAAAGCAGCCGGGCGAGGCTGGACCTAGTCTTAGCAAAGAGCTAGGTAAAATTAACTCCCTCATTACCAAACACAAAGAAACAGCAACTCAGCTGTGAGAAGTCAGAGTGTGTAATCGCGACGATCCCCGTGGCGACACACCCATGACAATAGCTTATACCTTTAAGCCTTGTACATTATCGTTGTATTTTTTCTCTGACTGCAAATCCATTGTAATTACGTTGTATAGCTTTACTGTATATTTCTGTAATTATCTAGTGCGCCCTTAAGGCCATTAAACCATAAAATTAATCTTGGGCTGATGCTTTTACTCTGATTACGAATCTTAGAATACCCAGTGGGTAACAGGACACCCTCCCCGGCGGCCATTTGCTCTAGGTGCAGTTCCCTTACTGACCTGAGAGACAAAGGGGGCGCCGGAGAGCTGTACCTGTGGAGTTATGTCCAATTGGTGACGTGGGAGGAAAGGGGATCGTCCATCACATTTGGTAGCGGCGGTGGGATCAGAAGCTGTGATACCCAGGCTACCATGTGGCGGTCGGCTTAGTTCCTCACACTCCTCCCCTACTGTGCACGTAGTGGAGGAGTGCGCTGTGCGCCGCCTCCAGCGTGTCACATGACCGTGACTCATCCTAGATGCCGATCGCATCATCAAAGTGACTCCTCCCACACTATGTGCGTCTCCGCAGTCCTGCCTTCAATCTCTCTGCTACACGCTGCCTCCAAAATGTCACATGATTGTGACTCATCGTGGATGGCCATCTCATCACAGTCCTTAGCTCTCAAGTTAAGGGCATCTTTACAGTAGAGTCGCCATGTCTCTTATGGGCACAGAATCCAGTCAGTAATATGACTATGCATCGGGGGTATATGTCACATCACAAAGCTCACCTATTAACAGTGAGTGTTACAACAATGATGCTTCTTTTTAACGTATATAGCCTCTTATATTAATCTCTTTAAGAGGAATTCACATCAGCGAAAATTCACAAAAATAAATATAAACAAGGGTATGCCACACTAAACGAGATCGCAAACGAGATCACTAAAACGTCACTATTTTGCGATCTCGTTAGCGACCTCGTTGTGTGTGGCATATAGCAACGATGTGGCCCCTGCTGTGATCTCGTTGATCGTTCACTAGAGTTCTGGACCGTTTTTTGATCGTTGGCGTCCCGCTGGTGAGCCTATATCGCTGTGTTTGGCACCTTTTGCGAACGACCTCGTTTGTGACGCATATGGGTTTAGCGTCACGGAATGGATCGCAATATCTGTAAGTTCTCTTTTGCGTCACAGAGAGGATCACAGCAGTTGCAAAGCAGGCTAGCAGGACGCAGAGAGCAGGAGTGATGCTGGAAATTCCTATGAATCAGAAGCGCTCAGTACATGCTAATGACATCCTAACGACCGCCAAAGACGTTAAAGAGATCGCTGACCGCTAATGTGTCGTTTATGAGATCTCCTGTTTGGCAGCTACTAGCGACCTAAAAGAGATCACAAAAACGATCTCATTAGCTTGCGTCGTTATCGAGATCGCTAACGAGATCACTAAGTGTGGCAGTACCACATGTCTATTTAACTGTGTCATGATAGGGATTGTTTTATCACATTTTCCAAAGGAATAACTTCACTTTGCCTTCACCATCTGACACAAAATTCATGTAAACGTCCGTCAGCTCATACATCTCATATTTCAAAAGGCACATTAGCCCACAAATGTGGCTCCCAGGAGGTCTGTCAATTAGCAGTAACATTTTTCTCCAAGGGCCATCCTTATAGGAGATGAAGAGATGTATGTATATCAAAAAGAAGAGCGATATTCAAAATGCTAGAATGTATATATAGATATATATGTCTCCTTGTAAAAAAGGGGATATTTTTTACAAAAACTGACAGCCAAGCTGCCTTTTAAAAGGTCCCTGTCAAAATACTGGCTATAAGAAACAGGCAAAAAGTACAGTAAGTTTAGAGGAAACAGGCAAAAGAGAGTTGTTCATTAAGACCATAGGGTTCTTGGGAGTTCAGTCTAAAGATCCATTCACACTCCCTCTTTAGGGTGCAAATTTTCCCTTTTCTCCATGGTTGTTATCAGCCATTTTGAGCTGTCTGCACATGGTGGGGCACATGAGACTAAGAGAAATGCTATTCTGTCTGTGAAAATGCCTGTGCATCATCACAATGCTGCTGGACTGCTCACAATTACTTGTACAATGACCATTGTTTGCAATATATCCAAAGTGACCACATTTAAAACAATTAACAGAGCAATATTTTCTCTCTCTTTTTGTACCTGAGCAATATGACCTGAGCCAGCACAGGCATAATATGTAACGCATGCCATGCTTGATTTAGGTCACCTAACAGAACATACTTTCTTCTGTCTGAATCTTTTAAATTGTTCCATTACTAGGAAAGATCTTTTAACAATTCTAATTCTGTATTTTCTTATTATTTTAGAATGCCCTTACTTGCCTTCACATATATGGATTGGATCAAAAATGTAAATATTTGATCCATCAGTTTTTCCATTACTACCCTCTTTTTGCCCTGCACAGGGCACAATTGGTAAGGCATCTGACGTTGGTCTCAGAGACAAAGAGAAGGCTGGCACCATGTTTGAAAAATCATTGATGATATTTTGCAAACTTTTTATGAGTTGGTACCTAGAATTAAGGTCCGCACTCAACTGATTAATTATAGCATCACTAGCTGCTGCTTTGTCCTTAAAAGCTTTGATCTCAGCACTAGATTGAGTCAGGGTGCATCAATATCAAAACAATGATTTTTCATCTCCAGCAATTGCAATTCAAGCAGGCAAATCTAGTTATCTCTATCACTATCACATTGACCATTCTCTGCCAGTTGTGTCTGTAAGGTACAAACGCTCTGCAAATTAGTGATACAACACTGGCAGTGGAAATTTCAGGAATCTGTCTTACCCAGTGATTCCTCATGAGCACAAATCAGTTTTTCAAGTGTGTACAGTCGTTTGGTTGATTTATTCATGACCGACCATCTGTCTATACACAAACTATCATGACCACATGCTTGCTCCAATAAAGCAGACCACAGCAATTCTGCAGATTTGGGTGTAATGAGGGTTACTGAGTTAAATGTACTATGTTTTGCTAAGTTACTCAGGGTAGATAAATCCATACTCTTGCTGGAGCCATCTTGGTCGTCCTTCTTGTCCCTTCTGTGCTGCTTGAAAAAGGTCCTTTTTATTCCAGAACACCTTTTCCCAATCAGATGGAGTGGACTATGCCTCTATGTAAAGATACCCTTAGGCTTTTGGGGCTATGTGCACACGTTGCAGATTTGACTGCTGAATTTTCTGCACAAAAACAGGACCTCTTGGCAGAAAATGCAGGTGCTTTTTTGATGCCTTTTTTCATGCGCTTGTTTTATGCGTTTTTGTATGCGTTTTTGTAAGCTAAATAAAGATAGGTTATTTAACAAAAAAAAAGTTTGTGATGTTATTTCTTGTACAGCCTCCTCTTTTACATTTGTCCAACCACACTCCATTACACACACAGAGAGATAGACAGATGATAATAGATGATAGATAGATGATAGATAGATAGATAGTATAGATAGATAGATAGATAGATAGATAGATAGATAATAGATAGATAGATAGATAGATAGATAGATAGATAGATAGATAGATAGATAGATAGATAGATAGATAGATAAAATGGTACATAAATTGTTAAAGACACATACACAAAATCTTCACACAATATCTTTAATTTAAAAAATAATGGCTTGGGCTCCTGCGTAATTTTCTGCGCCAGAGGCGGAAAGCCAATGGCCAGGGCCAATATTTCTAGCCTGGGAAGGGGTTAAAAAAAAGTAAAAAAATAAAACAACCGTATACTCCCTGTCCGATGCAGCCCAATTAATAATTAATGTTCCACGACGATTTCCCTTATAGAACAGTGACATCGAGTGATGTCACTGCTCTGTAGGACCTCCCAGTGATGAACTGACAGAAGACAATGGCTCCTGCAGTGCATCACTGAGGTTACCTGAGTTAATTTTCTCTCTTTATGGCAATGCTGCGTGGAAATTTTCTCACCCAGCATTGCCAGTGAGAGGATGAACTGAAGTGACGTCATTTTCTCCCGGCGGCGGAGCGATACACACCGCTGAGGATTACCTCCGTTATCAGTGCATCGCGGTGGCCGTGTAGAGCACTGACATCACCCGATGTCAGTGTTCTACACTGGAGATCATCGTGGGACTCTCGTTAATAACTGGACTACGGTGGAAAGGTAATGTATAGGTTGTTTTATTTTATTTTTATTAGGAGACGATGGCATTAGGGACTAGGTGTTTGGTATGTATGTACTCTGTTATGTGTTGTATGTTATGTGTATGTTCTGTATGTTATATGTATGTACTGTATGTTCTGTATGTTATATGTTGTATGTACTGTATGTTCTGTATGCTATATGTTGTATGTTCTGTACGTTTGGGTTTTTTTTGCATTCAACACATTAGTCGGATAATGGAAATACTACTGTCCCATCATTGGCTAATGTGTCAGTCACTGTCAGTGTAGCAGGTATAGCCGAATGGGACTAGTAGTCCCATTGGACGCTGCCTGCATACACAGAAACACACACAGCCCCGCAGACCTCCGCACATACACAGATCACGCACACACCGACACACACATACACGCACACAGTCACTGCCCACACTCTATACACGCACACAGTCACCGCCCACACTCCGCCCACACACTTCCCTCCTTTCGAACTGCAGCGTTTCACCTGCAGCAAAAATGCAGATCTTTTTTAGACCTGTGGTTTTGCTGCGGAAGTGCCCGACTCAATGCAAGTCAATGGGCGCAGAAACGCTGCAGTTCCGGACAAAGAATTGACATGCTGTAGAAAATAAAACGCTGAAAATCAGCGCGTTTTTTTCCACAGCATGTGCACAGCAAACCTGCGTTTCCCATAGAATTACATTGGCTGTGCACTGTGCTGCGGCTTGGATGCGTTTCCGCGCGTTCAAAAACGCTGTAGAAACGCATCTAAAAACGCAACGTGTGCACATACCCTTAAGATTAGTTTCTTACAAAGAAAACAGAAAAATGTTAAACTCTTTAGGAAAAAGAAAGTTAACGTCAAACTAAGGTTCATTGTTTTTAGTTGTATCCTGCATCAAATTTTCAATAAAACTATGTTATCCGTTGAAACTTCAAGGTCTAAACACACAGAATAACACGTCTATTATCTGTCCACGCTACTTGGCCTCTTTTACTTAGTTCATACAACAACACCCATTATCCAATCTAAAATGCACAGAAAACTAAAAACATTAATAGGCTCTCTGCTATAGATTTTGTTCTTTGTACAGTGGGTACAGAAAGTATTCAGACCCCTTTAAATATTTTACTCTTTAGTTTCATTGAAGCCATTTGGTAAATTCAAAAGTTAGTTTTTTTCTCATTAATGTACACTCTGTACCCCATCTTGACTGAAAAAAAAAAACCAGAAATGTAGAAATTTTTGCAAATTTACTAAAAAAGAAAAATTGAAATATCACATGGTCATAAGTATCCAGACCCTTTGCTCAGTATTGAGTAGAAGCACTCTTTTGAGCTAGTACAGCCATGAGTCTTCTTGGGAATGATGCAACAAGTTTTTCACACCTGGATTTGGGGATCTTCTGCCATTCTTCCTTGCAGATCCTCTCCAGTTCCGTCAGGTTGGATGGTGAACGCTGGTGGACAGCCATTTTCAGGTCTCTCCAGAGATGCTCAATTGGGTTTAGGTCAGGGCTCTGGCAGGGCCAGTCAAGAATGGTCACAAAGTGGTTCTGAAGCCACTCCTTTGTTATTTTATAGTCTTGTTGGAAGGTGAACATTCGGCCAAGTCTGAGGTTCAGAGCACTCTGGAAGAGGTTTTCATCCAGGATATCTCTGTACTTGGCCGCATTCAGGTTTCCTTCAATTGCAACCAGTCGTCCTGTCCCTGCAGCTGAAAAACATCCACATAGCATGATGCTGCCACCACCAAATTTCACTGTTGGGATTGTATTGGGAAGGTGATGAGCAGTGCCTGGTTTTCTCCACACATACCGCTTAGAATTGTCATGAAAAAGTTCTATCTTTGTCTCATCAGACCAGAGAATCTTATTTCTCATAGTCTGGGAGTCCTTCATGTGTTTTTTAGCAAACTCTATGCGGGCTTTCATGTGTCTGGCACTGAGGAGAGGCTTCCGTTGGGCCACTCTGCCATAAAGGCCTGACTGGTGGAGGGCTGCAGTGATAGTTGATTTTGTGGAACTTTCTTCCATACTCCCTACTGCATCTGTGGAGCTCAGCCACAGTGATCTTGGGGTTCTTCTTTACCGCTCTAACAAGGCTCTTCTCCCACAATTTCTCAGTATGGCTGGAAGGCCAGGCCTAGGAAGACTTCTGGTGGTCCCAAACTTCTTCCATTTAAAGATTATGGAGGCCACTGTGCTCTTAGGAACCTTGAGTACTGTAGAAATTCTTTTGTAACTTTGGCCAGATGTGTGCCTTGCCACAATTCTGTCTCTGAGCTCCTTGGCCAGTTCCTTTGACCTCATGATTCTCATTTGGTCTGACATGCACTGTGAGCTGTGAGGTCTTATATAGACGGGTGTGTGCCTTTACAAATCAAGTTCTGTCAGTTTAATTAAACACAGCTGGACTCCAATGAAGGAATAGAAATATCTCAAGGAGGATCACAATGAAATGGACAGCATGTGACTTAAATATGAGTGTCTGAGCAAGGGGTTTTAATACTTATGACCATGTGATATTTCAGTTTTTCTTTTTTAATAAATTTGCAAGTCAAGATGGGGTGCAAAGTGTACATTAATGAGAAAAAAATTAACTTTTTTGAATTTACCAAATGGCTGCAATGAAACAAAGAGTGAAAAATTTAAAGGGGTCTGAATACTTTCCGTACCCACTGTAAACAGATATATCTAAATATCCAACAAGAAGTTAAGGCTAGGGGGTTTAACCCCTATATAAATCACAGTTGGGAAGTACTTCCCGACAACGTAAATATACATCATGGCGATTGCCACTGGGTGTTCAGCTAATATAACAGCACTCACTGCCAGAAGTTGTGCCCGCACCAGTCCTGGAAGATTAAACCACAAAATTCTGCTATCAATATCGATCGGTGTCCCCATGACATCATCGCAAGGGGCCGAAAGTTGCCATGATGACCAGGCATTAGCATGCTTGTTTGACCTTGCGCACTGCATGGGCTATCAAGCTTGTGTCTGCACCACTGACAGAATATAAAGCAGAGGTCCCCAACCTGTAGCTCGGGAGCCACATGTGGCTCGCAGTCCCATGAATTGAGCTCGCGACTGTCTGCCAGCTTGGTGCACTAGCTCTAGGTCTAGCAAACAGGTATGAAGACCACATCTCAAAATGGTGAATTTTGTGAGCTGTCCTGCACAGAAGAACAGATCTGGATGCACATATGCTGGTCTTGGGGTTTAGGGATGATTTAGGTATGGTACGCTGGAGAATGATACTACCTGTTAGAAGAGGTTCTTGAAGCTGAATGCAACAGTGTGTTGGGAGTCCTTGATGGGAGAATACTGAATGAGGGTATTGTGGGAACCCCTGGATTGCTGTAACCGCACTGACCTGAAGAATAAAGTCATCTAATCACTTATACTGCAAATGGAAAAGGGTAAAAAATAAAAAGAACCAATTCTTGACCTGCTACCACTTAAACTCGGCGGAATATTCCCTGTAATAAGGCAGATGGAGGCACTGTGATCTGGTAGTGTCCATCTTTTTAGGTGTAAATAAAAGCTCGGTCGGCCACAGTTTTGTGTACAAAGAAAAAAGGAAGAGCAACGCTGAACAATGCTCTGAGTCCAGAGTAACTGCTGCTTCATTATAGTGAATGGATCCCCTAGGGATTTTATTTGAATCACATCACTTGGAAATTTAGATTCAAACCCCAATGTAAGTGCTCATCATAGAACACAGGATAAATGTGATCACAAACATTATATAAAATGTTCCCAATAAAAGCTTCAACTCAATCCACAAAAAGGCAAGTCCCCACTCAGGTCTGTCATCTGATAATGGAAATATAAGGGGGCTTCCACTTTACTGGCTCACAAAGACTCTGGAAAAGCAGTATGACTCCTCATCTCCCCAAAGAAATCCAGCAAATTCTGCGCTCCCAAATCCAAATTCCCCCCTCCCTTCTGAGCTCCAGTGTGCCTAAACCACGCTTAGTTTTCACATGTTTGGCATTTCTGTAATGATGAGAGCCAGTCTAATTTACAGGTACGTTTCTCCAGAAGAATGAACTGAGCAGTACCATGTACTGGCCACTACAATGGCAGTTTGCAATTTTCACTCAGCAACATCCACTGCTGTGTAAGGTTCTTTGTACATGTTTCTTGAAACTCAGTTTTTCCGTCAGCCATTTTGCTTTCTGTCTTGCTGCAGCTATCTTGCCCTCAGTCAATATGGAGTTTCCAGCTTTCATGTTCCCGCCCTGATTCTCTCCCTCTTGCTTCTTAAGCAGCCTCAGCTGAGCAATCAGTGCTTCAGAATCAAGCCTGCAGTGAGCCTGTGACCTGACTCCTGGAAAACCTTGGACTTTGTACTCCAGCTATTTCCTACTGAGGAACTTTGGAACACTTGTGGACTCTGGAAACCTGCTATTTGATAAATCCACGTTTGCATGGAATTACGGTAACAGAGAAGAGATCCTGAACCTGTTGTGGAGAGTTATTGCTGAGCTTAAGTTACTCTGGCCTGCTGTGTCTCCTGCTTCTGTACCTGCAAACTGTGTGACCATTTTTGCCACTTGTATGAAGTAATACAAGTCCTTCTATATCAAACCTGTGTCTCATGTGTTTTCCTCGCACCCAAGCACAAGACGCTATATGAACTGTACACCATACATTACAAGATTCTGAAGCCAAACGTTAGTGTCTGCTGGGTCTGGGAAGGCTGTGTCTGCTGTGACTGTGGATATCAGATGTCCGGTTATACTTTCTGTGATGACAGTGGTTGTGACTTCTCACAACCATTCCAGGTGAGCAATTCCCTTAATTTTACTCTGCAGTGTTACCACAGGTAAACACTATTGTTTTTGTTTTGTTTTTTTTTTCTCTTCTCCTTCCAGTACTCCTGTCTTAAAAGATCTGGAAGATGGAGGCTCGCATAAAGGAGCTTTGCGGAGTGACTGATACAATCCTTGCAGATATACAGACTATAAAGACCCGTTTTGCAAACCTACAGGACCTCACTAATCACAATTTGCAAGTGTTTGGACAAACTACCCAGGATTTACGAGCCAGGATTGAGGTTCTAGAGGAACGAGTCCAGGCTCCTGCCATAACCCCGAGTTCTGGGATTCCCAAGTTACCCCCTTTTCATTTTGGCGGTGAACGTGAGAAATTCAGGGGATTTATTAACCAATGCAATCTTTTTTTTTCTGCACATGCTTCACAATTTCCCACTGAATGATCTAAAGTGCTTACTATAATCATGTTGCTTACCAACAAGGCTTTGATGTGGGCAAACCCTCTGATTGAGACTGAGGATGAATGTTTGGATCATCTTGATGCTTTCATTTCAGCCATGGGGCAGGTGTTTGATGACCCCAATCGAGGTGCAACAGCTGAAGCAGCCATGTTAACTTTGCGCCAAGGTAAGCGCTCAGTAGCCGAATATCCCTTGGATTTCAGGAGATGGGCCCTCGATACCACTTGGGACAGTTCCGCCAAAAAATCTATTTTTCGAAAAGGGTTGTCTCCACTGATTAAGGATGAACTTGCTCGTGCCGACCCTCCCACTGCGTTAGGTGACTTTATTAACTACTGCATCCATATTGATGCTCGTCTGACTGAACGCAGGCAAGAGAGATGGTTCGAAAGTAATCGCACTAACCTTTTCCTACCTTCCTCCCCAGCTAAGGAACCTTTGAGTAGGATCACACGGGAACCTGAACCTGAACCCATGCAGGTGGACTCTTTACAAAGACGGGTTAGTGATGCACGCAAAGAACATCGTTTAAAGGAAAATCTATGTTTCTACTGTGGTAAGTCAGGGCACTTCATTATAAACTGCCCTAGCCGTTCTCGTAAGACTACTGCAGCAGTCATTCACTGTGAGTGTTGCGAGAGGAGATCTGTCAGGTCCGAGCCTCAGGCTCCAGAGAGATCTGCAGCAACAGATATTGATTTCTCGGACTTAAACTCCGTCACTTCTGAGGACGATGACTGTGTAAACGCTGCAATTTTTCAAGTTTCCTCAGCGGTGTCCCAGCTGAGTTGTAAGAAAAACAATTCTCATTGCTTCCTTTCCATCAAACTCTGGGTTGACTCAGTCTGGGTGTCTAGCTCTGCTATGATCGACTCAGGGGCAAGTGGAAATTTTATGGATATCTCCTTTGCTCTGAAACAGGGGATACGTTCAGTGAAGAAGGCTACTCCAGTACAGATGGAGACTGTGGATGGCTCCCTGCTGACCTCTGGACCAGTGGATCAGGAAACGGAGCCTTTGAGGGTCCTTATGGGTAAAGATCATCAAGAGAAACTGTCCTTTATGCTTATCTCTTCTCCCCACTTTCCCATTATTCTAGGGCTACCATGGCTGCAGGCTCAGAACCCTACCATTAACTGGGAGACCAAGGAATTACACTTTCCAGAGAAACAGATGAGTCCAGAAGTTTCAGCTTGCTCTGTTCCTAAAGGAACCATGTCAGTCCCTGAACTACCAGCTGTATACCAGGACTATGTGGATTTATGTGACAAGAAGAACGCTGACCAGCTTCCCCCTCACCGTCCATATGATTGTCCAATTGAATTATTGCCTGGAGCAGAGATACTTTTTGGTAAGATCTACCCCTGGCGGGGCCCGAGCTAAAGGCTTTAAAGGATTACATAGACGAAAATCTAGCCAAGGGCTTCATACGCCCCTCTTCATCTCCTGCAGGTGCACCCATCTTCTTTGTGAAGAAGAAAGATGGATCTCTGAGACCCTGCGTAGACTATAGGGAACTCAATAAGGTTACTATTAGAAACCGTTATCCATTGCCTTTAATCCCTGAGTTATTGGAGAGAGTGCGGCATGCCAAAATTTTCTCTAAACTGGATCTCCGTGGGGCCTATAACTTGGTCCGTATTAGACCTGGGGATGAATGGAAGACTGCATTCAGGTCACGCTATGGACACTTTGAATATCTAGTTATGCCTTTTGGTCTGAGTACCGCCCCAGCCACTTTCCAACACTTGGTGAATGACATCTTCAGGGATCTCCTAGATACATTTGTGGTGATTTATCTGGATGATATTCTAATTTTTTCTAACTCCACAGAGGAACATCATGGACATGTGAGAATGGTCTTAGAACGTCTAAGACAAAACCATCTTTACATCAAACTTGAAAAGTGTGAATTCCATAGGACCGAAATTCAATTTCTGGGGTATGTACTGTCTACACAAGGAATTAGTATGGATGGAAGCAAGACCCAAGCCATCAAGGATTGGCCAATTCCTAGAAATGTGAAGGAGGTGCAGCGCTTCATCGGGTTTGCCAACTTCTATAGACGTTTCATTAGGAATTTCTCTGAGGTAGTGTCACCTATCACCCAACTTACCCGGAAAGAGTCTAGGTTCTCCTGGACCCCCAAGCCCAGGAAGCATTTTCCCGTCTAAAGGATAAATTTACCACCGCACCTATCTTAGTACATCCCAACCCGAACTTGCCTTCATAATAGAGGTGGATGCTTCAGACTGTGCCGTTGGAGCTATACTCTCTCAGAGAACAGGTGAGAAGAATGTCTTGCATCCCTGTGCCTTCTTTTCCCAGCAGTTGTCTTCGGCTGAGAGGAACTACGATGTGGGCAATAGAGAGTTGTTGGCCATTATTGCCGCTTCAAAGAATGGAGACACCTTCTTCAGGGAGCTGCACAGCAAATAGTCGTCCTGACAGACCATCGTAACCTTGAATTTATCAGGTCGGCTAAGTGCCTGACTCCTCGCCAGGCTCGCTGGAATCTTTTCTTAAACCAATTTAATTTTGTCATTTCTTATAGACCAGGATCGCGCAATGGAAAGGCTGATGCACTCTCTAGGATTCATTCAGCAGAGACCCGTCCACTTACTCCTCCTAAGACTATTCTTCCTGACTCTAGATTCCTGGGAGTGATTCATAATCAAGACCTACTTAAGGACATCAAGGAAGCATACCATGCGGATTCCTTGTTGGCACAACCCCCAAGGGACGTAAGTCTTGTCTTTAAGAATGGTGTGTGGATTCAGGGACAACGTCTGTATATACCTGAAATAGTCAGATTGAGAGTATTGCAACTCATCCACGATTCCAAGATAGCTGGGCATAGAGGAATTCTAAAGACACAGGAATTTCTTTCTCGTTTCTTTTGGTGGCCCACTTACAGGAAAGATGTTTTAAACTATGTCACTTCATGTGAAGTCTGTGCAAGATGCAAAACACCTCGCTCCTCACCAACTGGTCTGTTGCAACCCCTTCCCACCCCGTCCCGCCCGTGGGGATCCATTTCTATGGACTTCATTGTGGAGTTACCAACCTCTCAAGGGAAGAACACCATTCTAGTGGTGGTTGATCGTTTAACAAAGGCAGCTCATTTTATCCCTTGTGTCGGCTTACCCACTGCAAAACAGACATCAGATTTGATGATTAAGAATGTGTTTCGCTTACATGGAGTACCGGATGAGGTTATTTCGGATCGAGGGGTGCAATTCACTTCAAGGTTTTGGCAAAATTTCTGTGCCGCATTGGACATTAAAGTAAACCTTTCTTCTGCTTTTCATCCCCAGACTAATGGACAGACAGAACGAACCAATCAGACCCTGGAGCAGTATCTCCGCTGCTTTATCTGCCACCTACAGGATGATTGGGTGGATCTACTTCCACTGGCTGAGTTCTCTTATAACAACTCTCAGAGCGCCTCCACTAAGCAGTCTCCTTTTTACTCCAATTTAGGTTATCATCCTAACATTCTTCCTCGATTTCCCATAGAAACGCCCTTGCCAGCAGTGGCTGAAAGAATCACGTCTTTACAAAAGAATATGGATCTTCTAAAGGAAAATCTGGAATTGGCTCAGGAAAGGTACAAGAAAGCAGCAGATAAATTTCGTAAACCTGCACCAGCTTTCAAGGTAGGAGACTTGGTCTGGCTGTCAACCAGAAATCTTAAGTTAAGGATTCCATCGTCTAAGTTGGGACATAAGTACATTGGACCCTATAAAATCAGTAAAATTATAAGTGCCGTTGCTTGTCGTCTTCAACTGCCCAGAACTATGAGAATCCACCCTGTCTTTCATGTATCCCTACTAAAGGCTGCAACACCCAATACATTTCCTGGACGTTCTTCTCCTTGCCCTGACCCAGTGCTAGTCGATGGTCAGGAAGAATTTGTGGTGGAAAGGATTCTAGATTCCAGGTTGTACAGAAATCAGTTACAATATTTGATTAAATGGCAGGGCTACCCAGTGGAGGACAACTCATGGGAACCAGTCAATAACGTTAATGCTCCTCGCTTGCTCCGCCAGTTTCATCAGAGGTACCCAGACAAGCCTGGTCTGAGGTCATCCGGAGGTTGTCCCTAAGGGGGAGTAATGTAAGGTTCTTTGTACATGTTTCTTGAAACTCAGTTTTTCCGTCAGCCATTTTGCTTTCTGTCTTGCTGCAGCTATCTTGCCCTCAGTCAATATGGAGTTTCCAGCTTTCATGTTCCCGCCCTGATTCTCTCCCTCTTGCTTCTTAAGCAGCCTCAGCTGAGCAATCAGTGCTTCAGAATCAAGCCTGCAGTGAGCCTGTGACCTGACTCCTGGAAAACCTTGGACTTTGTACTCCAGCTATTTCCTACTGAGGAACTTTGGAACACTTGTGGACTCTGGAAACCTGCTATTTGATAAATCCACGTTTGCATGGAATTACGGTAACAGAGAAGAGATCCTGAACCTGTTGTGGAGAGTTATTGCTGAGCTTAAGTTACTCTGGCCTGCTGTGTCTCCTGCTTCTGTACCTGCAAACTGTGTGACCATTTTTGCCACTTGTATGAAGTAATACAAGTCCTTCTATATCAAACCTGTGTCTCATGTGTTTTCCTCGCACCCAAGCACAAGACGCTATATGAACTGTACACCATACATTACATGCTGCTTGTTTCTGGAAAACATCCATGGAGTCAAAATCATCAGTACACTTGTAGATAAATTCCCAAAGGAGTATAATTTCCAAAATGGGGTCACTTGAAGGAGGATTCTACTCTTCTAGCACTTAGGGATCTGTATATGGAGTCCGCAAACTATTCTCTGAAAATTTGTGCTCCAGGAGGCAAATAGCGCTCCATCCCTACCGAGTCACACTGTGTGGCTAAGCAGTACTGTACAGCCACATTTGGGGTATTTCTACATTTAGCAGAAATTGTGGGACAAATTTTTGTGCCATTTTAACTAATTTCCTAGTGTGAAAATGCAAAATCTTGGGCTAAAACAAAACTTTGGTGGTAAAAATTTAATTATTTTTTTCTTCATTGCCCAATGGTATAAAATTCTGTGACACAACTGTGGTGTCAATATGATCACTGCACCCCTAAATTAGTACAATGAGAGGTGTAGTTTGTAAAATTGGGTCACTTATGAGGGGTTCTGCTGATCTGGCACCTCAGGGCTCTGACAACGTGACATGGCACCCACAAACCAGTCCATGAAAATCTGAACTCCAACATGGCGCTCCTTCCCTTTGAGCTTTGCACTGTGCCTCAGAAGTATTTTTCTACCACATATGGAGTATCAATGTACAGAAGCAGAAATTGCACAACAAATTTTCTCCTGCTATCATTATGAAAATGAAAAAACACATTTTTTTTGTGGGCAAAATAATTTTTCCTCATTTTTGTAGATCAACATTGTAAAATTCTATGAAGCACCTGTTGTTTCAAGGGGTTCACCACACATCTTGATACATTCCTTTAGGGGTCTAATTTCCAATATGGGATAACTTCTGTGGGTTTCCACTGTTTAAGCACATCAGCGAGTCTCCAAACATGATATGGCATCCTCTAATTATTTCAGCTAATTTTGACCTCTAAAAGTCAAATGACGTTCCTTCCCTTCCGAGCCCAAACATGCGCCCAAACAGTAGTTTTCCCCACATATGGGGTATTACCATACTCAGTACAAATTGCAGAGCACATTTTAATGTCCACTTTCTCCTGTTACCCTTGTGAAAATAAAAAATTGGGGCTAAAAGAACATTTTTGTGGGAAAATATAATAAACTTCTGTAAAGCGCCTGGGGGATCAAGGTGCTCACCACACATCTAGAAAAGTTTCTTAAGGGGTCTAGTTTCCAAAATGGGGTCATTTGTTGGTTTTTTTTGCTGTTTAGGCTCAGCAGGGGCTCTCCATAACACGACAGGGCGTCCGCTAATTAGTCCAGCAAATTTTGCATTCAAAAAGTCAAATGGCGCTCCTTCTTTTCTGAGCCCTGCCGTGCACCAAAAACAGTAGTTTTCTCCACATATTGGATATTGGCGTACTCAGGAGAAATTGCACAACAAAGTGTATGGTGCAATTTCTCCTGTTACCCCAGTGAAATTGCAAAATTTGGGGTCAAATGAGCATTGTTGGGAAAAAAAATTAGATTTTTTATTTTCACTGCTAAGTGTTATAAACTTTTGTGAAGCACCTGTTGGTTCGGGTTCAAGGTGCTCATAACACATCTAGATAAGTTCCATAAGGGGTCTAGTTTCCAAAATGGGGTCACTTGGGTGGAGTTTACACTGTTTAGGCAAGTGGCTCTCCAAACGCGACATGGTGTGCGCTAATTATTCCAGCAAATTTTGCTTTTAAAAAGTCAAATAGCGCTCCCTCCCAGCCATGCCGTGCACCCAAACAGTAGTTTTCCCACTCATATGGGGTATCAGCCTTGCTCAGGAGAAATTGCACAACAAATTTGGGGCCCATTTCTCCTGTTACCCTTGTAAAAATTAAAAGTTTTTGTGAAAAAAAGTTAAATGTTTTTTTTTCTTCCATATTCCATATGGCGCTCCTTCCCTTCTGAGCTTTATTGGTGTATAACAAATTTTTGGGTCCTACTATCCTTGTGAACAAAAAAAAATTGGGGCTAAAACAACATTTATATAATTTTTTTCATTTTCACATATCAACGTTGTAAACTTCTGTGAAGTACTTGTGGATTCAAAGTGCTCACCACACATCTAGATAAATTCCTTGGTCTAGTTTCCAAAATGGAGTCACTTGTGAGACATGAGACCCGCAGAACATTTTATTAAATTCTGCATTTCAAAACTTCATTCCTTTCTTTCTGAATCATGCCGTGTGCCCAAACATTTGCTTTCCTCCACATATGGGGTATCTGTGTACTCAGGAGAAACTGCACAACAACAAGAGTTCAAGTTTCTCTGGTTACTCTTGTAAAAATAATTTGTTGCTAAAAGTACATTTTTGTGGGAAAAACGTGATTTCTAATTTTCACGGCTCACATTGTAAACTTCTGTGAAGCACTTGGGGTTTGAAGATGCTCATGTTGACATTGGTCAACATGGAAACGATCGACTCCTCACAATTATGTCGCAGGGGCATCGAATGGAGATGAGAGGGTGCACATTCCCTCTGTGGGCACCGCTCCAAGCAGTGAGTGCCAGGTGTCATCTGTCACGTCAACTGATCACCCGGTGGTGATCGTGAGCATTCAGTTCCTGTGCGTGTAACATGTCTTGGACATATCTATACGCCCAAGGTCGGTAAGTACTTGTGTTACTTGTGTGGATCGTGAAGGTCATGAAAGGGTTAAATGCCTCTGTCATAAACTGACAATGGCAATTAAATCGTTAATCAGTAGCAATCACAGGTAGCGCCGTTCGCTACTATTACAGGCAGATGCCGGCTCCTGAGCCCCCTCTCTACATGTGCACCATGACTGTGACGTATATGTACTATAAGGTGTGTGAAGGGGATAACAAAAAACCTTCTTAACACATAATTTCCTAGAACAAAAAAATATACAGTATTTGGGCCATGGAAAAAGGACATGAACATTAATGAGACCAAGGCCTAAAGATTTCCTCCTCCTAAAAAAAAGATTTCTGTGATTTTAATTTTCTTTACAATCTCTGGATCACCAGTAGAGTTGAGCGAAACAGGTCGGTCAGATTCATAAGTCGCCGATTTTCGCCAAAGTCTGGTTTCGTTGACCGAAACATGACCATAGCGTGAAGTCGGCCATGTGTTCGGCAAAACAAGCGCCAAATTCGGTTTTCCCATAATGCTTGCAATCGCCTTATTTCAGCCAATGAGCAAAGACGTACACTGTGGGCAACGAGATGATATGTGCAGCGTCCACCACCATCTTAGAGAAGGGCATTGCAGTGATTGGCTTGCTTTGGGGGGCGTCATAGTGTCTATAAAAGCCCTGACCACCGACCTCCATTTTACTTCTGCAGATCTTAACAGTAGGGAGAGGTTGCTTGCTGTTTATCAGTAGGGAGAGAGTTAGGGCTGGAAAGAGAAGTTCTTCTGTGCTTGTGCTGATAGCAATTGTGCTGTACAGTTAGTGTGCAGTGACAGGGGAGGATTTTCTTGTGTGCAGCAGTGCTGGTTAATAGGCTGCCTGATAGCTGTATTGCTTTGTGTACACAGCTGTGCAGACTGCTTTTTACACAGCACTAACACTTTTATTCTTTTGTTCTGCACAGTTACCGTGTGTTCAATTTTTCCCACACCGTATAGAGCTGTACGCTCCTCACACACTACAGTGTACCGGGTGGTATCACGGACAAATACATGCTGACTATCTGTGTGTGACTCCGGAAATATATATGGAGATTTCAATTTTCCGCTACACTGTATACAGCTGTACGCTTCTGATACAGTACCGTTTTTCTGCCTTTTGTTTTACGGTCAACTCCATACTGAGAGAGCATCTGTGTGTGACTCCGGAAATATATACGGAGATTTCAATTTTCCCCTACATTGTATACAGCTGTATGCTTCTGATACAGTACCGTTATTCTGCCTTTTGTATTACCGTCAAATCCATACTGAGAGAGAGTCTGTGTGTGACTCCGGAAATAAATACAAAGATTTCAATTTTCCCCTACACTGTATACAGCTGTAGGCTTCTGATACAGTACCGTTTTTCTGCTTCTTGTATTACGGTCAAATCCATACTGAATGAGCGTCTGTGTGTGATTCCGGAAATATATATGGAGATTTAAATTTTCCCTTATACTGTATACAGCTGTACACTTCTGATTCAGTACCGTTTTAATGCCTTTTGTATTACGGTCAAATCCATACTGAGAGAGCGTCTGTGTGTGACTACGGAAATATATATGGAGATTTCAATTTTCCCCTACACTGTATACAGCTGTACGTTTCTGATACAGTACCGTTTTTCTGCCTTTTGTATTACGGTCAAATCCATACTGAGAAAGCGTCTGTGTGTGACTCCGGAAATATATACGGAGATTTCAATTTTCCCCTACACTGTATACAGCTGTACGATTCTGATACAGTACCGTTTTTCTGCTTTTTGTATTCTGGTCTAATCCATACTGAGTGAGAGTCTGTGTGTGACTCCAGAAATAAATACGGAGATTTCAATTTTCCCCTACACTGTATACAGCTGTACGCTTCTGATACAGTACCGTTTTTCTGCTTCTTGTATTAAGGTCAAATCCATACTGAATGAGCGTCTGTGTGTGACTCCGGAAATATATACGGAGATTTAAATTTTCCCCTACACTGTATACAGCTGAACACTTCTGATTCAGTACCGTTTTAATCCCTTTTGTATTACGGTCAAATCCATACTGAGAGAGCGTCTGTGTGTGACTCCGGAAATATATACGAAGATTTCAATTTTCCCCTACACTGTATACAGCTGAATGCTTCTGATACAGTACCGTTTTTCTGCTTTTTGTATTCTGGTCTAATCCATACTGGGTGAGCATCTGTGTGTGACTCCGGAAATATATACGGAGATTTAAATTTTCCTCTACACTGTAGACAGCTGTATGCTTCTGATACAGTACCGTTTATCTGCCTTTTTATTACGGTCAAATCCATACTGAGAGAGCGTCTGTGTGTGACTCCGGATATATATACGGAGATTTAAATTTTCCCCTTCACTGTATACAGCTGTATGCTTCTGATACACTACCATATATCTGCTGGTATTTTTGGTACATTTTCCCAAACATGAGGAAGTATGGTGGAAGAGGCCACGGACGTGAGCGGGGGGGGCCAGCTGGTACTGATGGTGGTGGTGGTGCATCTGCTGGTAGTGCCAAAAGCACAATAGCACCTAAGGCAAGAGGTGTTGAGCCTGTGTCATCGTCTGGCTCCAGGAGGCCTGGAAGGCTCCCTTTTCTGGGAGCATCAGGAACAGGTTTTGGCTTACATTGCCGAAACAGCCTCCAGCTCTATCACCTCCTCTTCTGAAGTTTCAATAACTGCAAGCACTGAGTCGTCAGTGCAGGCTTCTGGTCAGGAACAACACCTTTCCTTGTGTCCTTTACCCCCACCAAAAGTGAAGGATGCAGCAGGCCGCACTTCAGATTGCTCCCTGGAGCTCTTTTCACATGCCTGGGTTATCAAGTGAAATCATGAATTCCCCAGTCCAAGATGAATATGACATGGAGTGCACTGATGTACAGCCACTGCTATATGATTCTGCTGGTACATTCACCCAGAGCACTGCCTTGCCCTTGCAGTCTACTGAGCCAGATTCTGACCCTGATGAAACTCAGGTGCCCTTTCCCGCATACTATACCACCTTACACGGTGACACAGAGGAAGGTGCAGATGAAATTGAAGAGGAGGTGATGGATGACCCAGTTGTTGACCCTAATTGGCATCCATTGGGGAAGAGGGTGCCGCTGGCAATAGCTCAGAAGAGGAGGAGGATCCACAGCAGGCATCGACATCGCAGCTGCAGTTATCTGGCAGGCCTGTAGCAGTCCAAAAACGTGTTAAAAAAACAAAAAGAGTTCCAGGACAGCTTGGCCAGATGGTCAAATTAGCACAGCGTGCAAGCCCTGAAAATTTATCCCATAGCAGGAAGAGAGCAGTGTGGCCCTTTTTTGACCAAAATCCTGTTGATGAGGCATAGGTTATCTGTAAGCATGTAAGCAGTGCGGAAGGACCTTTAGCCGAGGGAAACACCTCTGAAATTTGAATACCAGTTGCATGCTTAGACATTTAAACACCATGCACTTGCAAGCATGGACAGACTACAAATCCTCAAGTAGCACATGTGCACCTGCTCCGACTGAAGGTAGCCAGCAACGCTACATCGCTTCCCCACTGTAAGCCCACCGGTTAGCACACCACCAGCAAGAAATGTTAAGGTGTCATCGCAAGGCCAAAGCAGTTAGGGAATCATATTGTTTTTCCAACGAAAGACTGAATTTAGGCCATCACCACCACCACCACCATCACATCACAAACCCCCTCTCAGTCCACAATGTCCACCACTAGTTCCCCCAAATGCAGCTCTCAAGTCTAGCTCAACCTAGCAGACACTCTGAGTAGGACAACAAAGTAACCATCCTCTCATCCACGTACACTTGCTTTGAACACCTACATTGCCAAACTGATCTCATTAGAGATGATGCCCTTCTGTTTGGTTGAAAGCGCAGCGTTCCGAGAGCTCATGGCCTTCACTGTCCCACGTTATGACCTACCTAGAAAAGCCATCCCTGCCCTTCACCTGCATGTGAAAGACCGCATTGTCCATGCACTCTAATCAGTGAGTGGAGAGGTGCATTTCTCAACAGATGCATGGGCCAGTAGGCATGGCCAGGGCCGTTACGTGTCCATCACTGCGCACTGGGTGAATGCGGTGGATGCAGGGTCCACAGGGGGCAGCGGCGGTGGGACAGTGCTGCCTAGCCCACGGTATAGACAACAGTTGGCTGTAGGCGTTCGACCCTCCTCCTCCTCCAGAAGCGAAAGCTCGTCGACAGAGCGCAGTCGAACGAGTACTCCATCCGCAGCTGCCAGTGTTGCACACGAGGTATCTCACTATCGAACAGCTAGTGGTAAGCGTCAGCAGGCTGTTTTAAAGATGATGTCTTTGGGCGAAAACAGACACACCGCGGAGGTACTGGCCGACTACTTGCAGCGAGAAACTGAGTCATGGCTGGGCAGTCTACATCTTGAGCTAGGCAAGGTAGCCAGTGATAACAGCCGTAATTTTGTGGTGGCCATAGCCCTGGCAAAACTCAGACACATACCTTGCCTGGCTCACACCTTGAACCTGGTGTTGCAGTGCTTCATAAATAATTATCCGGAGTTACCAGCCCTGCTCCATAAGGTGCGAAGACTGTGCTCGCACATCCGTCGCTCGCCCGTAGACTCCAGTCGTATGCAGAGGCTGCAGCGATTACTCCATCTCCTCAAGCACCGCCTAATCATAGACGTTGCAACAAGGTGGAATTCCACCATGCACATGGTTGAGAGGCTGTGCGAACAGAGGCAGGCTGTAATGCATTTGTGGGAGGATACACGGGCAGGAAGTTTGAGGGCAGACATCTAGTTGTCGGGTGTGCAGTAGTCAAAGCTGAAAGACCTCTGTAAAGTCCTTCAGTGTTTTGAGGAATGCACACGGCTGGTAAGCGCAGACTATGCCATCATAAGCATGAGCATCCCACTTATGCGTCTGCCCATGCAAACTTTGACGCACATTAAGGATCAGGCGTCTGCAGCGGAAGAGGAAGAGGAGGAGGAGGAGGAGGGAAGCCTTGATGACAGTCAGCCATTGTCTGCTCAGGGAACTGTCCTGGACGAGATGGAGGAAGAAGAGGAAGAGGAGGAGGAGGACGATGAGGGGGATGATTATTTTGGGGACGAGGATGTTGCTCAGGGGGCAAGAGAAAATGTTGGCTTGCCAAGGTCAGGTGCAAGGTTTGTGCATGACTGGAGGGATGTGGATTTGGCAGAAAGTGCTCCTCCACCCGCCACTGGCAGTGCATCATTGACACCTGGAACATTGGCCCACATGTGTGATTTTCTCTTGCGGATCCTAAAAAGGGACCCCCACATTGCCAAAATGATGAAGGGTGATGACTACTGGTTGGCCAGCATCCTCGATCCATGCTATAAAGGCAAATTACAGAACATCATGGCACAGGAGAACCTAGAGCTAATAACGGCGAACAAACAAGCAACTCTGGTAAACCGTTTGCTAGAGGCATTCCCAGCACACAGCAGCGGTGCAGGTTCTACCACGAGCCGCACTGGACAGCATGGAAGAGGTGTTCGTGGTGCACACAGCCGAAGTGGCGTTGGAGACATGGGTTTCATGACCATGTTGTGGACTGATTTCTCGAGTAACGCTCACAAGACTGTTAATACTGAATCGATTGCAACGGACAGGAGACAGCAGTTGTCAACTATGGTTCAAAATTACCTCTCCTCCCCTATCGATGTTCTCCCTCACAGTTCATTCCCCTTTGACTACTGGGCCTGTAAACTGGACACCTGGCCTAAATTGGCACAATATGCCTTACAGGAGCTCGCTTGCCCTGCTTGTAGTTTGCTATCAGAAAGAGTCTTCAGTGCTGCTGGATCAATCCTGACAGAAAGAAGGACCCGGCTGTCGACCAAAAATGTTGGTGATCTCACCTTCATTAAAATGAACCATGCCTGGGTTTCAAAGGATTTTGTACCACCTTCCCCTGATGACACATAGGTTGCCAGCAAAATGGCTCGGTTTGTCCTAGTCTTCCTCCGACTTCTCCAATTCCTCCATTTGCAGCTGCTGAACGTCCAGCCTACACCTCAACATATGCCATTTTTTCCACCTCCCTAACTGGGCTGTATCCCCCCAGGGCCGGCATCAGCACCTGGCGCACCCGTACAAGTGAAGGGGCCCTGAGCAGGTGGGGGGCCCACTCGCAGTCAGAGACACCGGCATACTATGAGGGGCCCTGTACCAGTGCTGGCTCCCACGAGTGGGCCCCACCTGCTTGCTCAGGGCCCCAGCACTTGCAATACTTACCTCTCCCTGCTCCACCGCTGTGACGTCTTCCGCGTTTCCTGACAGTGACATTCAGGTCAGAGAGTGCGATGACGTCACGTCTGTGCGCACTTTGCCTGAACAGTCACAGTGCAGAGAGCTGGACGATGGCGACACTGAGAAGTCCAGAGTAGAGCAGTGCCCAATGAGGAGAGGTATTTCATTTTTTTAATTGTTTGGAGCAATATATGGGGAGCATTATACACTGGAGAATTATATATGGGGCCCATCATACACTTGAGCATCATACATATGGCTCCAGGTTTTCGTGGACCCCGGGCAAAAGAGTCTCAGTGGGCCCCTTTACACATACCACAATTCATGATGCTCCGATACGGCAGAAAAATGTAGGTATAGTACAATGACAAATACTTTACTTCTTACATTACATGAGTGATATCTATTTTAAATTCTACAATAGCTCAAAAACCGGACAGTATATTACTCCATACAGTATTATGGCCAACACATAGTGCGCCATACAGAATAATGAGCCCCATATATTGCTCCATAAATAATTTGTCCCATATAATGTTCCATACAGTATATGATGAGCTCCACATAATGCTACAGTATATGATGGTCCCCATGGATAATGCTCCAGTTTTTGATGGGTCTATATAATGCTCCATATATAATAAGCCCCATATGATGCTCCAGTATATGATGGGCCCCATTGATGATGCTACAGTGTATGATGGGCCTATATAATGCTCCATATATAATGGGCCCCATATGATGCTTCAGTACATGATGGGCCCCATGGATGCTGCTCCAGTGTATGATGGGCCCCATGGATGATGATCCAGTGTATGATGGGCCTATATAATGCTCCATATATAATTCGCCCCATATGTAATGCTCCATATGTAATGGGCTCCATGTGATGCCCCATAAATAATGAACCCCATATGATGCTCTAGTATATGATGGGCCCCATATACACTGTGTGCAGAATTATTAGGCAAATGAGTATTTTGATCACATCATCCTTTTTATACATGTTGTCCTACTCCAAGCTGTATAGGCTTGAAAGCCAACTGCCAATTATGTAAATCAGGTGATTTGCATCTCTGTAATGAGGGTGTGGTCTAATGACATAAACACCCTATATAAGGTGTGCTTAATTATTAGGCAACTTCCTTTCCTCTGGCAAAATGGGTCAGAAGAGAGATTTGACGGACTCTGAAAAGTCAAAAATTGTGAGATGTCTTGCAGAGGGATGCAGCAGTCTTGAAATTGCCAAACTTTAGAAGCGTGATCACTGAACAATCAAGCATTTCATGGCAAATAGCCAACAGGGTCGCAAGAAGTGTGTTGATAAAAAAAGGCGCAAAATAACTGCCCATGAATTGAGGAAAATCAAGCGTGAAGCTACCAAGATGCCATTTGCCACCAGTTTTGCCATATTTCTGAGCTGCAACGTTACTGGAGTATCAAAAATCACAAGGTGTGCCATACTCGGGGACATGGCCAAGGTAAGGAAGGCTGAAAAACGACCACCTTTGAACAAGAAACATAAGATAAAACGTCAAGACTGGGCCAAGAAATATGTTAAGACTGATTTTTCTAAGGTTTTATGGACTGATGAAATGAGAGTGTCTCTTGATGGGCCAGATGGATGGGTCTGAGGCTGGATCAGTAAAGGGCAGAGAGCTCCACTCCGACTCAGACGTCAACAAGGTGGAGGTAGGGTACTGGTATGGGCTCGTATCATCAAAGATGAACTTGTGGGACCTTTTCGGGTTGAGGGTGGAGTGAAACTCAACTCCCAGACCTACTGCCAGTTTCTGGAAGACACCTTTTTCAAGCAGTGGTACAGGAAGAAGTCGGTCTCGTTCAAGAAAAATATGATTTTCATGCAGGACAATGCTCCATCACATGCATCCAAATACTCCACAGCGTGGCTGGCCAGCAAAGGTCTAAAAGAAGAAAAAATAACAACCAACATCTTTTGCAACATTTCTTGATGATTTACTCTCTTTTAAGAGTTTGATAATCCTCTCCTTTGTTTCAATTGACATCTCTCGTGTTGGAGCCATGATTCATGTCAGTCCACTTGGTGCAACAGCTCTCCAAGGTGTGATCACTCCTTTTTAGATGCAGACTAACGAGCAGATCTAATTTGATGCAGGTGTTAGTTTTATAGGGTAAATCCATAATTTTTTCCCACAGAATTGAGTGATTCCATAATTTTTGCCCTATGCTTGGTTAAAAAAAATAACTATAACTGACTATTACATTATTTATTCTTGATTTTTTTTTAGTGTTTCTTAAAGCCAGAAAGTTGCCATTTGAAATGACTTCAGTTTTGTGCCATGTCTGTGATCAGCTTTTTTTCAACAAAATAAAACAACTGAATGAACATCCTCCAAGGCCGGTGATTCCATAATTTTTGCCAGGGGTTGTATAATGCTCCATATATAATGGCCTCCATGTGATGCCCCATAAAAAATTAACCCTATATGATGCTGTAGTATATGATGGGCCCCATATATGATGCTCCAGTGTATAATGGGCCCTATCTATGATGCTCAAGTGTATGATGTGCCCCATATATAATTCTCCAGTGTATAATGCTCACCATCAGGGCCGGCTCCAGGTTTTTATGGGCGCCGGGCGAAAGAGTCTCAGTGGGCCCCCTTAACACAGACCACGATTCATGATGCACAGATACTGCAGAGAAATATGGGTATAGCACAACGCCAAACATTTCTCTTCTTCCATTACATGACTGATACCTATTGTAAATTGTATAATAGCTCAAAAACCGCCAAATCCTCACAGCGCACAGTACAGACTGGACAGTACAGTCCTCCATACAATATTATGGGCACCACATAGTCTCCCCCTCATCACCCATATAATACCCCATGCAGGATGTCACCCCGCCATCCCCCATATAATGCTCCATACAGAATACTGGACCCAATATAATGCTCCATACAGAATACTGGACCACATATAATGCTCCATACAAAATATGGAGCTCTCTTCTACACTGTTCTGCGCTCTGCACTGTTACGGCTCAGGAAAGGGCGCTGTGGAAGTGGAAAGACTCCCCATTATCATCATCATTGCCTGCCCATTAATATCATCATCATCATTGCCTTCCCATTATCATTGCCTCCCCATCATCATCATTGCCTTCCCATTATCATTGCCTCCCCATCATCATCATTATCATTGCCTCCCCATTAATATCATCAATATCATTGCCTTCCCATTATCATTGCCTCCCCATCATCATTGCCTCCTCACCACCATCACTACCTCCCCCCACCACCATCACACATACAGCACCGCAGGCAGCACTCTCTCACATACACACACGCAGCAGGCACACACACACACACACGCCTCACCTGTCCGACATCCGCGCGCTCTCTGCCACAGCCGGCCGCTGAATGATGACGTCATTCAGCGGCACTGCTGTGAGAGAGGAAGCGCCTGCGCAGGCGCCCCCTGGAGCTCGGAGCTGCGGCAGCGGAGGCACTGGGAGAGGTGAGTATTGCGCCGGCTGCTGCCGGGGCCCTGAGCAAGCGGGGGGGCAAGTGGCGGCGCTGACACCACTAACGGGTGCTGGGGTGCCCGACAGCGAGTGGGCCCCCTCGCCTGCTCAGGGCCCCGGCACTTGCCCGGGTGTGCCGGGTGCTGACGCCGGCCCTGCTCACCATATATTTCTCCCAACATCAAAAGAAATGAAATACCTCTCCTCGCTGGGCACTGCTCTACTCTGGATTCCTCAGCGTCGCCATCTTGCAGCTCTCTGCACTGTGACTGTACAGGCAGAGGGCGCACAGACGTGACGTCATCGCTCTCTCTGACCTGAATGTCACTGTCAGGAAACGCGGAAGACGTCACAGCGGTGGAGCAGGGAGAGGTAAGTATTGCAAGGTCTGGGGCCCTGAGCAAGCAGGTGGGGCCCACTCGTGGGCGACAGCACTGGCACAGGGCTCCTCATAGTATGCCGGTGTCTCTGACGGCGAGTGGCCCCCCCCACCTGTTCAGGGTCCCGGCACTTGCACGGGTGCGCCAGAGGCTGACGCCGGCCCTGGGGGGGTACAGCCCAGTTAGGGAGGTGGAAAAAATGGCATATGTTGAGGTGTAGGCTGGACGTTCAGCAGCTGCAAATGGAGGAATTGGAGAAGTCGGAGGAAGAGGAGGACAAAGCGAGCCATTTTGCTGGCAACCTATGTGTCATCAGGGGAAGGTGGTACAAAATCCTTTGAAACCCAGGCATGGTTCATTTTAATGAAGGTGAGATCACCTACATTTTGGGTCGACAGCCGGGTCCTTCTTTCTGTCAGGATTGATCCAGCAGCACTGAAGACTCTTTCTGATAGCACACTACCAGCAGGGCAAGCGAGCTCCGGTAAGGCATATTGTGCCAATTTAGGCCAGGTGTCCAGTTTACAGGCCCAGTAGTCAAAGGGGAATGAACTGTGAGGAAGAACATCGATAGGGGAGGAGAATCATAGTTGACAACTGCTGTCTCCTGTCCGTTGCAATCGATTCAGTATTACCAGTCGTGTGAGCGTTACTCGAGAAATCAGTCCACAACATGGTCATGAAACCCCCGTCTCCAACGCCACTTCGGCTCTGTGCACCACGAACACCTCTTCCATGTTGCCCAGTACGGCTCGTGGTAGAACTTGCACCGCTGCTGTGTGCTGGGAATGCCTCTAACAAACTGTTTACCAGAGTTGCTTGTTTTTTCGCCAATATTAGCTCTAGGTTCTCCTGTGGCATGATGTTCTGTAATTTGCCTTTATAGCGTGGATCGAGGATACTGGCCAACCAGTAGTCGTCATCCTTCATCATTTTGGCAATTCGGGGGTCCCTTTTTTGGATCCGCAAGAGATAATCACACATGTGGGCCAATGTTCCAGGTGTTAATGATGCACTGCCAGTGGTGGGTGGAGGAGCACTTTCTGCCAAATCCACATCCCTCCAGTCACGCACAAACCCTGTACCTGACCTAGGCAAGCCAACATTTTCTCTTGCCCCCTGAGAAGCATCCTCCTCCCCAAAATAATCATCACCCTCATCCTCTTCCTCTTCTTCCTCCACCTCGTCCAGGACAGTTCCCTGAGCAGACAATGGCTGACTGTCATCAAGGCTTCTCTCCTCCTCCTCCTCTTCCTCCTCCGCTGCAGACGCCTGATCCTTAATGTGCGTCAAAGTTTGCATGAGCAGACGCATAAGTGGGATGCTCATGCTTATGATGGCGTCGTCTACTCTTACCAGCCGTGTGCATTCCTCAAAACACTGAAGGACTTTACAGAGGTTTTTCAGCTTTGACTACTGCACACCCAACAACTCGATGTCTGCCCTCCAACTGCCTGACCGTGTATCCTCCCACAAATGCATTACAGCCTGCCTCTGTTCGCACAGCCTCTCAACCATGTGCATGGTGGAGTTCCACCTTGTTGCAACGTCTATGATTAGGCGGTGCTTGGGGAGGTGGAGCTATTGCTGCAGCCTCTGCATACGACTGGAGTCTACGGGCGAGTGACGGATGTGCGAGCACGGTCTTCGCACCTTATGGAGCAGGGCTGGTAACTCCGGATAATTATTTATGAAGCACTGCACCAACAGGTTCAAGGTGTGAGCCAGGCAAGGTATGTGTCTGAGTTTTGCCAGGGCTATGGCCACCACAAAATTACGGCCGTTATCACTGACTACCTTGCCTGGCTCAAGATGTAGACTGCCCAGCCGTGACTCAGTTTCTCGCTGCAAGTAGTCGACCAGTACCTCCGCGGTGTGTCTGTTGTCGCCCAAAGACATCATCTTTAAAACAACCTGCTGAAGCTTACCACTAGCTGTTCGATAGTGGGACACCTCGTTTGCAGCACTGGCAGCTGCGGATGAAGTGCTCGTGCGACTGCGCTCTTTCGACGCGCTTTCGCTTCTGGAGGAGGAGGAGGGGGGTCGAATGCCTACAGCCAACTGTTGCCAATACCGTGGGCTAGGCAGTACTGTCCCACCGCCGCTGTCCCCTGTGGATCCTGCATCCACCACATTCTCCCAGTGCGCAGTGATGGACACGTAACGGCCCTGGCCCTGGAGGATGAGTACTTTCTTGGCCTACTCAGAGTGTCTGCTAGGATGAGCTGGACTTGAGAGCTGCATATGGGGGAACTAGCGGTGGACATAGCAGACTGAGAGGGGGTTGGTGATGGTGATGGTGGTGGTGGTGGGGGTGATGGCCTAGCTTCTGTCTTTTGTTGCAAAAACACTGTGATTCCCTGACTGCTTTGGCCTTGCGATGACACCTCAACATTTCTTGCTGGTGGTGTGCTAACCGGTGGGCTTACAGTGGGGGAAGCGATGTAGCGTTGCTGGCTAGCTTCAGTCGGAGCAGGTGCACATGTGCTACCTGAGGTTTTGCAGTCCGTCCATGCTTGCAAGTGCATGGTGTTTAAATGTCTATGCATGCAACTGGTATTCAAATTTCGGAGATTTTTCCCTCGGCTAAAGGTCCTTCTGCACTTCTTACAGATAACCTTTGCCACATCAACAGGATTTGGGTCAAAAAAGTGCCACACTGCACTCTTCCTACTATGGGATAAATTTTCAGGGCTTGCACGCTTTGCTAATTTGACCGTCTGGCCAAGCTGTCCTGCAACTCTTTTGGTTTTTGTAACACGTTTTTGGACTGCTACGGGCCTGCCAGATAACTGCAGCAGCGATGTCGATGCCTGCTGCGGATCCTCCTCCTCTTCTGAGCTATTGCCAGCGGCACCCTCTTCCCCCAATGGATGCCAATCTGGGTCAAAAACTGGGTCATCCATCACCTCCTCTTCAATTTCATCTGCACCTTCCTCTGTGTCACCGTGTAAGGGGGTATAGTATGCGGGAAGGGGCACCTGAGTTTCATCAGGGTCAGATTCTGGCTCAGTAGACTGCGAGGGCAATGTAGTGCTCTGGGTGAATGTACCAGTAGAATCTTATAGCAGTGGCTGTGCATCAGTGCACTACATGTCAGATTCATATTGGACTGGGGAATTGAGGATTTGACTTGATAACTCAGGCATGGTATGTGAAAAGAGCTCCATGGAGTAATCTGAAGTGTGGCCTGCCGCATCCTTCATGTTTGGTGGGAGTGAAGGACACAAGGAAAGGTGTTGTTCCTGACCAGGAGCCTGCACTGACAAGTCAGTGCTTGCATTTTTTGAAACTTCAGAACTGGAGGCTGTTTCGGCAATGTAAGCCAAAACCTGCTCCTGATGCTCCGGCTTTAAAAGCGGTTTACCTACTCCCAGAAAAGGGAGCCTTCCAGGCCTTCTGGACCTCGACGATGACGCAGGCTCAACACCTCCTGCCTTAGGTGCTATTGTACTTTTGGCACTAAAAGCAGATGCACCACCACCACCATCAGTACCAGCTGGCCCCTCACCACCCTCGTCCTCGGCCTCTTCCACCATACTTCCTCATGTTTGGGAAAATGTACCCAAAATACCAGCAGATATATAGTACTGTATCAGAAGCGTACAGCTGTATACAGTGAAGGGGAAAATTTCAATCTCCATATATATTTTAGGAATCACACAGACGCTCTCAGGCTCAGTATGGATTAGACCAGAATATAAAAAGCAGAAAAAGGGTACTGTATCAGAAGATACCAGGTGCATATAGTATAAGGGCAAATTGTAAATCTCCATATATATTTCAGGAGTCACACACAGACGCTTTCAGGCTCAGTATGGATTAGACCAGAATATAAAAAGCAGAAAAAGGGTACTGTATCAGAAGATGCCAGGTGTATATAGTATTGGGGAAAATTGTAAAGCTCCGTATATATTTCAGGAGTCACACACAGATGCTCTCAGGCTCAGTATGGATTAGACCAGAATATAAAAAGCAGAAAAATGGTGCTGTATCAGAAGATACCAGGTGTATATAGTATAGGGGAAAATTGTAAAGCTCCGTATATATTTCAGGAGTCACACACAGACGCTCTCAGGCTCAGTATGGATTAGACCAAAATATAAAAAGCAGAAAAAGGGTACTGTATCAGAAGATGCCAGGTGTATATAGTATTGGGAATAAATTTCAATCTCCGTATATATTTCAGGAGTCACACACAGACGCTCTCATGGTCAGTATGGATTAGAACAGAATATAAAAAGCAGAAAAAGGGTACTGTTTCAGAAGATGCCAGGTGTATATAGTATAGGGGAAAATTTCAATCTCTGTATATATTTCAGAAGTCACACACAGACACTCTCAAGCTGTATACGATGAAGGGGAAAATTTCAATCTCCATATATATTTTAGGAATCACACAGACGCTCTCAGGCTCAGTATGGATTAGACCAGAATATAAAAAGCAGAAAAAGGGTACTGTATCAGAAGATACCAGGTGCATATAGTATAAGTGCAAATTGTAAATCTCCATATATATTTCAGGAGTCACACACAGACGCTCTCAGGCTCAGTATGGATTAGACCAGAATATAAAAAGCAGAAAAAGGGTACTGTATCAGAAGATGCCAGGTGTATATAGTTTTGGGGAAAATTGTAAATATCCGTATATATTTCAGGAGTCACACACAGATGCTCTCAGGCTCAGTATGGATTAGACCAAAATATAAAAAGCAGAAAAAGGTTACTGTATCAGAAGATGCCAGGTGTATATAGTATTGGGAATAAATTACAATCTCCATATATATTTCAGGAGTCACACACAGACGCTCTAATGGTCAGTATGGATTAGAACAGAATATAAAAAGCAGAAAAAGGGTACTGTTTCAGAAGATGCCAGGTGTATATAGTATTGGGGAAAATTTCAATCTCCGTATATATTTCAGGAGTCACACACAGACGCTCTCAGGCTCAGTATGGATTAGACCAGAATATAAAAAGCAGAAAAATGGTACTGTATCAGAAGATGCCAGGTGTATATAGTATAGGGGAAAATTTCAATCTCTGTATATATTTCAGGAGTCACACACAGACACTCTTAGGCTGTATACGGTGAAGGGGAAAATTTCAATCTCCATATATATTTTAGGAATCACACAGACGCTCTCAGGCTCAGCATGAATTAGACCAGAATATAAAAAGCAGAAAAAGGGTACTGTATCAGAAGATAACAGGTGCATATAGTATAAGGGCAAATTGTAGATCTCCATATATATTTCAGGAGTCACACACAGACGCTCTCAGGCTCAGTATGGATTAGACCAGAATATAAAAAGCCGAAAAAGGGTACTGTATCAGAAGATGCCAGGTGTATATAGTATTGGGGAAAATTGTAAATATCCGTATATATTTCAGGAGTCACACACAGATGCTCTCAGGCTCAGTATGGATTAGACCAGAATATAAAAAGCAGAAAAATGGTGCTGTATCAGAAGATACCAGGTGTATATAGTATAGGGGAAAATTGTAAAGCTCCGTATATATTTCAGGAGTCACACACAGACGCTCTCAGGCTCAGTATGGATTAGACCAAAATATAAAAAGCAGAAAAAGGGTACTGTATCAGAAGATGCCAGGTGTATATAGTATTGGGAATAAATTTCAATCTCCGTATATATTTCAGGAGTCACACACAGACGCTCTCATGGTCAGTATGGATTAGAACAGAATATAAAAAGCAGAAAAATGGTAGTGCATCAGAAGATGCCAGGTGTATATAGTATAGGGGAAAATTTCAATCTCCATATATATTTCAGGAGTCACACACAGACGCTCTCAGGCTCAGTATGGATTAGACCAGAATATAAAAAGCAGAAAAAGGGTACTATATCAGAAGACACCAGGTGTATATAGTATAGGGTCAAATTGTAAATCTCCGTATATATTTCCGGAGTCACACACAGACGCTCACAGGCTCAGTATGGATTAGACCAGAAATATAAAAGCAGAAAAAGGGTACTGTATCAGAAGATGCCAGGTGTATATAGTATTGGGAATAAATTTCAATCTCCGTATATATTTCAGGAGTCACACACAGACGCTCTCATGGTCAGTATGGATTAGAACAGAATATAAAAAGCAGAAAAAGGGTACTGTTTCAGAAGATGCCAGGTGTATATAGTATTGGGGAAAATTTCAATCTCCGTATATATTTCAGGAGTCACACACAGACGCTCTCAGGCTCAGTATGGATTAGACCAGAATGTAAAAAAGCAGAAAAATGGTACTGTATCCGAAGATGCCAGGTGTATATAGTATAGGGGAAAATTTCAATCTCTGTATATATTTCAGAAGTCACACACAGACACTCTCAAGCTGTATACGATGAAGGGGAAAATTTCAATCTCCATATATATTTTAGGAATCACACAGACGCTCTCAGGCTCAGTATGGATTAGACCAGAATATAAAAAGCAGAAAAAGGGTACTGTATCAGAAGATACCAGGTGCATATAGTATAAGGGCAAATTGTAAATCTCCATATATATTTCAGGAGTCACACACAGACGCTCTCAGGCTCAGTATGGATTAGACCAGAATATAAAAAGCAGAAAAAGGGTACTGTATCAGAAGCGTACAGCTGTATACAGTGTAGGGGAAGTTGTAAATCTCCGTATATATTTACGGAGTCACACACAGATAGTCAGCATGTATTTGTCCGTGATACCAGCCGGTACACGGTAGTGTGTGAGGAGCGTACAGCTCTATATGGTGTGGGAAAAAAATGAACGCTCGGTAACTGTGCATATAAAAAGAATAAAAGTATTAGTGCAGTGTAAAAAGTAGTCTGCACAGCAGTGTACACACAGCAATACAGCTAGCAGGCAGCCTAATAGCCAGCGCTGCTGCACACAAGAAATCCTCCCCTGTCACTGCACACTAACTGTACAGCACAATTGCTATTAGCACAAGCACATAAGAACTTCTGTTTCCAGCCCTAACTCTCTCCCTACTGATAAACAGCGTCAGCAACTCTCCCTACTGTTAAGATCGTCAGAAGTAAAATTGCGGTCGGCAGTCAGGGCTTTTATAAACACTATGACACCCCCCAAAGCAAGCCAATCACTGCAATGCCCTTCTCTAAGATGGTGGTGGACGCTGCCCATGTCATCTCGTTGCCCACAGTGTACGTCCTTGTTCATTGGCTGAGTAAAGGAGCCTGCAAGCATTCTGTGAAAACCGACTTTGGCGCTCGAGTCGACGACCGCTCGGCGAATCTCGACTATAGCGAAAGTCGGCGACTTATGAATCTGACCGACCTGTTTCGCTCAACTTTATTCACTACTAAAATTCAAGATGGGCCTTGCTGCTTTTCTTGATAAATAAAATATTTATTACAGGCTATGGGCACTAGATTATGTGATGGGACTTTGATCCAGGGAACTAGTCTGATTGCTGTATTTAGTCGGGAAGGAATTTTTCCCATAATATGGAGCTATTAGTGTCTACACCATGGGTTTTTGCCTTCTTTTAGATCATGTTAGGCTATAGGTTGAACTTGATGGTCTAATGTCTAGCTTTAACCTTAAAACTATGAAACATCTTATAATTGTCACAAAGTAAGAACATAGTTACACAAACACTTGGGGATTTCTCCTAGAGTAAGGCCCACATATTTAGTCTGGTTGTCCTTCTGGGGGACGTTGTCTTGGCAAGCATGAGGGTTGGACATACACTACAGAGAGCCCTTGTGAAAGAACAGATTATGGAAACTTTTCTCTTCCATTGCACATCATAAAATGCCACTTTCTGTTTCGTTTACACCCACAAATGGATAAGGTTTTAAAATTATCTAGATCAGTACCTCGCATGCATGGAAGCTGCCGCAGATGGCCTCCTTACCTATTTGGTCGTTATGCAGCTTCATAGGTCTCACACATAGGTTTGCCCCAGTAGGCAGTCCAGTAGTTATGGCATATAACTAGCAGCCATATCTATAGTATTTCATACACACTTTTATCCATAGATTAAAATAAAAACATCTAGTTAATTGCTGTAATCGTCTATAATCGCTATAATCATCTTTAAAAGGAAGTTCTTTGAAAATAAGGCAGAAGAGTAGTTGACCCCAGAAGAATACAAAATCCGTTCTTTGAGTATTCATTGCTTGCAAACCATTCAGTTTAGACAGCTTTCCATATACTAGCTTGTCCAGTTTCTAAATGGACAAAGCAGGTACATACGTAATGCTTAAGAAAAACTCTAAGAGCTGTTTCACTCAATATGTTCCCAGAACACTGTACTACTTCCAATTATCCTGCTTTCGACAATCCTAAAAACAACAAATGAATAGCAGATGTCAACGTCTATTGAAGGCTACTTACTGAATGCTAACGGATCTTGCTATTGGAAACCTTTTTTAAGTGATTCCATTTCTTTCTGTTACCATGACAATATTTGGCCTAATCACATGGATTCTCAGATCTAAAGAACACTGTGTAGGCAAGCAGAATTATCATTAAAAAGAATGTCATTCACAGGTTATAATGGAAGTCTTACTCTAAAATCTGTTTATCTTTCTAAATTTTGATTTTCCAATATGACAACTAAGAAAATAATGACGGTAACGCAAGGGTCCGAGCCCAAGATTTCTTCACAAAGTTTGAATACATGATTAGTTTTCATTTGATTTTTGATATTGAGTGCTGTTATTTCTAGCTTTTCTTACACAAGTCTTGCATTGGTTGATCTAAAAAGATGTATATACTTTGGACATATTCCAGTTTATACAGATGACAGATTGGAAAAACATGCACAGTCAGAAGGGCCATGCGAATCTTGGATATTACACAGTCCCTTTTTGATGTCCAAGCACCATTTCCATTAACGGTGTAAGTAAATCTTTTTTCTGTTCTAAACTGCTAGTGATGAAATTATCCAGTGGGTGACATTGTTAGTTATGGTTACCATAAGTATCTATTGCTTGCCTCAAACTAAGAGCTTATATGGCTTGTCAAACAAAGTCAGAGAATTCTGAAACTGAATGAGCACTGGCCATCTGGTACATTTTTCACTAAGATCAAAGCAATAATTAGTTCATTTAGTGTTCAACTGTATGAGCAAATATCAAACAGGCACATTTTATGCTTTTTTATTATATGTTTTTTAAGCTATTGTTACCATATAAGGGTATGTGCACAGGGCCGCCATTACTGCCCCTACTGGTGTATGGGGCTCGGTAAGCAGAAGCAAAAGGGGGGACCTGGACCTAGGGTATAGTAAAGTACTGTGCAGTGGTGGTGCACATAACTACGCTGGGGTCTCTCCTGGAGCTGTACCACTGTCAAAACAGAACACAGCTCCAGGGAAGATCCCTCCACCTCTTGTGTGATGCACTGGTGACGAAGCATACACAATGACGTCATGGCTTGGGCGACGGGATGTATGGTTGCCAGGATACCAGTCCAGAATTGGAGATGCAGTGGATTGTATGAGAGGTACTGTAAATATGAATTTTTTTTTTATAAAATTAATAAATTGGGTGTGAGGGAAGCAAATGATGATGAATTGAGGGTAGGTTATGGGGGTAGGAAATAGTGTGTTGATGGTGGGGGAGCACAAATAATGAATTGAGGGTGGGGGAGAGTAAATGATAAATTCTGAATGGGAGACAGGAGACAGCAAATGATGAATTGAGGGTGGGGACAGGGGGACCAAATGATGAATTGAGAGTGGAGGACGGTGGAAGCAAATGTTGTATTGAGGGAGGGGGAGCGCAAATAATGGTGAATTGGGGCTGGGGGAAAGCAAATGATGAATTGATGGTGGGGAGAGGGGACAGCAAATGATGAATTGTGGGTGAGGGATGGGGGAACAAATAATGATAAGCTGAGGGTGTGGGACAGCAAATGATGTATTAAGAGTGGGAACAGCAAATGATGATATATTGAGGGTGGGGACAAGGGAAAGTAAATGATGTATTAAGGGTGGAGGAGCGCAAATAATAATGAATTGAGGGTGGGAAGAGCAAATGATGAATTGAAAGTGGGGGACGGGGACAGCAAATAAATTGAGGGTGGGGACGTGGGACATCAAATGATGTATTGAAGGTGGGTGGTGAGAGAGCAAATGATGAATTGAAGGTGGGTGGTGGGGAACAGAAAATGATTATGACATGCGCATGAGGGGAGAGGGAGAGCAAATAATGATGAAGTGAAGATGGGGAGTAAATGATGATTTATAATGACTGGGGACAGGGGACAGTAAATGATGATGAATTCAGGGTGGAGGATAGCAAATGATGATGTATTGAGGGTGGAGGTCAGGGGAGAGCAAATGATGTATTGAGGGTGGGGGAGCGCAGACTGATGAATTGAGGGTGGGGAGAGAAAATGATGTATTGAGAGTGGGGACAGGAAACAGTAAAGGATGAAATAAGCTTGGTGGACAGCAAATGATGAATTGAAGGCAGGGAACAGCAAATGCTTAATTGAGGGCAAGGGACAGCAAGGATGGAGGAATGCAAATAATGATGAATTGGGGGTGGGGGATGGGACAGCAAATGATGAATTGAGGGTGGGGGACCGGAGATAGTAAATGATGAATTGAGGGTGGGTGATGGGTGACAGAAAATGATGAATTAAAGGTGGGGGACAGCAAAATTTTGAATTGAGGGTGGGGGACGAGGAAAGCAAATGATGAATTGAGGGTTGGGGGAATAAAATCATGTATTGTAGGTGGGGGATAGAAAATGATGTATTGAAGGTGGGGGTGGGGATAACAAATGATGAATACAAGGTGGGAGACAGGGGACAGCAGATGATGAATTGAGAGTGGGGGATGGGGGCAGCAAATGATGTATTGTCATGACGACATCGGGTCTCCATGGCAGCGATCAGGAAACCACGGCAATCCGCGGGGTCTCCGATCCAAAAGCAGAGGGGCTGTCAGCCTCTCTGCAGCCACTGGAACGCTACGATCATGTTTGATCGCAGTGTTCCGTTGGTTAAAGTGGTGGGAGCTGACACCCGGCCGATCGACTATGTCATACTATCCAGTCCTTGGGAATTAAGTCCCAGGGCACATGGATGGGATAGTACGTCATATGGCAGAAAGTAAATGGATACCTTAGAAGACAATTCAAGAGAAGAGAGATAAGGTTGCAAATCCTGCCTTTAGAACAAGCTCGCTGACATTTGATTGTTCTCATTATACCGTTTGCTATATACTGTGATACTGTGCACAAGGGCTGTAGACAGTGGCGTAACCAGTGTTTGATGGTCCCTGGTTCAAGATTTGGACCGAGGCCCACCCATCCTGAATAAAATATAAATATATATGTATATATATTTATATATATATATATATATATATATATATATACAGGCATGGCTGAAAGTGTTGGCAGTTGGCACCCTTGAAATTGTTCCAGAAATTGAAGTATTTCTCCCAGAAAATAATTTCAGTTACACATGGTTTGATATATGCATGTTTATTTCCTTTTTATGCACTGGAACAGCACAGAAAATAAACAGAGAAAAAAGATGCAAATGGGTGTCACGCTGTGACTATATAAATAGGGAAAGGGGCCCTGCACTGTTCCTAGGGCTGCGACCCTAACTATCCCTCCTCCTAAAGGTACCTCTAAAGGTGAGGAGGTTTGGACCACTAGCCTTACTGTTCTCTTGTTATACACTGTAATACCCAATAATCACCAACTCACCACAGTGACTCCAAGGAGCTGGGAAGTAAACTTTCACTGGCGAGGAAGAGAAGGTCTGGTCAGATTTTATAGAGAGAGAAAATGACCAGGTCAGGAAAAGCAGTGAGATGGAGCTGCAAGTTTCTAACCAGCATAGAAAGGGTTTTTAACCTTTTCAGCACCAAAGAAAACAAAATCCATTTAATATGAAACACAAACACACAGGTTAAATGCAAGATCTGCAATTCACAATAAGTAGGGATTTTCTAACCTGACATCTCCCAGGAGGACGTGACTCAGTCATGACAGTACCCCCCCCCTTCTATGAGGGGCCACAGGACCCTCGGGGCCAGGTTTGTCCAGATGGGCCAAATGAAAAGACCGTATTAACCACAGATGCCAGCACCTACATCCTCTCCTTCGGACAATACCCCTTCCAATGTACCAGGTACTGTTCAAAGTGGCGAATCATACAGGAATGATTTCAGCTACCTGAAATTCTAAATTGCCATCACTAATAACCTGTGGCGGTGGTAAAGGTGACAGTTCCACAGATGCAACAAATTTTTGGAGCAAAGACCTGTGGAAAACATTTTGATTCTTGAGAGTGGAAGGAAGCTTGAGAAGAAAAGTTACAGGGTTGATTACAGCGACCACATTATTAGGACGAATAAACCTAGTACCTAATTTACAAGAAGGAACTTTCAGTTTAATATTTTTGGTGGACAGCCATACTAAACCATTCACCCCAAGGTCTGGACCTGACAATCGTTTCTTATCAGCCATAAGTTTGTATTTGTCCCCCATGATCTTTAAATTATTTTGAACCCCTTCATACACAGATGAGAGAGAAGAAGAAATTTGTTTGTCCTTAAGAACCACTGAAGACTCATCTTTACTGAAGGTACAGAATTGTGGATGGAAGCCAAAAAATGGTAACTTATCAGTGGACTCTCTACAGACGATTGTTCAAAGCAAACTCATTTTTTCTTGTCTTTCTCTCTGGACCTGACAGATAATATAATCTGGTCTTGGGCAACTTGGCACCCTGAAGCAAGCTCACAGGACAATCCTACACATGTTGGGGAGGCAGTTCTTATCATTCCTTTTCAGAGAACACTCCCTTAAAATCTGACAGAAAAGAATGAATGTTTTTAGCGGAGACATAAGAAGTAATAGTACTTGTACCTAGGCAATTATTCTTGCAAAAATCAGTCTACTCAATTATCTCTCTGATCTGGTAGTCAATGGCCAGATTATGCTTAGTCAACCAGGGAAGAACCAACACAATAGGAGTAGGGAGGCCTTCCAGGTAGTAACAAGAAAGGAGCTTGTGAAGAGCCCCTACACTAAAGGGTATGCCACACTAAGCGAGATCGCAAACAAGATCGCTAACGAGATCGCAATTTCGTCACCATTTATGACGCAGTAGCGATCTCGTTAGCGACTTAGCTGTTAGGCTCCAAACACAACTCATCAGCGATCTGTGATTCCAAACACATCTCATCAGCGATCTGTATAACGACCTCTGCGGTCGTTGGGAAAACCTAGTCCCACCTGCGACGCTGGTGAAGTCATTCATAAAGGGTGTCACACTCAGCGATTCAGACTCACCAGCGGGACACCAACGACCAAAAAACGGCTCAGAACATTCATAAGTGATCAACGACATCTCAGCAGGGGCCACATCGCTGCTACATGTCACACACAGCTAAGACACTAACGAGATCGCTACTGCCCGTCATAAATGGTGAAACAATTGCGATCTCGTTAGTGATCTCATTTGCAATCTCGCTTAGTGTGGCATACCCTTAAGGTTCACCTTATGCGCTATTTGCATAAAGCTTCCCTAACCCAGAGGTGCAGAGTCTATTGCATATATGGGAATGGACTTCGCCAGCTTACTGCAGGAGAGACCATGCGTCTAAGCGAACCGAGCTTCCACCATATTGGCTCCTGCTTCACTATCCAGTAGGACAGATATTGAGTCCTCAGGAGATCATTTGCATATTCCCAGTTCATTCTGGGATAAGTGAAGAGTCTCCGCGAGCTCCAAGAACTCTGGGTTTTGGCCGTTGCAGCTGAAAGGAGGACATCGGTAAGCCACGCGCCACTAGGCGCACAAATTTTGATATGTTTTTCACCACTTTGATATCTCTTTAACAATAAGAGCATAGAAGAGGCCAGGAGCCATGTGGTGATGTCATGTGTGCATTGCCACGAAGATCGTCGCGGTTGCACATTTTGACTTCTCACAGCTGAGCTGCTGTTTCTTTGTGTTTGGCAGCTAGGGAGTTAATTCTGTCTGTGCTCGGTTCTGGGACTGGGTGCAGTTTCTCCCGGCTGCAATTGATTATTTGTTGATTGGTTTCCTTTAAATTCCTGGTTGTCTGCTTGGGGAGTTGCCAGTGAAACCTTCATGCAGACCACAGATAGGAATGAATCTGTATAGACTTTAGTTGTGAGCTCCTTAGTTGTTCTAAGCTCAACTTGGTTAGAGTTTATTTCCCAGACCATTTATGTTCCTTTGGTGTTTGAGTGTGTATGCAAGCGAGTGTTATCCTGTCTGTCTTATATGTCTAATCTGTGTATTTAGCTGAGATCAGCCCATATCCCTTTGGTGGTAGTCAGGATCCTTCTTAGGACTGATTATAGGGTTCAGGGTCTGATAGGAGACAGGGTTAGGTTGGAGACTTGGACCTCTGAACCATTATCAGTACCTCCAAGGTGAGGGATTAGTTAGGACCCCAGTTTAGGGTCAGGTTAGATCCCGGTCCACCTCTTTCCTGTTTCAGCTCATCAAGTCCTCAAGATTAACCCTGAGTTCAGCAGATATCGTGTCAGGTAAATCTATTCTATACTTACATGCTGATGTTGCTATACTAGTTGTTGTATAGAGTGTTGTTCCTGTATTAATAGTTTACTGACATTGTATACATATCATTAGACAGCGTGACATTTTCACTGGCCATAAAAATTATCTCCAGTTACCATGGATCCAGTAGCCCAGCTGGCTCTGCAGTTGCAGGGATTATCCATGGAGCTGACGGACATTAAGTCCAAAGTTTTGTCTCCCCTGGAGCAAACCAGAGTTGAACCTAAAGTAGCTCTCCCGGACAGGTTCACTGGTGGGCGAGACAAATTTTTCACCTTCCGGGAGGCATGTAAATTGTATTTTCGGCTTCGGCCTCGATCATCAGGGAGTGAGGAGCAGAGAGTGGGAATTGTTATCTCACTTCTGCAAGGGGACCCTCAATCCTGGGCATTTTCCCTTCCTCGGGATCCCCGGCTCTACTGTCTGTAGATCAATTTTTTACTGCCCTGGGATTGGTATATGATGACCCAGATCGGGTCTCTCTTGCTGAGACTAAATTACGTAAGATACAGCAGGGAGATCGTCCGGCAGAGGAATTTGCTTCTGAGTTTCGTAGATGGGCCACAGATACTCAGTGGAATGACCCAGCTCTTAGGAGCCAGTTTTGTCATGGGCTTTCTGATAAATTAAAAGACGTTTTGGCTCAGTATGAGTCTCCTCCTTCTCTGGAGGCTGCTATGGCCTTAGCTATCCGTACTGATAGACGGCTTCGGGAGAGGGGTGAGGTAACCCACTCCCTGTTGTTTCTCCACCTACCACTAAAGTCCCTTATGTTGAGGTTCCCCTTGTCTGTTCGGATGAGCCTATGCAGTTGGGAGGGACATCATTTCGTAGGAGGGGATTGGCGGTACGCCGCAGGACTAGAAGATGTTTTTTCTGCGGGAAAGAGGGACATTTTGTTGGAGAATGTCCATCCCGTGCCTTGTTGAGCCAAAAGTCGCCGGAAAACTGTTAATCCCAGGTTGTGTGGTGGACGACAACCTGGGAGTATGTATTTCATCCGCCAGTTCTTCTCAGTTCCTTGTACCAGTGGAGGTGGTAGTTGGTACGAGAGTGGAGAGATTGTCTGTTCTTCTTGATAGTGGTTCCGGGGCTAATCTGGTTGACGCTCAGTTTGCTCAGGCTCAAGGTATGCATCTGAGTGTATTGGTCAAACTGATCCCTATATTCTCCATTGACGCCAGGCCTCTCGGCCAAGGTAGCTTTGTTCATGAGGTTCATAACATTGACCTTCGGGTAGGGGCAATACATAGGGAACAATTATCTTGTTATGTGTTGGAGGGTCTACCTACTCCCATTGTGTTGGGACTTCCTTGGTTGGTTAAACATAACCCTGTGATTAATTGGCAGTCCAGAGAAATAAGCCAATGGGGTGAGTTTTGCAAAAGCAACTGCATGAACACAGTCATCAGTGCGGTCGTGCCTAGTACATTGCCTCCTTTTTTGGAGGATTTTGGGGATGTTTTCTCTGAGGAGGGGTGTCAGGAGTTGCCTCCTCATCGCGTGTATGACTGCTCTATTAATCTCCTTCCTGATGCTAAGTTGCCTAAAGCTAGGTTGTATAATCTTTCTGGTCCTGAGAGGCAGGCTATGAAAGATTATATTTCTGAAAGTCTGGCCAAAGGGCATATTAGACCTTCATCTTCCCCAGTAGCCGCGGGGTTCTTCTTTGTGAAGAAGAAAGATGGAGGCCTACGCCCTTGCTTGGATTTCCGCGAACTTAATCGGATTACTGTTCGAGATCCGTATCCACTCCCTCTTATTCCTGATCTCTTCAATCAAATTGTTGGCGCCAAATGGTTTTCTAAATTGGATCTCAGGGGGGCGTATAATCTGATTAGGATAAAAGAGGGGGATGAGTGGAAAACGGCGTTTAACACGCCGGAGGGACATTATGAGAACCTAGTCATGCCTTTTGGTCTGACTACTGCACCAGCAGTATTCCAACATTTTGTTAATGACATTTTTCGTCACCTTGTGGGGCTGTTTGTGGTTGTATATTTGGACGACATTTTAATTTACTCGCCAGATCTTGTGTCTCATCAGGAGCATGTGAGACAGGTGTTGCAGATCTTGCGAGACAATAAACTATACGCCAAACTGGAGAAGTGTGTATTTGCCGTACAGGAACTTCAGTTTTTGGGTTTTTTGGTGTCAGCCTCCGGTTTCCGTATGGACCCTGAAAAGGTGAGAGCAGTGCTTGAATGGGATCAGCCAGGGGATCTTAAGGCTCTGCAGCTTTTTTTGGGGTTTGCTAACTACTACCGGAAATTTATTTGTAATTTCTCATCTGTCGTCAAACCTCTCACTGACATGACAAGAAAAGGGACGGATTTTTCTAAATGGTCGTACAAAGCTTGTCAAGCCTTTTCCTCTTTGAAGAAATGTTTTGCTTCGGCACCCGTTCTCATCCAACCAGATGCATCTCAGCCGTTCATTGTGGAGGTGGATGCGTCTGACGTAGGGGTGGGTGCTATATTGTCCCAGGGTCCGTCCCCTGGTAAATGGCATCCGTGCGCTTTCTTTTCTAAGAAATTGTCGTCCGCCGAAAGGAATTATGATATCGGCAATAGGGAACTTTTGGCCATTAAGTTAGCTTTTGAAGAATGGCGTCACTTTTTGGAGGGGGCAGTCCACCCGGTTACCGTTATTACTGATCACAAGAACCTGTTGTATTTGGAATCTGCTAAGCGTCTGAATTCCAGACAAGCTCGATGGTCGTTGTTTTTTACCAGGTTTAATTTTGTCGGCACTTATCGCCCGGGGTCTAAAAATGTAAAGGCTGATGCCTTGTCTCGCAGTTTCCAGGGGCCGGGAAAACGGATGACCCGAGTCCTATCCTTCAGGAGGGGGTGGTAGTGTCGGCTGTATTTTCTGAGCTTGAGGAGGAGGTGTTAGAGGCTCAGGGGGACGCCCCTGCAGGACCTCCAGGGAGACTGTTTGTCCCAAATCTGTTGAGACAAAAGGTTATTGAGGCACATCATAATTCTGCTCTAGCAGGACATCCAGGGAGTAAGGCTACTTTAGATCTCCTTTCTCGCCGGTTTTGGTGGCCTAATGCTAATAAAGATGTTATAACTTTTGTCGCGTCATGTGGGGTGTGTGCTCGCTCTAAAACCCCTCATACCCGTCCGTCTGGGACCCTTTTACCCTTGAAACTTCCGGAGCGTCCATGGACTCATTTATCTATGGACTTCATTACGGACCTTCCTCCGTCGTCAGGGAATACTGTCATACTGGTGGTTGTTGACAGGTTCAGTAAGATGGCACATTTCGTTGCTCTTCCTGCACTCCCTAATGCTAAAACTCTGGCGCAGGTGTTCATTAGGGAGATCGTTAGACTTCATGGGTTGCCTTCTGATGTGGTGTCAGATAGGGGGTCTCAGTTTGTGTCCAAATTTTGGAGGGCATTTTGTTTACGTCGGGGGATGCAATTGTCATTTTCCTCGGCTTTTCATCTGCAGACCAATGGTCAGACAGAGCGTCTGAATCAGAGCTTAGAGACATATCTCCGGTGTTTTGTCTCAGAGAACCAAGAGGACTGGTCTTCTTTCTTGCCTCTGGCAGAGTTCGCTCTTAACAACAGGCGGAGCGAGTCCACTGGTAAGTCCCCGTTTTTTGGGGCATATGGTTTCCATCCCCAGTTTTGTACTTTCAATGGGGGGGGCCCTTCTGGGGTTCCTGAGGAGGAGCATTTCTCGTCGTCACTTGCTTCTGTGTGGAGAGGTGTATTGAGTGCGATGGGGAACCGTTACAAACGTATGGCTGATAGGAGGAGAGTTTCTGGTCCAGATCTGAATGTGAACGATCTGGTATGGTTGTCTACCAGGAATATAAAACTTAAAGTGCCCTCCTGGAAACTGAGTCCCAGATTCATCGGGCCGTACAGGATCAGTTCCATAATTAATCCTGTGGCATTTCGTCTGGACCTCCCTCCTACGTTTAAAATTCATAATGTGTTCCACAAGTCATTACTTAAAAGGTATGTGGCACCAGTCATACCGTCACCTCTACCTCCTCCTCCTGTGTTGGTCAATGGTAACTTGGAATTTCAAGTATCAAAGATCATTGACTCACGTCTGAATCGCCGGTCCCTTCAGTACTTGGTGCATTGGAAGGGGTATGGTCCAGAGGAGAGGACGTGGGTCCCTGCGTCTGATGTTAACGCAGATCGTTTGGTTCGGACCTTCCACAGAACTCACCCGGGCAGGCCTGGCCCTGAGGGTCCGGAGGCCCCTCGTAGAAGGGGGGGTACTGTCATGTGTGCATTGCCACGAAGATCGTCGCGGTTGCACATTTTGACTTCTCACAGCTGAGCTGCTGTTTCTTTGTGTTTGGCAGCTAGGGAGTTAATTCTGTCTGTGCTCAGTTCTGGGACTGGGTGCAGTTTCTCCCGGCTGCAATTGATTATTTGTTGATTGGTTTCCTTTAAATTCCTGGTTGTCTGCTTGGGGAGTTGCCAGTGAAACCTTCATGCAGACCACAGATAGGAATGAATCTGTATAGACTTTAGTTGTGAGCTCCTTAGTTGTTCTAAGCTCAACTTGGTTAGAGTTTATTTCCCAGACCATTTATGTTCCTTTGGTGTTTGAGTGTGTATGCAAGCGAGTGTTATCCTGTCTGTCTTATATGTCTAATCTGTGTATTTAGCTGAGATCAGCCGATATCCCTTTGGTGGTAGTCAGGATCCTTCTTAAGGTACTGCCACACTAAACAATCCCGCTAGCGATCACAATAACGACGCATACTAATGCGATCGCTAGCGGGATTGTTTCTATATCGCTAAATGCGGTCACATTTAGCGATATAGTTAACGACGCTATCGCCGTTAGCGATCTTCTTAACGACTTTAGCGGTACAAAAGTACCGCTAAATCGCTAAGAAAAGGTGCCACACAGCGATAAGATACTTACCCAGCGGAAGCGCCGACGAGAAAATAGGGTCCGGAACGATTCCAGCGACGAGCGAGATCACAGCAGGAAGCTCGTCGCTGGAAGCTGCCGCACTGAACAATATCGCTAACGGGATCGCTAAATAGTGACGTTTTTTAGTGATCCCGTTAGCGATATTGTTTAGTGTGGCATACCCTTTAGGACTGATTACAGGGTTCAGGGTCTGATAGGAGACAGGGTTAGGTTGGAGACTTGGACCTCTGAACCATTATGAGTACCTCCAAGGTGAGGGATTAGTTAGGACCCCAGTTTAGGGTCAGGTTAGATCCCGGTCCACCTCTTTCCTGATTCAGCTCATCAAGTCCTCAAGATTAACCCTGAGTTCAGCAGATATCGTGTCAGGTAAATCTATTCTATACTTACATGCTGATGTTGCTATACTAGTTGTTGTATAGAGTGTTGTTCCTGTATTAATAGTTTACTGACATTGTATACATATCATTAGACAGCGTGACAGGTGAGCTGCATTTCTTGCTACAAGTTCACAGATTTACCAGTGGAAAAGCCAAATTTCACATGCCAGAAATGCAAGCTTGTGTCCATGTTGGAGGAAAAGTTGCAAAATCTAGAAGAGAGGTTAGCTACATTGAAGATCATTAAGGAAGATGAAGAGTTCTTAGACAGAGCAAAATTATCTCTTCATGGTATAGAAAGAGAAGAAATTCGAAGTGCACCTGAAGAAATAGAGGAATGGAAGCATGTGACCCAGAGAAGTAGGATGATCGGGAGGCAGTCAGCACCCATACTGCTCAGGAACCAGTACCATGCTTTCACACAGGAGAACGATGAAGAAATACATCAGGATAAGACTTTGCCCACAAAGAACAACCTTGTAAGCCCTCAGAGTCCTCCTGGATGGAGAAAGAAAATTGTTGTGAAGAAGAAACGGAGAGTTGTGGTCATGGGGGATTCCCTGTTGAGAAGAACAGAGGCCGCTATCTGCAGACCAGATATAACCTCAAGAGAAATGTGCTGTTTTCCAGGTGCAAAAATTAAAGATGTGTCTGACAGGATATCAGGACTCTTCAGACCTAAAGATGATTACCCATTCCTGCTTATACAGGTGGGGACAAATGACACCACAAGAAGTGACCTGGAAACCATCTGCAGTGACTTTGAAAACTTAGGCAAGAAAGTGAAAGAACTGGGAGCGCAGGTGGTCTTCTCTTCCATCCTTCCAGTGGATGGCCATGGAACAAGGAGGTGGAAGAAAATTCTGCAGGTGAATAACTGGCTACGTCGATGGTGCCGTCAGCAAGGATTTGGATTTCTGGATCACGGAGTGAATTACCTATACGATGGACTACTTGCTAGAGATGGGGTGCACCTTACGAAGACTGGAAAACATGTATTTGGACGTCGCCTTGCTACACTCATCAGGAGAGCTTTAAACTAGAACAATATGGGAAGGGAAGCAAAAGGCCAGAAAAATCCATACACCTGACAAATGCTATTGAGAACTCTGCTATTAGAAGTGGAAAGGAAGAACGAAGACAAAAAAAATCTAAATAATAAAAATATTGGAGGAAGAGAAACTAATCACAAACTAAAATGTTTCTATACAAATGCACAAAGCATGGGCAACAAACGAGAATTGGAACTACTAACGCAAGAAAAGAAATATGATGTCATTGGAATCACTGAAACTTGGCGGGACGATACACATGATTGGAATACAAGGCTAGAAGGATACAACTTATTTGCAAGAAACAGACTTGATAAACGAGGAGTAGATGTCGCATTGTATGTTAGAAAAGCGTATATCTGCACAGAGATTGAAGCTTCAGAGACTGGAAGTTCTGTGGAAACTGTTTGGGTAAGAATACAAGCAGCGAACAATGGAAAGGATACCATTGTAGGCATTTACAATGCAAGCTCAAGATATGGATGAACTCTTTATGCATCAAATGGCCAAGTTCTCCAAAAAATATGACATAGTGGTCATGGGAGATTTCAACTATCCAGACATTTGTTGGGAATCTCTCTCAGGCAAAACTAACAGATCAAGGAAATTCTTAACCTCTCTTGCTGACAACTTTATCTTCCAAAAGGTAAGGGAGAAAACAAGAGAATCTGCTACCTTGGATCTAATCCTTATAAACAGGGAGGAAATGGTTGAGGAGGTAAAAGTGGCTGGGACCTTAGGAGGTAGCGACCATTCTATTTTAGAATTTTGGATAACTAGAGGAGGATGACCTGTGAAGACTCAGACTTCAAGGTTAGATTTCAGAAAGGCAGATTTTAAGGGACTCAGAAAGAGAATCGGAGGGATCCAATGGCTGGATATCCTTAAGGACAAAAATGTCCAGGAAGGATGGGAAATCTTGAAAAATGAGATTCTCAAAGCACAATCATTAGCAATTCCAAAAAGAGGGAAGAATAGGAAGCATTTAAGGAAACCAGGATGGATGAACACAGAACTTAAACACATGCTAAAAAGGAAGAAAGAAATGTTTATCAAATGGAAAGAGGGAGGCATATCTAAAGAAGAATATAATGATGTCTGCAGAACCTGCAGGGCAAGAATCAGATTATCTAAAGCGGACAATGAATTAAGGCTTGCAAGAGATGTCAAAAGTAATAAAAAAGGATTTTGGGGATATGTCAAAAGTAAAAGAAAAGTCAAAGATGCTATAGGATTTTTACAGGATGAAAATTATGAAATGGTAAGAAAGGATGTTGAGAAGGCTGAACTTTTAAATTCCTATTTTGCATCTGTTTTCTCTCAGAAAGGAAATGTAACATCAACTGATCTTCACTGTCCTATTAAGGGAACAGAAGAATCCAGGATATCTATAAACAGAAAAATAGTGAGGAAACACTTAGCTAACATAAATGAATTCAAGTCTCCAGGTCCAGATGAATTACACCCCAGAGTACTGAAGGAGATAGCAGAAGAAATTTTTTAACCACTCTCCATAATCTTTGAAAATTCTTGGAGAACAGGAGAAGTTCCAGAAGACTGGAGAAGAGCAAATGTTGTTCCTATCTTCAAAAAGCGGAAGAAGGTGGACCCAGTGAACTATAGGCCAGTGAGTCAATTATTAAACAACATGTATGTAAGTACCTGGACAAGAATGAAGTGCTTAACCAGAGTCAGCATGGGTTTGTAACTAATAAGTCATGTCAGACTAATTTAATTTCCTTCTATGACAGAATCACTGACTGGGTGGATCAGGGAAATGCTGTAGATATATTATATCTTGACTTCAGCAAAGCATTTGACAAAGTATCTCACACAATCCTTATTGAAAAAATGACTAAGTATGGAATGGACAAGGCAACTGTTAGGTGAATTCATAACTGGCTTAGTGATAGGACCCAAAGAGTGGTAGTAAATGGCTGCACATCCAGTTGGAAGAATGTATCAAGTGGGGTACCACAGGGCTCTGTCTTGGGCCCTGTATTGTTTAACATCTTTATCAATGATTTAGATGAAGGAATTGAGGGTAACCTGATTAAATTTGCTGATGACACAAAGCTAGGAGGGATAGCTAATACTAGAGAAGAGAGAGAGAGGATTCAAAAAGATATAAATAAACTGGAACAGTGGGCAGCAACTAACAGAATGGTTTTTAACAGGGAAAAATGCAAAGTACTACATCTGGGAAATAAAAATGAAAAAAGAGTATACAGAATGGGAGGAATAGCGCTAAGCAACAGCACATGTGAAAAAGACTTGGGTATACTAATAGATCACAGACTGAACATGAGTCAACAGTGTAATGCAGCAGCAAAAAAGGCAAATACAATTCTGGGATGTATTAACAGAAGCATACAGTATAGATCACGTGAAGTCATTATTGCCCTCTGCTCCTCTTTGGTCAGACCTCATCTGGAATACTGTGTCCAGTTTTGGGCACCACATTTTAAAAAAGACATCAACAAACTGGAGCAAGTTCAGAGAAGAGCGACCAGAATGGTGTCCGGTCTGCAAACCATGTCCTATGAGGAACGGTTACAGGATTTGGGAATGTTTAGCTTGCAAACAAGAAGACTGAGAGGAGACTTAATAGCTGTCTACAAATATCTCAAGGGCTGACACATGGTAGAAGGATTATCTTTATTCTCATTTGCACACGGAAAGACTAGAAGCAATGGGATGAAACTGAATGGGAGGAGACACAGATTAGATATTAGAAATAACTTTTTGACAGTCAGAGTGATCAATGAGTGGAACAGGCTGCCACGAGAGGTGGTGAGTTCTCCTTCAATGGAAGTCTTCAAACAGAGGCTGGACAGACATCTGTCTGGGATGATTTAGTGAATCCTGCTTTGAGCAGGGGTTTGGACCAGATGACCCAGGAGGTCCCTTCCAACTTTACCATTCTATGATTCTTCTTCTATGATTCTTCCATACCTACAACCTTTTCTGCAGGTAGGATAAACTAAGACACACCTGCAGAGGAGATATTGTTAAAGCACAGGTTACAACAGAAATAATTAAAATTATAGTTATTAAAGGTGGAACTCTCCCTGCACCTCTATTGAGGTCCGATATTAACTATTAAAGCCGAACTTGAATATTAATAATTAATATCCACTTAGTAATGCCTTAACGTTATCTTTTCCTTATATTATCTATTACATATATATATTTATACCCAAGCTGGTGACTATAAATATATATACACATATACAGCGCTAATACAGTAATATCACAACAATATCAGACAGTAAAAACCCACGATTAACTGCCCAAATTTCCCAATTCACAGATGCAATATCAGCCCTCCCACCTATAGCTCCACTATTCCTAAGGCCTAGTAAGTAAGAGTATAGGGCCTAGTAAGAAAAGGTTACAGAGTATACTTAGCCATGTGTGTCCATCATCGTCCAAGGATAAGAGAAGGCCAAAAGCACGTCTTGTCTATTTATGTCCAGCTAAAAGAGGTGTGTTCAGCCCCATGTGTTGGGAATGAGGTCACAAGTCTATTGTCCACTGGCTTCACACCCTTCAATAAACCTGTTTTACTAGAAGGCAGTTGTATATTGCAAGCTGGAGGAGGGGGCCTCTGACTCATGTGAAACACATGTGGGCGAATTATATATATAATATATATATATACAAAAACATTCACTAAACACATCTCTATATAAAGATGTACATTTTAGCCACTTCCCTTCTACAATCCCCTGTTGTCGAGAAGACGACAATGAAATTTGAGGGAAGTGTTGTGCTGGGATTTATTTGCCTACTCAACCCTATTTATAACTTGTGACCGTTCAGGATGGAATGAAGCATAATTCTGCACTTAGGTACCTAGACATCATCCACACGACCATCAGCTCTTTCCTGCCATTCACCGTAACCCATCGTCTCTATCCACAGAATACATCGTCTTCTTCTTCTTGGCAACAGTCTATTGCAGGCTTCAATCTCTTTGTTCCAATCTTTTCTGCGTTTCATGTTATTGTCAATCTTCAGGTATCCGCCTATCCCAAAGCCATCTTTCTCCATTTGTGACTAGTCAGACTCTGGAACGGCTTCACCCTCACAGTCCATAGGTAGGTCAATATCATCCTGTGTACACCCCTCACCCTGTCAGACATCATGTTACTCTCCTATAGCTTGCTTCAGCAGGATTTTGAGTATATCTGGCATGATGAGACTGCTGGGTGTCACAGTTTGTAGTTGAACCTCACAGCATGACTTGACTCAGACACTGGAAACGACTTGACTCAGGCACTGGAAGATCGTTGATGAGGTTCCTCCATGCATACATATGCAGATCTTTACTAGGCAGGTCAGAATTTCTTGAGTAGGGAGTGATGTCACTATACCTAAGCTGACTGCGGGGAGGAACACTGTCTAATTCTAATTGACATTCAATCTATCCTTTAAGAACTTCACCATTGCTAGGGTTAAAGTTGAAAATACCTTAGAAGGTGAGGGGACCTGTCCCTAGAGAATCTCACTCTTTTTCCTCATTCACACAAAACACATATTACAATTCTATTCCAAAATAAGGAATTGGTTTCAATGCATATAGAGACTTAAGCTAAAATAGCATGGTTAATACTGATCCATAATGCACATGCAGATCATTAATCCATGTGCAGTTGGAGTTCTCTACCTGCTGTAAATACATGAACACCTTCACATGAACACACTCATTATGTCCATGTACAGGTAGTTTTGCACTCACATCTGAAGTGTCTATATGCACACATATGGAATTTCACTAGGCAGTAAACCGATCAATTTACATAACATCATTATTTATATACAATATATATTAGAACCGGGGTAAAAGACTGGATTTTTCTTATGTCCTTAACCCCCTTCTACGGCAGAGTTAATGGTGCTCAGCCTGACTTCTGTGAAGTTGGGTGGCCAGTCTTTTGGTCCTCCCGTAGATCATAAACAGTCTAATATACATAATAATGACCAGGAGGAAAATGACAGGAAGAGGTAGCTTTGGGCTTTATTACAGTCTCCTTCTCATGGCTGAAATCAGAGAGGAGATGTTTCAGCTCAGCGCCAAACTCAAGAGGGATCTTCTGGAGTCTCTCAGGGGCATCTGGACAAAGGCCAATTCTTCTCTCTCTGGAGTGATAGATGTTCTTCTAAAAAATGAAAGACAAAGGTAAAAAAGTCCAGAAGGCAACACTGAGAAGCACAGAAGTCCGACCAGAGGAATCAAGTTCTTTAGAAAAACAGACTTCATTTTTTATATACCCGGCAGCGGGTGGTCACTGGTTTTGCCCGCTGAGCGCTTAGTCCATTCAGTTGCCGTGCAAGAGAGTTGAGTCCTCCGCAACCCTCCACTCAACGTGCGTTTCTTTGCACACCAGCCGGTACTTGAGAGTTCTCCACAAACTTGTCCAGGATCTCTACTCTGCAGCCTATCTCTCCCCACAATCCGGCAACAGTCCTCACTTGCTCTGCACTCCAGCGGGAAGCACCTCTCTCTTCCCGCTCAAACCTCTTTATACTCCCCTGACTCACCACGCCCCCTCTATGCAGGTCATCGGTCCCCTCCGTCCTCAAATTCCTACCCTCTGCAACAAGAGGCGCGACCCAGCATTTCCAGACCCGGTGCCCTGTCAGCACCCACATTTCTGTGGTCCAGGACACAACATAGACAATATGAAAGTTGTCATATTAAAAGGCAATTTTAAATCACAAAAACATTGAAGACTTTGTGAATACAAACTTATTACAATCTTTGATTCCCTCCACACAGGACTAAATCTGTCAGGAGGATTTATGACTCCCTACTAGTGATGAGTGAGTATACTCGTTGCTCGGGTTTCCCCGAGCATGCTGGGGTGGTCTCCGAGTATTTTGGCGTGCTCGGAGATTTAGTTTTCGTTGTCTCAGCTGCATGATTTACGACTGCTAGACAGTCTGATTACATGTGTGGAATGCCTGTTTGTTGGGGAATTCCCACATGTATTCAGCTTGTCTAGCAGCCGCAAATCATGCAGCTGAAACGACAAAAACTAAATCTCCGAGCACGACAAAATACCCGGAGTTCACCCCAGCATGCTCGGGGAGACCCGAGCAATGATGCAACTCGCCCATCACTACTCCCTACAAGATCTGACAAATCTGCTCCAGAGACATTGAGGACACTAGGCCTCTGATCTCACTTGGATATTGGAACTATAAAACTTTCACATCACTAATCTAATCCAATTAAGGATTTATTCTCTGAGCTCAGTTTGTTTATTTAAATACCCATTTACTATGCCATGTCTGATTTTTTTTCTTTTTTTTTCTCTTTTGTTGTTGCTTGTTTTTCATATTTTTTTCCTGTGTGCATATATGTGTTTCTTCTTTGTTATACCATGCCTTAAGAAGGGACCTAAGAAGTCTCAGAAGCTTGCTTTGTAACATCATTTATTTTATTTTTGTTAGCCATTAAAAGGTATCATAACTACAAGATTATCTTGCTTTTGCCACTGTGAGCATTCTTTTTTCAACTGGTTAACACGGTACCAAACCCCTTTTTTTCTTTTAACTAAATTGTGTACAATTGCAGCATGCTCTCTGTTGACGGCTTAGATCAGCAGTAATGAGAGAGCAGCAGAGCGAGTTGTCGGAATACCGGCGTGCAGAAACCAGTGACCTCACTTGCAGGGGCAGTGCTGGTCTTCGCTCTCTGTTGCAGGCTTGTTACTGCTGATCTGAGCCAGCAACCGTGAGCACACTATCATTGTGTACATCGTACTAGCCCAGCCCCTGAAACAAGCATCACTGATGACGCTTCTTTCAGGGAGGGGACAGAGGCTGACCCCTGATGACACTTTGTTTGAGTATTCCATCATGCATTTGGATTCTTAAATGGAGCATCATCAAAAAGGAAGTGGAAAAAAATACCAAAGCAGTTATATTGTAGATAGGGAAAGATAGGGAATTTTCAATTCAAGTATAATAGAAAATAATTTAGTTTATGGCATTAAATAGATAAGGATTTAGGATTAAAATTAATTTGGACCTCGAACCACCACTTTAGGCTGGCAAAAGTTTCCCCTACCCAATTGACATAGGAAGACATTCATTATTATAAAAAGCTCTCTGGCTGTTCCCATGATACACTGCCAGAGTATAGAAGCCAATAACATTGGACTGAACCACTAAGATTAGGAATAAATCTCATGGTTTCTAACAAAACAGAGCTAAAACATCTACAACATTTCTCCTGTACATGCATATACAATAAGTACAGCCATATGACACTATACTATTTCATCTTCAGTACCGGTAGCATGTTACAAGTTAACACTAATTTGTGATCTCTGTCCTTGAATGGGGAATTGATACAGTGTCTTGAGAAGAGATTAGAGACACTGTGGCTATTTCAAGGAATCTAGACACAGATGGTGTATACTACATTCTGCAAGGAAAAAGAAGTATAGCACAAGGCTGAAATTGAGGTCAACAGAAGATTTTCAATTTCATATCAAATATTTATGAAGCAGCTATTTCTGTAAATGGTGTGCCTCAGCATTTCTTTTGGCTTTTGCTTTTCAGTCAAGTTTCTTAACCAGACTTTACTTACTATGATGGGGTGCTAAATATGGACAGAGAGATTTTTTAAAAACACACTCTCTACTAATAGTATTGTTTCTACGGGGGTGCTTTTAACCAAAATAGTAGAAGTTTATTGCTGCTCTCTTTATGATCTCTAGCATGAAACTTAAAGAAGCACTCCCACTAACTTTGTTATTAATTAAATGTGTGTGTGGGTGCATGTAATGTAGTGTGAGTTTGTTAATACACCTACTTACAGTGGGGAAAATAAGTACCCTATTTTTCGTATTATAAGATGCTCCAGATTATAAGACGCCCCCCAAATTTTGAGAAAAATTGGAAAAAAATATTTTTTATAAAATGGTGGCACTTCTTATAATCCGTGCGTCTTATTGCTTACCGCGGGTGGTGGCTGCGGTAAAGCGGGATCCCAGGGTCACTGCTGGAGGAGGCAAGAGTTGAGCGTTGCTGAAGGCCGGATGCTGGGATGAAGGGGGGGTTCTGATGTGCGGCGCACTGTTGCGGGTATCCAGTGCCCCATTGCTGCGGGCGGTGCTCCGGTGCTGTGATTGGTGTTTGGTGCTGCTGGTGCTCTGCGACATTTCATGAAAGGCCAGAGCCCTGCAGTTCCATGGTTTCCTATGCGGTGGGCTCCAGGAAAATGGCTGCCGGGGGAGGCGCATGCACAGATGAAGATCTCGGCACCAAGATCTCGGGAGATGAGATCTTAGCGCTGCACCGTACTAGTACTGCTCCCGGCACAAACACTCCTCCCGCAAAGCAGTAATAGTGCGAAGCATGTCGCGAAGGGGTTAAGAAAGAATCCAGAAAGTCACATTGTATGATTTTTACATAATTAATTTTCATTTTAATGCATGATATAAGTATTTGATGCAATAGAAAAACAAAACTTAATACTTGGTACAGATTCTTAGCCAAGTTTGCACACACTGCAGCAGGGATTTTGGCCCACTTCTCCATACAGATCAAATAAGTGCAATTAATACAGGTCATGACTCATGAGTGCAGAGTAGGAGGGCTTCTTTAACCCCTTAATGTCCACTGACGTGCAGAGTCCGTCATGGCAAGGTGCCAGTTCCGGCACCAGGACGGACTCTGCACGTCATGCTTTTGATCTACCACTGCGTGTAAACACGCAGTGGTAGATCAGTGCCGACAGCTGTCACAGACAGCTGACAGGCACGGCAAGCGGTGCGGGGACCTTTGCCGTCGGTCCCCGCACTCACAGCGCTGTGATTGGTCAGTCAATCTGACTGACCAAACACAGCAGCGATCGCGCAGGAGAAGCTGAAATTTCAGCTTCCCCAGCGCGATCAGTGCAGGAGCCGGCGCTGCAGTGGCCAGGCTTCCTGCACTGACAGCCAGGAGCGGAGCCCCCACCGCCCCTGGCTGTTAACCCCCTGACTGCTGCGATCCAGCCCGATCGCAGAGCTCAGGGGGGGAGGCAGAGGGTCGGGAGCTCCCTCTGCCTCAGATCAGCGTCCCAGCGATGTAATCGCAGGGCCCGATCTCTGCCTTGATGACCCGGGGGTTGTCATGACAACCTCCGGGTCATTTAGCTACGGGAAGCTGCTGTGATCATGTCACAGCAGCTTCCACTATAGTTGCAATGCATTGCAATGCCAGAGCATTGCAATGCATTGTAACTGCAATCAAAAGTAAAAAAAGTGAAAGTCCCATAAAGGGACAAGTTGAAAAAAATCATTTTTTTAAAAAAATTGTAAAAAAAATATTAAAAAATAATTTTAAAAAAATCCCCTAAAAAATACACATTTTTATGTAATAAAAAAAATAAAAAACAAAAAAAATACACATGTTAGGTATCGCCACGTCCGTAAAAATCCCATCTATAAAAGCATAACCCTAGTTAACCCCTTCAGTGAAAGCCGTAAAAAAAACACAAAAAAGTAGTAAATTATACTTTTTCCAAGCGGTATCATTATACCGCTTGGAAAAAGTGCAATAACACGCGATCAAAAAGTCAGATATAAATAATCATGGTACCGCTGAAAACGTCATCTTGTCCCGCAAAAAAAAAGCTGCTATACAGCATCATCAGCGAAAAAATAAAAAAGTTATAGCTCGCGGAATAAACTGATGCAAAAATAATTATTTTTTCTATAAAAAAAATATATAAATGAGGTATCGCTGTAATCGTAGTGACCCGAAGAATAAAACTGCTTTATCAATTTTACCACACACGGAACGGAGGAAAAAAAAAAAAAAAAAAACAATTCCTGAATTGCTGGTTTTTGTTCATTCTGCTTCCACAAAAATCGGAATAGGAAGCGATCAAAAAACGTTATGTGCCCGAATATGGTACCAATAAATACGTCAGCTCGTCCCGCAAAAAATAAGCCCACAGATAACTCTGTCGGCCGAAATATGGAAAAATTATAGCTCTCAAAATACGGCGATGCAAAAAATTCTTACAAAAAATTATTCCAAAAAAAAGCATCTTTTAGAGTGTGACAGAAGCTAAACATGAAAAAAGGATGTAAATCTGGTATCGCTGTAATCGCACCGACCCGAGGAATAAAGTCGCCTAATCACTAATACCGCACGAGGAACGGCGTAAAAAAGAAAACCAATTCTTCACCTTTGGTAGATTTGTTCATTGTGCCTCCCAAAGATCGCAGTAAGGCGATCACAGTGGTTCCCCCCCGCATATGGGGTATCAGCGTACTCAGGACAAAATGCACAATAGCTTTTGGGGTCCTATTTCTCCTGTTACCTTATAAAAATAAAAATTTGGGGGCAAAAAGGTCATTTTTGTGGAAAAAAATATGATTTTTTTTATTTTCACGGCTCTACGTTATAAACTTCTGTGAAGCCCTTGGGGGTTCAAAGTGCTGACCACACATCTAGATAAGTTCCTTGGGGGGTCTAGTTTGCAAAATGGGGTCATTTGTGGGGGGTTTCTACTGTTTAGGCACATCAGGGGCTCTCCAAGCGCGACATGACACCCGCAGACCATTCCATCAAAGTCTGCATTTAAAAACGGTGCTCCTTCCCTTCCGATCTCTGCCATGCGTCAAAATAGTGGTTCCCCCCCACATATGGGATATCAGCGTACTCAGGACAAATTGCACAATAGCTTTTGGGGTCCTATTTCTCCTGTTACCATTATAAAAATAAAAATTTGGGGCAAAAAGATTATTTTTGTGGAAAAAAATATGATTTTTTTATTTTCACGGCTCTACGTTATAAACTTCTGTGAAGCACTTGGGGGTTCAAAGTGCTCACCACACATCTAGAAAAGTTCCTTGGGGGGTCTAGTTTCCAAAATGGAGTCACTTGTGGGGGGTTTCTACTGTTTAGGCACTTCAGGGGCTATCCAAACGTGACATGACACCCACAGACCATTCCATCAAAGTCTGCATTTGAAAAAGGCGCTACTTCCCTTTCGAGCTCTGCCATGCGTCAAAATAGTGGTTTCCCCCCACATATGGGGTATCAGCGTACTCAGGACAAATTGCACAATAACTTTTGGGGTCCTGTTACCCTTTGGAAAATAACAATTGGGGGTGGAAAGATCATTTTTGTGGAAAAGATATGATTTTTTAATTTTACTGCTCTACGTTATAACCTTCTGTGAAGCCCTTGGGGGTTCAAAGCTCTCACCACACATCTAGATAAGTTCCTTGGGGGGTCTAGTTTCCAAAATGGGGTCACTTGTGGGGGGTTTCCACTGTTTAGGCACACAGGGACTCTCCAAATACGACATGGCGTCCAATCTCAATTCCAGCCAAAAAAGTCAAATGGCGCTGCTTCCCTTCCGAGCTCTGCCATGCGCCCAAATAGTGGTTTACCCCCACCTATGGGGTATCAGCGTACTCAGGACTAATTGCACAATAAATTTTGGGGTCCTTTTATCCTTTGGAAAATAAAAATTGGGATGAAAAGATCATTTTTGTGGAAAAAATATGATTTTTTAATTTACGGCTCTACGTTATAACCTTCTGTGAAGCGCTTGGGGGTTAAAAGCTCTCACACACATTTAGATAAGTTCCTTGGGGGGTCTAGTTTCCAAAATGGGGTCACTTGTGGGGGGTTTCCACTGTTTAGGCACACAGGGACTCTCCAAATGCGACATGGCGTCCAATCTCAATTCCAGCCAAAATAGTCAAATGGCGCTGCTTCCCTTCCGAGCTCTGCCATGCGCCCAAATAGTGGTTTACCCCCACATATGGGGTATCAGCGTACTCAGGACTAATTGCCCAATAACTTTTGGGGTCCTTTTATCCTTTGGAAAATAATAATTGGGATGAAAAGATCATTTTTGTGGAAAAAATATGATTTTTTTAATTTTACGGCTCTACGTTATAACCTTCTGTGAAGCCCTTGGGGGTTAAAAGCTCTCACAACACATTTAGATGAGTTCCTTGAGGGGTCCAGTTTCCAAAATGGGGTCACTTGTGGGGGGTTTCCACTGTTTAGGCACACAGGTACTCTCCAAATGCGACATGGCGTCCAATCTCAATTCCAGCCAAAAAAGTCAAATGGCGCTGCTTCCATTCCGAGCTCTGCCATGCGCCCAAATAGTGGTTTACCCCCACACATGGTATATCGGTGTACTCTGGAGAAATTGTACAACAAATATTGTGGTTCATTTTCTCCTGATACCCTTGACAAAATTTAAAAAAATTGTGTCGAAAGAAAAATTTTGGGAAAAAAAGTTAAATGTTCATTTTTTCCTTCCACATTGCTTCAATTCTTGTGAAGTACCTAAAGGGTTAATAAACTTCTTGAATGTGGCTTTGAACACGTTGAGGGGTGCAGTTTTTAGAATGGTGTCACTTTTGGGTATTTTCTGTCATATTGACCCCTCAAATTCACTTCAAATGTGAGGTGGTCCATAAAAAAATGGTTTTGTAAATTTTGTTGGAAAAATGAGAAATCACTGGTCAACTTTTAACACTTATAACTTCGTAACAAAAAAAAATTTTGGTTCCAAAATTGTGCTGATGTAAAGTAGACATGTGGGAAATGTTATTTATTAACTAATTTTTGTGACATATCTCTCTGATTTAATGGCATAAAAATTAAAAGTTTGAAAATTGCAAAATTTTCAAAATTTTTGCCATATTTCCATTTTTTTCATAAAAAAACGCAAGTTATATTGAAGAAATTTTACCACTATCATGAAGTACAATATGTCACGAGAAAACAATCTCAGAATCGCCAAGATCCGTAGAAGCGTTCCAGAGTTATAACCTCATAAAGAGACAGTGGTCAGAATTGTAAAAATTGGCCTGGTCTTTAACCTACAAAATGGCTTGGTCATTAAGGGGTTAAGAAAAACTAACAGGTCTGTGAGAACCAGAATTCTTGCTGGTTGGTAGGTGATCAAATACTTATTTCAAGCAAGAAAATGCAATTTAATTATTTAAAAATCATACAATGTGATTTTCTGGTTTTCATTTTTAGTTTCTGTCTTTCACAGTTGAAGTGTACCTACTATAAAAATTACAGACCTCTCCATTCTTTGTAGGTGGAAAAACTTGCAAAATTGGCAGTGTATCAAATACTTATTTTACCCACTGTACCTCCACTCTCTACGATGTCCAGTGCCGGTTTTCTGCTCTTCTGAGTGATTTCACTCAGCTATCCAGCTCTTTCAATACTCTGAGTGAGCTGGAATTCTCTTTTACAATGAAAATCTATGGAACCTCATTCTGATCCTTCCTAGGCTTACATTGTAAAAGTCGCTTCCGGGGCACGTAGAATGCAGCGTGACCCAGAAGAGTCTGCAGAGCAGTGATGTTATTCAGAAAAGAAGAAGACTGGTGCTGGACACCAGAGAGAACGGCGGTCGGTGAGTATATTAACACACTCACATTACGTTATATGCATATACACACAAGTTTAATCAACAAAAAAGTTAGTGGGAGTGCTTCCTTAATCCGCAGGATATCCATAGGATATGGCATACCTCATTGATCAGTGTAGTTTTGACTGCTGGGACCCCTACTAAGGGTACGTACCAATATGTGAGAAAAAAAAACGGTCCGATTTCCTGAGAGAAAAAATCGGACAAGTGTCATGCGAGTGTCATGCGATTTCTGTGCAATTTTTAAACGGAACATCCACATGACATGCGCATGCAATCTGTATGCAATGCGATTTTAACATTAGCTTTTACATACAGCAGTTCTCTGTCCTTTACACATCGTTTTAAAACAAAAAAAAATCTTCAAAACACACACACATGTATAATATACAGTACAGGCCAAAAGTTTGGACACACCTTCTCATTTAAAGATTTTTCTGTATTTTCATGACTATGAAAATTGTACATTCACACTGAAGGCATCAAAACTATGAATTAACACATGTGGAATTATATACTTAACAAAAAGGTGTGAAACAACTGAAAATATGTCTTATATTCTAGGTTCTTCAAAGTAGTCACCTTTTGCTTTGATGAGTGCTTTGCCCACTCTTGGCATTCTCTTGATGAGCTTTGTAAGTATGGTTTAATTTAGACTAATAAAGTAGTCTGTGTCTTTATTTCAATAAAATACATTTTTTCAGGGTGTCTGTGTTTTATTTACAATTTGACTATGGTATAAGTAATGGGGGCATCTAATTGATGCATCTTTATTACTAACCCCCCAACTAATACCCCATATGCCTCCGCTACAGGACAGTGGGAAGAGCAAGGCTATGTGCCAGAATTGGCGCATCTTACAGATGGCCTTTTCTGGGGCAGCTGAGAGCTGGTGTTTGTAGCCAGGTGGGGTACTATCCATGGCCCCTTCCTAGGCTATAAATATCTTCAAACATGCTGTCTGCATAGCTGTTGCTGGCTAGAAATTATAGGGGGACTCCACGCCATTTTTTTCCGTAAAATAATCATTTATTAACCCCTTAACCCCAAGGGTGGTTTGCACGTTAATGACAGGGCCAATTTTTACAATTCTGACCACTGTCTCTTTATGAGGTTATAACTCTGGAACGCTTCAACGGATCTTAGCGATTCTGAGACTGGTTTCTCGAGACATATTGTACTTCATGATAGTGGTAAAATTTCTTCGATATAACTTGCTGTTATTTATGAAAAAAATGGAAATAAGGCGAAAATGTTGAAAATTTTGCTATTTTCAAACTTTGAATTTTCTATTACCTTAAAACAGAGAAATATGTCACATAAAATAGTTACTAAATAACATTTCCCACATGTTTACTTTACATCAGCACAATTTTAAAACCAAATTTTTTTTTAGTTACGAAGTTATAAGGGTTAAAAGTTGACCAGCGATTTCTCATTTTTACAACAAATTGTACAAAACCATGTTTTTTAGGGACCACCTCACATTTGAAGTCACTTTGAGGGGTCTATATGGCAGAAAATACCCAAAAGTGACACCATTCTAAAAACTTCACCCCTCAAGGTACTCAAAACCACATTCAAGAAGTTTATTAACCCTTCAGGTGCTTCACAGGAGCTGAAGCAACTTGGAAAGAAAAAATGAACATTTAACTTTTTAGTCACAAAAATGATATTTTACAAACAATTTTTTTATTTTAACAAGGATAAAAGGAGAAAAAGGACAGATAAAGTTGTTGCTCAATTTCTCCTGAGTACGTCAATACCCCATACGTGGGGGAAAACCACTGTCTGGGCGCACGGCAGGGCTCAGAAGGGAAGGAGCGCCGTTTGACTTTTTCAAACCAAAATTGGCTGGAATTGAGATTGTACGCCATGTCGTGTTTGGAGAGCCCCTGATATGCCTAAACAGTGGAAACCCCCCCAACAAGTGACACCATTTTGGAAACTAGACCCCCTAAGGAACTTATCTAGAACTGTTGTGAGCACTTTGAACCCCCAAGTGTTTCACTAAAGATTATAATGCCTGGGTGTGAAAAATTTTTGATTTTTCTCATGGAAATTTGACCCCAAAATTGTTGTCCAATTTGTCCTGAGTACGCTGATACCCCATATGTGGGGGAAAAATACTGTTTGGGCGCACTTCAGGGCTCGGAAAGGAAGTAATGACGTTTTGAAATGCAGACTTTGATGGGTGTCATGTTCAGTTTGCAGACTCACTGATGTGCCTAAACAGTGGAAACCCCCCACGAGTGACCCAATTTTGGAAACGAGACCCCCTAAGGAACTTATCTAGATCAGTGGTGAGCACTTTGAACCCCCAAGTGCTTCACACAAGTTTATAATGCCGGGGCATGAAAATAAAAAATCCTATTTTTTTCCCACAAAAATGATATTTAAGTCACCATTTTTTTATTTTCCCAAGGGTAACATGAGAAATTGGACTGTAAAAGTTGTTGTACAATTTGTCCTGAGTACGCTGATACCCCATATGTGGGGGGGAACCACTGTTTGGGTGCACGGCAGAGCTTGGAAGGGAAGGAGCGCCATTTGACTTTTTCAAACCAAAATTGGCTGGAATCGAGATTGGACGCAATGTCGCTTTTGGATAGCCCCTGATGTGCCTAAACAATGGGAATCCCCCACAAGTGACCCCATTTTAGAAACTAGGCCCCTCAGGAACTTATCTAGATCTGTGGTGAGCACTTTGAACCCCCAAGTGCTTCACACAAATTTATAATGTAGAGCAGTAAAATTAAAAAATCATATTTTTTCCACAAAAATGATCTTTTCACCCCAATTTTTATTTTCCCATGGTTAACAACACCTCAAAGGTTATTGTGCAATTTGTTCTGAGTATGCTGATACCCAATATGTGGGGGTAAACCACTGTTTGGGTGCATGGCAGAGCTCAGAAAGGAAGGAGCGCAGTTTGACTTTTTCAACGCAGAATTGGCTGTATGCCGTGTCGCGTTTGGAGAGCCCCTGATGTGCCTAAACAGTGGAGCCTCCACATGTGACCCCATTTTGGAAACTAGACCCCCTAAGGAACTTAATCTAGATCTGAGGTGAGCACTTTGAACCCCCAAATGCTTCACACAAATTTATAATGCCTGGGCATGAAAATAAAAAATCATATTTTTTACCCACAAAAATGATCTTTTAGTCACCAATTTTTTATTTTCCCAAGGGTAAGGGAAGAAATTGGACCCCAAAAGTTGTTGTCGAATTTGTCCTGAGTACGCTGATACTCTATATGTGAGAAAAAACTACTGTGTGGGCACACGTCGGTGTTTGGAATAGAAGTAGTGACGTTTAGTAATGCAGACTTTGATGGAATGGTCTGCGGGTGTCATGTCGCGTTTGGAGAGCCCCTGATGTGCCTAAACAGTAGAAACCCCCACAAGTGACCCCATTTTGGAAACTAGATGCCTAAGGAACTTATCTAGATGTGTGGTGAGCACTTCGAACCCCCAAGTGCTTCACAGAAGTATATAACGCCCGGGCGTGAAAATAAAAAAATCATATTTTTTCCACAAACATGATCTTTTAGTACCCAGTTTTATATTCCCAAGGGCAGCAGGAGAAATTGGACCCAAAAAGTTGTTGTCCAATTTGTCCTGAATACGCTGATACCCTATATGTGGGAGAAAACTACTGTATGGGCACACGTTGGTGCTCGGAACTGAAGTAGTGACATTTTGCATTGCAGACTTTGATGGAATGGTCTGCGGGTGTCATGTCGCGCTTGGAGAGCCCCTGATGTGCCTAAACAGTAGAAATCCCCCATAAGTGACCCCATTTTGGAAACTAGACCCCCAAAGGAACTTATCTAGATGTGTGGTGAGAACTTTGAACTCCCAAGTGCTTCACAGAAGTCATATTTTTTTCCACAAAAATGATAATTATTTTTGCATTGCCTTATTCTGCGAGCTATAACTTTTTTATTGTTTCGCTGATGATGCTGAATTGTAGCTCATTTTTTGCGGGACCATGTTTATTTATATCCATCTTTTTGATCGCCAGTTATTCCACTTTTTGTTCGGCGGTATGATGATAAATCATTGTATTTTAGCCCTGTCTTTTTTTTAAGGGGTTCACTAAAAGGGTTAACTAATGGGACAGTTTTATAGGGCGGGTGTTAGGGGTCAAGTTCCCGCTTCTGCACAAGGGGAATCTCGAGCCATCCCGGCTGCGGTCTCCCATTCATCTCCGGCCGCAGTGGACTCTGCTCAGCTTAGACATTGGTCCCAGCATCTCACCCAGTCTAACAGTGTGCAGAGGATTACTGTTGCCTCTCCAGGCTCTGCTATTGTGGCCAGTACTGGTTAGCGGCGAGCAGACATCTTTAGGACAAAGTCCTTGTTTTCCCCTTCTGAGCATGCCCAGGGTGAGATCTCTCATTGGAGATCAGGGGTCACATGCTCAGGTACTGCAGCAGCTCCTATTGGTCCGCCAGGAAGGTCCTGTGACTACTGGTGTTCTGGAACAGTTTCATTGGTCCTTGTTTCTGGCAGGTCCTGTAGCTGTTACTATAAAAGGGTGGCATGGCTGGGCCACCATGCGCTAGTGTCAACCATTATATGCTTAGAGCCAGTGTGCTCATGCGTGTGTGTGGTTAGGGCCCGGCTGAAATAAGCCCCTAGAATACCGACTTAATCGGTGAGGAGTTTGGTATGCTAGCTGGTCAGGGTCGGTGTCCTAGATGCCCTAGATTACCGGCATAACCAGTGAGGAGTTTGATTGCCATATTCAGGGCCTGGCGTTCAGACGCCATAGATTGCGGGTGACTCCCTCGAGGACATTAGCGCATGATCACGTTCTATGTTCGCTTAGCAGTTAACTGTGTACCTGGGTGCCTGACAGGACACAGAAGTTTGTCTCAGCGGCTCTGTGACTTAACAGGGTTCGCTTTCAACGCTAGACAGCGCCCTAGCGTGTTTATTTTGCGACTCAGTTGTGTTAAGTGAGTTCGCACACATCACCATATAGCGCTGCGGCACTCCTTCTAGCGGCTCTGTGGATTAACAGAGTTCGCACATATTGCCACAGCGCGTTACGGCGTTTATTTTGGCGACTCTGCGGGATAACAGAGTTCGCTTCTTGCGCCATTTTACTAGCAGCAGGCTCCGCCTGCACGGTGGACCCCGGGCTGCGAACGCACCTATCCACATCATATATTTGGTGCGTTCCGCAGACCCTAACAGCGGGTCGTTACGGACTCAGCGATACTAAATATGTGTACTTTTAATGTTTCTTTTTTTATTTACATGAAGAAAGGAATTTATTGAGGAATATTTTTTTTTCTTTATTTATGAATTTTTTATTTACACATTTTTTTGACTTTCTTACTTTGTCCCAGGGTGTAACATCACTGTATTATATCAGATTGCTGCTCTGACACTGTGCACAGCACTCTGTCAGACCAGCGATCTGACTGGCAGTGCTGCACGCTATCCCAGCGCAGCCCAGGGAGGAGGGTCCGTCGGAACAGCGCGATACATCACGCTGTTCTGATGGTCTCAGGGAAGCACGCAGAGAGCCCCCTCCCTGTGCGATGCTTCCCTGTGCCCCGGTACACTGTGATCATCTTTGATTGCAGTGTACCAGGGGTTAATGTGCCGGGAGCGGTCCGTGACTGCTCCTGGCACATAGTGCCGGGTGTCAGCTGTGATAATCAGCAGACACCCGGCCGCGATCAGCTGCGCTCCCCCCGGGAGCGCAGCTGATCGTATGTTACGTACTATTCCTTTCTTGGGAATTAGGTCCCAGGGCACATGGACGGGGTAGTACGTCAGATGGGATAAAGGGGTTAATTAAATACATGTCCATAATTTTGCACTCACACTATACTAATTGTATTTGTCACTGACATGTATGTACTGTATAATATATATGTACATTAAATGTATATATTTGTGTACATTATATGTATATATGAGTATATTATATGTATATATATATTATATATGTATATTATATGTATATACATATAATATACATATATATATGTGTGTGTGTGTGTGTCACTGACATCTATATATATATACTGTATATATGTATTCTATGTGTATATATCTATTGTTTTGTAAGCTTTTATAGAAAAACATGTGCACAGCTGATCAGAAGGTGCCAGAGTATGTTCCCAAACCGTATTAATATATCAAAAAACTCGGCACTCAACTTAATGATGCTTAATAAAGGATTTTTATTCCTGGCAGCGTTGTGATAGCTAAACGTTTCGGTCCAGTAGGACCTTCGTAAGTTGCGTTTTTCACAACAGAAATAGGCCAATTGTAGAAGTATGAGAGAGTGGGGTGAGAGCCCTGAATGCTGTATTAATTCAGTATGGACGGGCAGTTGCTGCAGTCCTGCAGACGTGGCTAACGCGGCATCCACCGCTGGTCAGGTGCACCTGTTTTGTAAGCTGTCAGTGTGATTTTACAGTAGCCGGACATGAATTGCCGGCTTTTCAAAGGACACCGGTTCATAAAAATTGGACAGCACTCGCATGGTGTGAGTGCTGTGCGATTTTTTTTCTCACACTCATTGACTTGTATTGGCGAGTCTCGTGCGAGATATGCAGCAATACACAGCATGCTGTGATTTTTTTTCTCAGTCCAATTTCAGCTAAAAAAAATCTCAGATGAGATGTCACCCATTGAATGACATTGGTTCAAGTGCAATCTGATTTTTTATCAGATTGCACTCGTCCGTATTTCTCGCAAATGGTCATGATCCCTTAGACAGACAAAAGTGTTATAGACTGTAATAACAAGCTTAGTAATGGATTTTCAGTTAACTGATTCAACAGTCAGGAATAAACTGTGCAACAGTTACTATAGAAGGCTAATAATGCAACTTTTTTAATTGAACCCAATTGCCAAAAATGATTTTTAGCCCCAAATGCATACATATTGCTAAAAAAGAGAAAAGAAAGTTGTCCCCTTAGGTGGGGAACAGGGCAATGGATATTGGTCCTTACGTGCTAATTGTTAGTATCCATTCAGTTTGACCATCCGCCGTCTTGTAGTTTCTAGCTACTGGTCTGTTTTCCCCTGGTGTTGGGCTTGTCATTGGTTAGGTGATTGTATCACCCTTTATTACCCTGCACCTGTCTCCCAGTCCTTGCTGGACATCAGTGTTAATCCGCTTGAGTTCTGGCTAGGAGCCTTGTTAGCTGTGTGCTATACTTAGTGCAGCTCTGGGATCTCTAGTTCTGCTTGCTTAATCTTTTGTTTTTCCTTTTGTTTCTGCAGCTTCCTCTATTTTCCTGCTAGGAGGTTACCAGTGTTTTGTTTCCAATCCCTAGATCTTTCAGGGATCCCATTCCCCCTCCTGCAGGTCTTCGCTTGAGTTTAGACTAGGATCGTCGATGGGTCTATTCGCTAGGAATAGGTCGCCCACTCCATCGTAGGGATCAAGCCTAGTCCTAGAGCAGGGTCAGATCATCCCCCCGCTCTATTCCTGAGTTGCAGACCCATAACACTAATATTGCATAAAAATCTTCTATTTCCCTTACGATATTATTATTCATTGTTAGCAATAATATAGTATTTTCTGTTTAATATTTAGTAAGTGAAACATCCAGCATCAAGTGCATGTGTATAAATCCAAAGAGATTTTTCTCTTACACTGCTGAGTAGATCTAGTAGTGTAACTCAGTAATTTACCATTTCAAGTGTATGCAGGAAATTAGCAGAACAAAATGTTTTATTATACTTTTTTGGCATTTCTTTTATAAATCAAAACTACATTATTTAAGATATAAGGATGATTACCAAATCAGATATCTTCAATGCTTTTTAACAAGCCATTATATTTTGACAGTTCCACATTTTCATTTCGATTAAAAAAAGGTCAGCAAATTGTTCCCTTGATGATAATTGAGCAGTGAAAAATCCATTCTGATGACAGACGAACTGTTAACTACATCGTGTTTCAGGTCCACGGAATAATGGGGTCTATTGAGATGATAGATTTGTCTTGCATGGTGAGGAATGTTAATCTGCGTATGGCACAAAGTGATAAGGCTTGCAAAGGATATAACCAAACTTAGAAGTTGAAAAACTCTTTCATTCACTGTCTAGAGCTTAGGAACCAATGCTATTAATTAGAATGAGAAATCTTGAACCTTAAAAACATTGCAAGGTCCACTTTTAATGCATTTCATCATTTTGAGATTTCTAATAATAAATGTCGATAGTACATACTGTAGTATAGAATATGTTCTTTGCAGAGAAAATTAAGTCTTTTTGAATTTCAAATTTGTCAGGTTTGTCAAATTTTTCCAAAAATTTGATTTACAGTTAAACAATTCGCCCCAAATCACTATACTGCAAATTTCCTGAAAAGACGTGTAAAAGCTAGGGCTAGCACACTTGTTAGTGTAACTGTAATATGTAGATACATATATATATTGTGGCCATACTAATGTGACCTAGAATAAAAACAATATACAGAAACATTGCAGAAGATAAATTAATAGCAACAAATGTAAAAAAAAAATAAGGTATTTAGCTGACCTTTATTTGATCAAAACAGCATAAAAACCATCCCACTGCAACAAGGTGTACACAATCAGGATGGTCCCTACTCAGTGCCGGTGTGTCGACCCGCCACCACAATTGTGGATTACCAGGGCAATGGGGTACTCAGAGCCGAGCCCATGGAAGTCTATGGGGATGTCACAGGTAGCGGTGGCTCGGTCTGTGGCCCTGGCGGTCTGGCGTATGTTGGGGGAATATTTACAGGGGATAGATATATTTACAGTTCGTGACGCCACCTGTAGTCTCTGGTAATTTGTACCAGCGCTGCTGTAGATCTCTGAGGGGATGGTGAGGCAGCTAGATGTCGGGTCCCCTACAGGTGGGACTCTTCCCTCAGGTCGATGGTTATGGTGGGGTTGTGCAGGCATGCAATTAAATAACTCAGTCTCACACCGTCAGCGTCTTTCCATACCTTTTACTTGTAAGATGGTAAGGCAGGTCCCAGGGAGGCTGATGGGGTTGATGGAGGATGAGTTTTGAGGCAACGGCTGAGCAAGGCAGGGGCCTCCTTTACTTTCCAATGATGATGAGTCCAACCAGCATAAAGCGTAGTTCACTCCTGAAACTTCAGCTATTTCAAAGCTGTACTGCCCGGTCAGTTTTGTGGTGGAGCCTTCCAGTGATGAAACTAGGTTCTTCTATGCTTGGCCTAGCTCAAAGTTCCTATTCCACCTGACCCCTGTTACGTACTGACACTTCAAGGGCTGCTTTCTGTTACCTAAGGTCCAGTAAGCCTCTGGTTTTTCTACCACTATGCGTGAAGCTATAGTGATGCTTCGGTCTCCAGTGACCGGTGACAATGTGCAGGATACTTCAATCCTAAAGCACTTCTGATTTCCTTCCACTGTGCCTTTCGACTTGCTCAAACTCTCAATCTCAGCACTGACTAGGCTAAGGTGAACTGGCTCACCTGTACTAGCCTCCACTACTGTACTGTCTCTCTGATTCGACAGGAATCTTGGTGCTCCAGACAGGCACTCCTTCTCTCTCCCTTCCCTCAGGAGACACTACAAGACTCTCTTGTGCTCAAAACCACACCCCTCTACACCCCTGCTGGGTGTGTCCGAAGTATATGTGATGTCATGTAGAGCCCTTAACCGTTACCTCTCCACTCATCCTCCTGGTATTGTGTACCTTAAATACCAGGGCTACACATTCCCCCATGGTAAACGACAGCACTCCCGGGCTGTGAAATACAAAGAGACAATTTTGTTTATGCATTAAACATCAACATTAACATTAACTCGTCCCGTCCGGGAGGTAAGGATTTCTTGAACGTTGCAAACAAAACATTAAATATAGAAAAATACAAAATATTAAATAGACATGTTCATATAATAAACGGCAAGATTCTTGTGAAGGACCCGCACCAAACCTTCAACGTGGGTCCTGGGTGGGCTGCAGGACATATGAATGCAGACCTCACTCAGTGCCACACCACACGGGTTTTATGTTCAGAGGTAGTTGTGCTGGTTTTACGTAAAACCAATATTGTGCACCGAAGCGCAACTATTTACAGGATAAGTTCTGGGCTGGCACAGTCCTCAGCCTCTGAGTCCAGTATAAGAAAAAGACACATATCCATATCACATTATAATAAAGTGCAAAAACTCTTTACCTACTTACCCAGCCGGGCATTCTATTCAATATATATAAACATTATATACTCATATTAACTGTGTAAACCATTTTACTTTTATAAAAACTTATATACATCTTCTCAGATGCGGTAAACCCTGTCTGGGTCCTACCGTTCTTCACATTTCTTTGTCAACTTCAATGTCATCTTCCACCCCGGGGGCTGGAACAATGCGATTATCCCTAGATCCCATGACTAACAAGTCGTGACCTGCTATCAGAGTCTGGGTCGCCACAGTTCTCGTACGAACCTCTAGGGGCGCAACGGGTGCTTTCACTTTATGAGACGCTGTCTGCGTTACTGTTATAGCCACTTGCTCTCGTGACGCAGAAATAGTCGCTGTGCGCGTCGTCGTGTAAACTGCTGCTTGAGATTTGGAATGAATCGCAGGTTGCGATGTAGTAGGATAACAAGTTAGTGAAGAGTATACAGGTGTTGCCTCCATTTGCGAGGAGCCTGCAGGGGGCGATGCTGGGGCACGGCCTGGTGCTGTTTGAGCTGGAGACGGGGACGCTGCAGTAGTGGTGACGTTACCTGCGTCGGGGACGGGGTCACGGACGATTGTGACATTAAGGGCATACCATCCCTTCATACCCCAGTGCCGTGTATAATTGACAATGTCTCCATTAACTAGGTCCCTCCCGGGATGACCTTGCGGTAGGTGGGATTCTACGTCGCGTCTGCTGACAAAGACCCCTGGGTAGAGGCCCGGTTCTCTGATGAAGCCCCAGCCCTTCCGGAGCTGGAACTCTGTCACACACCCCTGCCGCCGCGGTTCCCTCAGAGTACCTTTTTCTCGACGGACACTTTCCTTGTCCGCGATCAGCTCTGCATGCTGCCGCTGTCGGTTGCGCTGAGCTTCCCGCTCTTCTTCCTGCTGGTGTTGCTGCTTCTCTTCGCGACGCTGCCACTCACATTCCCACTGGGCGGTGTAGGCGACGTCATCCAGGCGCGCCATCTCGTCCCAGTCCACGTCTGGTAATGACGGACAGGACCCCTCCGGTGTCCCTGCCGGGGATCGATCATCTGCTGCGGCCTCCTGGCCGGGCGGGCGTTCCGGAACTGGCGGTACCTCCTCAACCTCCTTCACCTCAGGTTTGCCCAGGGGCCGCAGCCCTTTTATTGCCATGTCTTTTAGGGCATCAAAGGTAGCATCCGGATGATCTAAGGACCACCAGTTTACAGTTCTGCGTTCCTCTTGGGATCTCAATCCCTGGATAAATTGTTCTTTCAGCATTTTATTCTCATCGATAGCATTTAAATTATTAATCTGCTTAAGAGCTCTCAGGGCTCCTTGTAGTCGGCAAGCGTAGTCCCCGATGCTGTCACCTGGCTGTTGTGAACAGTGATAGAAGGCCATCCGGAGATCCGTTTCCGTGCGGTCTTCAAATATGGCATGCAGCTTAAGGAAGATCGCAGGTACCGACTCCTGATCAACGGTATCCCAAGTCTCCACTTCCCTCTCAGCAGCGCCAGTTAGCTGCCCTATTAGCACAGCAGCTTTTTGTCTCTCAGGCATGGAGTACATTTCTAGGATGCTGCATAACTTCCGCTTGAAGCCTGCTAATGTGCCTGACTCACCGCTGTACTGGGGAAGCCATTTCGCCCCAGGCATATATGGGAGCGTTAGTGGCATGATCGGGACTACCGGACTGGGTGCTGGACCTGCACCCCCATCTGGCGCTACAATACCAGGCGGTGCGGGATTGGGGCCTCCGGCTGGGGCCGCACTGTCGGCCGGTTGTTGTGACATCTTAGCGCCCCCTTGGTTAAACGGAGCCTACCGGTTTCAGATACTGCTACTTCACAGGCACAGCAGTGGGAACAGGACCTTCGTCGCAGGCGCTCTGATGTCAGAGCGTTCACTTCCTGTTGCAGGACCTGCCGCTGAGTCAGAGCCGGGGCGTGTCCAAGACTTTGCGCGCTCTTTCAGGTACGCCCACCTTCTTCTCCAGCGCCTTAGGGCGCGAATCTGGCGGCAAATATGGCGGTATTTGGCGCCAAACAATAGCAACAGTCTTTTTCACCAAAACACTCCACAGGCACACAGGGCTCGCAATGCTGCAAGTTTCGATCCTGTTCGTGACGCCAAAGTTTTGTGTCGACCCGCCACCACAATTGTGGATTACCAGGGCAATGGGGTACTCAGAGCCGAGCCCATGGAAGTCTATGGGGATGTCACAGGTAGCGGTGGCTCGGTCTGTGGCCCTGGCGGTCTGGCGTATGTTGGGGGAATATTTACAGGGGATAGATATATTTACAGTTCGTGACGCCACCTGTAGTCTCTGGTAATTTGTACCAGCGCTGCTGTAGATCTCTGAGGGGATAGTGAGGCAGCTAGATGTCGGGTCCCCTACAGGTGGGACTCTTCCCTCAGGTCGATGGTTATGGTGGGGTTGTGCAGGCATGCAATTAAATAACTCAGTCTCACACCGTCAGCGTCTTTCCATACCTTTTACTTGTAAGATGGTAAGGCAGGTCCCAGGGAGGCTGATGGGGTTGATGGAGGATGAGTTTTGAGGCAACGGCTGAGCAAGGCAGGGGCCTCCTTTACTTTCCAATGATGATGAGTCCAACCAGCATAAAGCGTAGTTCACTCCTGAAACTTCAGCTATTTCAAAGCTGTACTGCCCGGTCAGTTTTGTGGTGGAGCCTTCCAGTGATGAAACTAGGTTCTTCTATGCTTGGCCTAGCTCAAAGTTCCTATTCCACCTGACCCCTGTTACGTACTGACACTTCAAGGGCTGCTTTCTGTTACCTAAGGTCCAGTAAGCCTCTGGTTTTTCTACCACTATGCGTGAAGCTATAGTGATGCTTCGGTCTCCAGTGACCGGTGACAATGTGCAGGATACTTCAATCCTAAAGCACTTCTGATTTCCTTCCACTGTGCCTTTCGACTTGCTCAAACTCTCAATCTCAGCACTGACTAGGCTAAGGTGAACTGGCTCACCTGTACTAGCCTCCACTACTGTACTGTCTCTCTGATTCGACAGGAATCTTGGTGCTCCAGACAGGCACTCCTTCTCTCTCCCTTCCCTCAGGAGACACTACAAGACTCTCTTGTGCTCAAAACCACACCCCTCTACACCCCTGCTGGGTGTGTCCGAAGTATATGTGATGTCATGTAGAGCCCTTAACCGTTACCTCTCCACTCATCCTCCTGGTATTGTGTACCTTAAATACCAGGGCTACACACCGGCATCACCACCCAGCGCACCGAGGCAAGTGCTGTGGCCCTGAACAAACAGAGGGGTCCACTCACTGTCGGCAGAGGCGTAACTATCTCGGTCACAGAGGTCGCCACTGCAACCGCCTGGTCACGAAGTATAAGTGGCCCCTAATGCCAGACAACACTTCAGCTGGATGTGCATCCTAGGATGCACATTCAGTTGAAGTGTATTGCAGCTCACAGACCCATCGGGTCTGTGCGCACCAATACACGCTGCCGGCCAATCAAAGGTCAACAGCTGATGTCAGCATGCACGTTACCCGGGGCACATGACAGTAATGTCATGTGCTCCCGTCGCTTGCATGCCGAAGTCAGCTTCTGGCTTAAGAAGAGGTCTCTGCACAGCAGGGGAGCAGATGGGAAGTGAGAGGTTTTTTTTTTTTTAAATCAGTGAGTAAATGGTGGTCCTTGAAAATGATTGCAAGAAACTAGGAGAGGAGATGAAGGCCAGAACCTCCAAGGTGGTGTTTTCAGAAATACTGCCAGTGCCACGAGCATCACTAGATAGGCAGCGGGAGCTTAGGGAGATAAGTAAGTGGTGTAGAAATTGGTGCAGGAAGGAAGGATTTGGGTTCATGGGCCAACTTGACTGTCAGTTACAGGCTCTACAGTAGAGATGGGCTGCTCCTTAATGGGGAAGGTGCAGCTGTGCTTGGGGGGAAAATGGTCAGATGGAAGAAGTTTTTAAAATAGGATTTAAACTTTGCTAAAAAGGGGATAGCTAGAATAGACATAGAGAGTGAGACAATAGGGGACAATAAGGATTTGGGGGGGGCTGGGACATGCAAGGAACATAGAAAGGTGAGGAGGAGTAATAAATGTTCTAATAATCGCCAATGACATTAAAATAAATCTCCAAAAATTTTATAACTACATCAATGCCAAGAAGGAAAAAACAGATGGTATCGGCCCCTTTAAAGACGATAATAGTAAGATAATTATACAGGACAAAGAAAAGGCTGAGCTACTAAACAGGCAATTTTCATCCGTGTTCACCAATGAACTGTTCCAGTGATCTTTCAACAAGGCAAAAATCAAAGTTCACCACCTGATAACTAGTTGAACACAAGAAGAAGTACGCCTGAGTCTGAGCCAATTAAACATTGACTAATCCCCCGGCCCAGATGGAATTCATCCATGGATATTGAAGGAATTGCGCTCAGTAATTGACAATGTATCTCATACTCTTAGACTCTCTTGTAACAGGGATGGTGTCACAGGATTGGAGGATGGCTCACATGGTACCAATATTTAAGAAAGGTAAGAATGTGGATCCAGGCAACTACCATCATGTAAGACTTACATCAGTAGTGTGCAAAGTTTTTGAGGGCATTATAAGAGATGACCTGAAGAAATATATTGTAGAGAATAATATAATAACTGACAATCAGCATGGACTCATGAAGAATAAGTCGTGTCTAACATGTTGGGTTTCTATGAGAAGGTAAATGCAAATCTGGATGTTGGTAATGCAGCTGATGTGATTTATCTGGACTTTGCAAAGGCATTTGATACTGCTCTACGTAACAGCCTTATACTGAAGCTACAGAGGCAGGGACTGGGGCAAACTATATGCAGATTGGTAAGGAATTGGCTAAATGACAGAAAACAGAGTCATCATAAATGGTATGTTCTCTAAATGGGATATAGTCAGCAGTGGGGTACCGCAGGGATCTGTGCGAGAACCGATTCTTTTTAACCTCTTAATTAATCACATTGTGGATGGCATTAAGAGTTAAGTGTCAGTCTTTGCTGATGACAACAAAATATATATATATAGTGGTGGCCAAAAGTATTGGCACCCCTGCAATTCTGTCAGATAATACTCAGTGTCTCCCTGAAAATGATTGCAATCACAAATTATTTGCTATTTTTATCTTCATTTAATTTGCTTGCAAGGAAAAAACACAAAAGAGAATGAAGCAAAAATCAAATCCTTGATCATTTCACACAAAACTCCAAAAATGGGCCAGACAAAAGTATTGGCAGCTTCAGCCTAATACTTGGTTGCACAACCTTTAGCCAAAAAAACTGCGAACAACCGCTTCCGGTAACCATCAATGAGTTTCTTACAATGCTCTGCTGGAATTGTAGACCATTCTTCTTTGGCAAACTGCTCCAGGTCCCTGATATTTGAAGGGTGCCTTCTCCAAACTGCCATTTTGAGATCTCTCCACAGGTGTTCTATGGGATTCAGGTCTGGACTCATTGCTGGCCACCTTAGAAGTCTCCAGTGCTTTCTCTCAAGCCATTTTATAGTGCTTTTGGAAGTGTGTTTTGGGTCATTGTCCTGCTGGAATAAAAAAGAAGAAAAAGAAACCACCAAAAATACTGCACACCACCAATATAATATAGTAGAATAGAAAAAGGATTTTATTGACAAAAACACATTAAAAACATTAAAACACAATGGAAAGCTCCCCACATGTAAACTGCTCAATGATGAGTATCAACACAGACAATTATGTGAAATCACACTCCTCCAATGAATATATACACATAAGGTGGCTCATGAAGGATAGCAAGGCAATATAACAAATACAAATGTAGTCCACAAGTCTAGATATAACATGTATATCCAAATGGTATATTGCAAAAGACACAGACAATTCACCTAGATAATATCAATAAATACTTGTAGTAAGCTGATGATATATACACCCTATCGGGACATGTACTGTCACAACAAGTCTGTGTAAAGAAACCTGAGGACAAAAAACAAATGGATCCAGAAAATCAGCAAAGTCCGCAAAATTAACTCCAAAGTGGAGACAATAATGGAACAGAGTAACGAAGGATCAGCAATGAAAGGAATCCCTGAGGACAATGAATCCAAAGTCTGCAATATATGTGGCTCAAATAGCCAAGATACAAGAGCTTACATGTCCACCAGATAAGAGATAATGATAGGAGTCCCCAAGAGCAGGATAACAGAGGCGGAGGAATCCCGAAGTGTATCGCCGTTACCCGGACGGCTTCATCAGGGGAAGGTGGCAATCTTATGCCAATGTAGTCCCTTAAGTACCTGTTCTGATGACAGGCATAATAGCCACATGTGTGCTGGCATTCATGGCGGGACCGGAAGCAGCTGACAGGTAAAATGCAGACGTCTCTGCCTAATAGACTCAACTACGCAGGCGTCAATCAATGAGAGCGACGATGCACATTGAGAATAAAAGAGAGCATGCGCACCTCCCGGGAGTGTTTAAAGAGAAAGATACTATATGAATGCAGTACTAATAAGATACAATCTGACACCTGAGCAAATATAGAGGAAAAAGATAGCAAACATATGAATACACGCCTGATGCTGACCCAACATGATTTAGGACCTAAATATAGCAAACATTTTGTAATAGTATGAATATGGGGACATATTTTTTAGTCTATATTCTGTACCAACTTCTGCACCCCTGTATTTTTATTGCCATATTATGCAGTGCGTCCATATTCGTTATCATTGTTCCAATTGTCCTGCTGGAAGACCCATGACCTCTGAGGGAGACCCAGCTTTCTCACACTGGGCCCTACATTATGCTGCAAAATTTGTTGGTAGTCTTCAGACTTCATAATGCCATGCACACGGTCAAGCAGTCCAGTGCCAGAGGCAGCAAAGCTACCCCAAAACATCAGGGAACCTCCACCATGTTTGACTGTAGGGACCGTGTTCTTTTCTTTGAATGCCTCTTTTTTTTCCTGTACACTCTATGTTGATGGTTTTTCCCTAAAAACTCGACTTTTCTCTCATCTGACCAGGGAACATTCTTCCAAAACATTTTAGCCTTTCTCAGGTAAGTTTTGGCAAACTCCAGCCTGGCTTTTTTATGTCTCGGGGTAAGAAGTGGGGTCTTCCTGGGTATCCTACCATACAGTGCCTTTTCATTCAGATGCTGACGGATAGTACGGGTTGACACTGTTGTACCCTCGGACTGCAGGACTTGAGTTGAAATCTCTCGTCAATTTTTCTTTTCCTTCCACATCTAGGGAGGTTAGCCACAGTGCCATGGGCTTTAAACTTCTTGATGACACTGTGCACGGAAGACACAGGAACATTCAGGTCTTTGGAGATGGACTTGTAGCCTTGAGATTGCTCATGCTTCCTCACAATTTGGTTTTCTCAAGTCCTCAGACAGTTCTTTGGTCTTCTTTCTTTTCTCCATGCTCAATGTGGTACACACAAGGACACAGGACAGAGGTTGAGTCAACTTTAATCCATGTTAACTGGCTGCAAGTGTCATTTAGTTATTGCCAACACCTGTTAGGTGCCACAGGTAAGTTACAGGTGCTGGTGACTACAAGAATTAGAGAAGCATCACATGATTTTTCAAACAGTGCCAATACTTTTGTCCACCCCCTTTTTTAGGTTTGGTGTGGAATTATATGCAATTTGGCTTTAGGTCTATTCTTTTTGTGTTTTTTCATTGAAGACAAATTAAATGAATATAATAATACCAAAGAATTTGTGTTTGCAATCATTTTCATGAAGAAACTGAGTATTATCTGACAGAATTTCAGGGGTGCCAATACTTTTGGCCACCACTGTACAATATTGCAAAATGATGTGAATAAGATGACTGAATGGGCATGCACCTAGGACGGAGTAATCCTATTGCTGCATATATATTGAATGGGAGAATACATCGGGACTACAGAACAGGAGAAGAACTTGCGTATTCTAGTCACAAGTAAGCTGATCAGTAGTACTCAATGTCAAGCAGCAGCTGCAAAAGCAAACAAGATTTTAGGATGTATAAAAAGAGAGATAAAATCCTGCGATCCCAACGTATTATTACCCCTTCATAAATCACTGGTGAGGCCACATCTAGAATATGGGATCCAATTCCAGGCTCCACATTTTAAAAAGGATATTCAGAAGTTAGAGTCAGTTCAAAGGCGGACAACTAGATTATTACAAGGTATGGAGGCCTCTCCTATATTACACAGGATGGAGGCCTCTCATATGATGAGAGGATGGAAAAGTTGGGCTTGTTTAGCTTAGAAAAAAGACGCCTCAGAGGGATCTCATTTACATGTATTAATCCCTTCATGACCCAGCCTATTTTGACCTTAAAGACCTTGCCATTTTTTGCAATTCTGACCAGTGTCCATTTATGAGGTAATAACTCAGGAACGCTTCAACGGATCCTGGCGATTCTGAGACTGTTTTTTCGTGACATATTGCGCTTCATGTTAGTGGTAAATTTAGGTCGATAATTTTTGCGTTTATTTGTGAAAAAAAAATGGAAATTTGGCGAAAATTTCGTAATTTTCAAATTTTGAATTTTTATTCTGTTAAACCAGAGAGTTATGTGACACAAAATAGTTAATAAATAACATTTCCCACATGTCTACTTTACATCAGCACAATTTTGGGAACAACATATTTTTTTGTTAGGAAGTTGTAAGGGTTAAAAGTTGACCAGCGATTTCTCATTTTTACAGCAAAATTTACAAAACCATTTTTTTTAGGGACCACCTCACATTTGAAGTCACTTTAAGGGGTCTATATGGCAGAAAATACCCAAAAGTGACACCATTATAAAAACTGCACCCCTCAAGCTACTCAAAACTACATTCAAGAAGATTATTAACCCTTCAGGTGCTTCACAGGAACTAAAGCAACGTGGAAGGAAAAAATGGATATTTTAATTTTTCCAACAAAAATTTTCTTTTAGCATCAATTTTTTTTTATTTTTACATGGGCAACAGGATAAAATAGATCCTAAAATTTGTTGGGCAATTTCTCCTGAGTAAACAGATACCTCATATGTGGTCATAAACCACTGTATGGGCGCACAGCAGGGCTCAGAAGGGAAGGAGCGCCATTTGACTTTTTGAATGGAAAATATGCTGGAATATTTAGCAGTTGCCATGTCGCATTTGGAGAGTCCCTGTGTACCTAAACATTGGAGCTCCCCCACAAGTGACCCCATTTTGGAAACTAGACCCCCTAAGGATCTTATCTAGATGCATAGTGAGCACTTTGAACCCCCAGGTGCTTCACAAATTGATCCGTAAAAAAAAGAAAGTACTTTTTTTTCACAAAAATTTTCTTTTAGACTCAGTTTTTTCATTTTCACATGGGCAACAGGATAAATTGGATCCTAAAATTTGTTGGGCAATTTCTCCTGAGTACACAGATACCTCATATGTGGTCATAAACCACTGTTTGGGCGCACAGCAGGGCTCATAAGGGAAGGAGCGCCATTTGACTATTTGAATGGAAAATATGCTGGAATATTTAGCGGTTGCCATGTCGCATTTGGAGAGTCCCTGTGTGCCTAAACATTGGAGCTCCCCCACAAGTGACCCCATTTTGGAAACTAGACCCCCTAAGGATCTTATCTAGATGCATAGTGAGCACTTTGAACCCCCAGGTGCTTCACAAATTGATCCGTAAAAAAAAGAAAGTACTTTTTTTTCACAAAAATTTTCTTTTAGCCTCAGTTTTTTCATTTTCACATGGGCAACAGGATAAATCGGATCCTAAAATTTGTTGGGCAATTTCTCCTGAGTACACAGATACCTCATATGTGGTCATAAACCACTGTTTGGGCGCACAGCAGGGCTCAGAAGGGAAGGAGCGCCATTTGACTTTTTGAATGGAAAATATGCTGGAATATTTAGCGGTTGCCATGTCGCATTTGGAGAGTCCCTGTGTGCCTAAACATTGGAGCTCCCCAACAAGTGACCCAATTTTGGAAACTAGACCCCCAAGGAACTTATCTAGATGCATAGTGAGCACTTTGAACCCCCAGGTGCTTCACAGAAGTTTATAATGCAGAGCCGTGAAAATAAAAAATCATTTTTTTTTCTCAAAAAATGATATTTTGGCCCTCTATTTTTTATTTTCACAATGGTTACAGGAGAAATTGGACCCCAAAAGTTGTTGTCCAGTTTGTCCTGAGTACGCTAGTACCCCATATGTGGGGGGGAACCACTGTTCGGGCACACATTGGGGCTCGGAAGGGAAGTAGTAACGTTTTGAAATGCCGACTTTGATGGAATGGTCTGCGGGCGTCATGTTACGTTTGCAGAGCCCCTGATGTGCCTAAACAGTAGAAACTCCCCACAAGTGACCCCATTTTGGAAACTAGACCAAGCAAAGAACTTATCTAGATGTGTGGTGAGCACTTTGAACCCCCAAGGGATACACAGAGGTTTATAACGCCCGGGCATGAAAATAAAAAAATCATATTTTTTCCACAAACATGATCTTTAGTCCCCAATTTTTTTATTTTCCCAAGGGTAACAGGAGAAATTAGACCCCAAAAGTTATTGTCCAATTTGTTCTGAGCACGCTGATATCCCATATGTGGGAGAAAACTACTGTATGGGCACACGTCGAGGCTCGGAAGGGAAGTAGTGACGTTTTGAAATGCCGACTTGATGGAATGGTCTGCTGGCGTCATGTTACGTTTGCAGAGCCCATGATGTGCCTAAACAGTAGAAACCCCCCAAGTGACCCCATTTTGGAAACTAGATCCCCAAGGAACTCCTCTAGATGTGTGGTAAGCACTTTGAATCTCCAAGTTCTTCACAGAAGTTTATAACGCAGAGCCGTGAAAATAAAAAATCATTTTTTTTCCACAAAAATAATTTTTTAGTCCCCAATTTTTTTTTTCCCCAATGTTAACAGGAGAAATTAGACCCCCAAAGTTGTTGTGCAATTTTTCCTGAGTACGCTGATACCCCATCTGTGGGGGTAAACCACTGTTTGGGCATACGTCGGGGCTTGGAATAAAGGGAGTACTGTTTGACTTTTTGAACGCAAAATTTGCAGGAATCAATGGTGGCGCCATGTCGCGTATGGAGACCTCCTGATGTCCTAAATAGTGGAAACCCCTCAATTCTAACTCCAACCCTAACCCCAACACACCCCTAACCCCAACCCTAACCCCAACACACCTCTAACCCTAATACAAACTTTAACCATAACCCTAACCCCAACACACCCCTAACCCTAATCCCAACTCTAACCATAAACCTAACCACAAGCCTAACCCTAATCCCAACCCTAAGCCCAAAACACCCCTAACACTTATCCTAGCACAAAATCCGCTGCGGATCCGCAGCAAAATCCGCAACGTGTGCACAGGGCCTAATAGGAAAAAAAAAAATCTTTATTTTTTTTATTTGTCCCTACCTATGATAAAGGGGGGGGTTCATTTACTTTTTTTTATTTTGATCCCTGTGACAGTTTATCACAGTGATCAAAATAAATTTTTGGACACTGGGGGGCGCACTGCGCATGCGCCCACCATTTTACAGGATGGCGGCGCCCATGAAGAGCCCCGGGCGGACGCCGGGACCGATCCAGGGACATCGGTGGACCGGGAGAGGTGAGTAGGGGGGTCGGAAGGTTGGGGGGGGATCGGAAGGTGGGGGCAGCGGAGCAAAGGAGGAGGGGAGCAGATAGTGACGGCGGTGACCGATCACCGCAATATTTTGGTGGCGGCGGCCGATCGCTGCCGTGACTACGTGTGGGGGGTAAAAAAAAACTGACTGGCACATCCAAACCAGTGTGAATTAGGTGCAAACCAGGAGCAGCTACCTCCATAGACAATATACAAAAAAAGGTTGCACTCTATCGTGCCAAAGCAAGTCAATGTGAAATATGAAACATGAATAGCAATATGGCTTTTGAATATTAGAAAAAAATGAATGAGACGCTTTGCACAAAATTTGGCCAAATAATGCCTGCCCATACACCAACGTCAAGGTGGTCTCAGAACGTATGGGTCCCTGCCTATGTGAACATACCTCTATTAGGCTGATATCTGAATTCCTGGGTGAATGTGGACACCTCTGTCAGTAAAGCTTGCCTTTTCTGGGTGAGCAGGAACCTGCTATAATTAAAATCACTACATGGTGATGGGCGGAGTGCTCGGTCAGTAAGCTAACATAGAAGTAAAAGAAAACTGACTGGCACATCCAAACCAGTGTGAATTAGGTGCAAACCAGGAGCAGCTACCTCCATAGACAATATACAAAAAAAGGTTGCACTCTATCGTGCCAAAGCAAGTCAATGTGAAATATGAAACATGAACAGCAATATGGCTTTTGAATATTAGAAAAAAATGAATGAGACGCTTTGCACAAAATTTGGCCAAATAATGCCTGCCCATACACCAACGTCAAGGTGGTCTCAGAACGTATGGGTCCCTGCCTATGTGAACATACCTCTATTAGGCTGATATCTGAATTCCTGGGTGAATGTGGACACCTCTGTCAGTAAAGCTTGCCTTTTCTGGGTGAGCAGGAACCTGCTATAATTAAAATCACCACATGGTGATGGGCGGCGTGCTCGGTCAGTAAGCTAACATAGAAGTAAAAGAAAACTGACTGGCACATCCAAACCAGTGTGAATTAGGTGCAAACCAGGAGCAGCTACCTCCATAGACAATATACAAAAAAAGGTTGCACTCTATCGTGCCAAAGCAAGTCAATGTGAAATATGAAACATGAACAGCAATATGGCTTTTGAATATTAGAAAAAAATGAATGAGACGCTTTGCACAAAATTTGGCCAAATAATGCCTGCCCATACACCAACGTCAAGGTGGTCTCAGAACGTATGGGTCCCTGCCTATGTGAACATACCTCTATTAGGCTGATATCTGAATTCCTGGGTGAATGTGGACACCTCTGTCAGTAAAGCTTGCCTTTTCTGGGTGAGCAGGAACCTGCTATAATTAAAATCACTACATGGTGATGGGCGGAGTGCTCGGTCAGTAAGCTAACATAGAAGTAAAAGAAAACTGACTGGCACATCCAAACCAGTGTGAATTAGGTGCAAACCAGGAGCAGCTACCTCCATAGACAATATACAAAAAAAGGTTGCACTCTATCGTGCCAAAGCAAGTCAATGTGAAATATGAAACATGAATAGCAATATGGCTTTTGAATATTAGAAAAAAATGAATGAGACGCTTTGCACAAAATTTGGCCAAATAATGCCTGCCCATACACCAACGTCAAGGTGGTCTCAGAACGTATGGGTCCCTGCCTATGTGAACATACCTCTATTAGGCTGATATCTGAATTCCTGGGTGAATGTGGACACCTCTGTCAGTAAAGCTTGCCTTTTCTGGGTGAGCAGGAACCTGCTATAATTAAAATCACTACATGGTGATGGGCGGAGTGCTCGGTCAGTAAGCTAACATAGAAGTAAAAGAAAACTGACTGGCACATCCAAACCAGTGTGAATTAGGTGCAAACCAGGAGCAGCTACCTCCATAGACAATATACAAAAAAAGGTTGCACTCTATCGTGCCAAAGCAAGTCAATGTGAAATATGAAACATGAATAGCAATATGGCTTTTGAATATTAGAAAAAAATGAATGAGACGCTTTGCACAAAATTTGGCCAAATAATGCCTGCCCATACACCAACGTCAAGGTGGTCTCAGAACGTATGGGTCCCTGCCTATGTGAACATACCTCTATTAGGCTGATATCTGAATTCCTGGGTGAATGTGGACACCTCTGTCAGTAAAGCTTGCCTTTTCTGGGTGAGCAGGAACCTGCTATAATTAAAATCACCACATGGTGATGGGCGGAGTGCTCGGTCAGTAAGCTAACATAGAAGTAAAAGAAAACTGACTGGCACATCCAAACCAGTGTGAATTAGGTGCAAACCAGGAGCAGCTACCTCCATAGACAATATACAAAAAAGGTTGCACTCTATCGTGCCAAAGCATGTCAATGTGAAATATGAAACATGAATAGCAATATGGCTTTTGAATATTAGAAAAAAATGAATGAGACGCTTTGCACAAAATTTGGCCAAATAATGCCTGCCCATACACCAACGTCAAGGTGGTCTCAGAACGTATGGGTCCCTGTATATTGTCTATGGAGGTAGCTGCTCCTGGTTTGCACCTAATTCACACTGGTTTGGATGTGCCAGTCAGTTTTCTTTTACTTCTATGTTAGCTTACTGACCGAGCACTCCGCCCATCACCATGTAGTGATTTTAATTATAGCAGGTTCCTGCTCACCCAGAAAAGGCAAGCTTTACTGACAGAGGTGTCCACATTCACCCAGGAATTCAGATATCAGCCTAATAGAGGTATGTTCACATAGGCAGGGACCCATACGTTCTGAGACCACCTTGACGTTGGTGTATGGGCAGGCATTATTTGGCCAAATTTTGTGCAAAGCGTCTCATTCATTTTTTTCTAATATTCAAAAGCCATATTGCTATTCATGTTTCATATTTCACATTGACTTGCTTTGGCACGATAGAGTGCAACCTTTTTTTGTATATTGTCTATGGAGGTAGCTGCTCCTGGTTTGCACCTAATTCACACTGGTTTGGATGTACCAGTCAGTTTTCTTTTACTTCTATGTTAGCTTACTGACCGAGCACTCCGCCCATCACCATGTGGTGATTTTAATTACAGCAGGTTCCTGCTCACCCATAAAGGCAAGCTTTACTGACAGAGGTGTCCACATTCACCCAGGAATTCAGATATCAGCCTAATAGAGGTATGTTCACATAGGCAGGGACCCATACGTTCTGAGACCACCTTGACGTTGGTGTATGGGCAGGCATTATTTGGCCAAATTTTGTGCAAAGCGTCTCATTCATTTTTTTCTAATATTCAAAAGCCATATTGCTGTTCATGTTTCATATTTCACATTGACTTGCTTTGGCACGATAGAGTGCAACCTTTTTTTGTATATAGTATACGTGTGGGGGGGTCAGGGCTCGGTGTCCAGCCATGGCAGATGCTATTGCAGCATCGGCCATGGCTGGATTGTAATATTTCATCAATTAAATTGGTGAAATATTACAGATTGCTCTGATTGGCTGTTTCACTTTTAACAGCCAATCAGAGCGATCGTGGCCACGGGGGGGTTAAGCCAACCCCCCTGTGGTGAAGCACAAAGGGTCCTGTGCCTTCGGGTCGGGTGATCTTTGAGTGACCCCGGTCTCCCGGCCCGCAGGAACGCGATCCTTTCATGACACAGGGTATGCGTCATAGGTCGGATTGGCACCGACTTTCATGACGCATACGCTGTGTCAAAGGTCGGGAAGGGGTTAATATATATGTGATCAGTACAAAGGACTTGCACGTGACTTATTCCTTCCAAAGACCATGCTAAGGACCAGGGGGCATTCATTACAGGTGGAAGAAAGTCGATTCCGGCAGCTAAATAGGAAAGGATTCTTTACAGTGAGAGCAGTCAGAATGTGGAATGCCAACCACAAGAGGAAGTAATGGCAGACACTATAACACCTTTTAAAAAAGGGCTGGATGATTTTCTCAATACACATAACATTGCAGGTTATAGTTAATTTACTGACAAAAGAACAATTGGTGGAGAAAGGTTGAACTTGATGGACCGAGGTCTTTTTTCCACCTTTGTAACTATGTAACTACAGTATATACTACTACAACAAGGATAACTATGGGTTGTTCATTATACTGTATGGATAACTATGGCTGTGCACTATACTACATAGACGACTAAGGGCTACCACATGGATGACTATGGACTGTACATTATACTACATGGATGATTATGGGCTGTGCATTATATATGCAGGTGCATTATACTATATGGAGGAATATAGGCTGTACATTATACTATATGGAGGATAAATGCTGTGTTTTATACTAATATGGAAGACTATGGACTGTGCAATATATATGGAAGTGTATACTATATAGAGGAATATGGAGAACTATGGGGGTGCATTAGGTTATATGGAGGACTATGGGATGTGCATTATATATCTGGGACTATGATCTGCGCATTTTGCTATATAAAGGATTATGGGCTGTGCATTATGCTCTATGGAGGACTACGTGATCCATTATACTATATGTATGGTTGTAGAATTTACAATAGCTATCACTCATGTATTGTAAGAAATAAGTGAAATCTTTGGCATTGTACAATACCTATATTTCTCTGCCATATCTGAACATCATGAACTATATCACGTGCCTTCCAGTTCTCTGATCAAAGCAAATGCTGTGACCTGCTTAGGCCACATCCACAGGGTACTTTTCCTACGATCAATGTGGTACCCCTTACAATAGCCATTGGGGCGACATACACAAAATATTACAGAAGAATTGGGGAATCTTACTCAGCGAACCTAGACTTGCCTCTTTCATCAGTAAACAGCCTAAACTTATAGCTAAGAGAGCAAGAAACCTGAAAGATTCCCTTACCCCAGTCACTTTAGATGTCCAGTCCAACCACTTGGCAGGGGTTCTAGATTGATAGGTACATACCCATGGGGTGGATGTACCATTTGTTCATATGTCACTGTGGCCAAAAGTGTGACCATCTTGGTATTTCCTAATCAAATTAATACAAGGTTGTTCTCAAACTGTCGTACAAAAAACTTTAAAAACTCCCAAACTTTATGTAGGTCAGACCACCCAGGAGCTCTAGTGTAGGACTCAACAGCATATATCAAGAATCACACGTGCCTGCAAAGACAAGTTGCAAGGTAAGCCTATCACCACGTTAGCCACACAATTTTTGGAACTACATAATATTTCTCCAAGACTACTTAGAGTTATGGTAGTAAATAAGCTGGATGCAACTATCAGAGGTGGAAACATTGTGGAAGAATTATTGAGATGTGAGGCCAGATGGATATATAATCTTAATAGTCTGTCACCCAGAGGCCTCAATGAGTAGGTTTTTTTTACTGGCTTTTATTAAAAAAATAAGTATGTATAATATAGGTTAATTTACATGGTTTTTATTTTGTTTTTCTGTGGGAGATACATTCATAGTCTTGATTATAGCGTTGTCTTTCCTAAACACATTTCTTTTTTTCTTCACAGGTGTTTGGATATATCTTACACTTTCCATAATCACTCTTTGAGTCTTACTTGGTTCACTATTGTGATCAATTCCCACTTGAATCTTCACGTTTGTACAGCAAACTGGGACCCCTGCACTTTCATGTTCCTATTTAGATATCATCAATCTTCCACTATTTTATTATTATTTGTTTGCTTTTTATTACTCGTCCAATGTGTCACTCATGTGGTTGCGTATGTTAGACTGTGCTTCATATATACACACCTATTTAACCCATTAACGACTGCCGATATGCCTTATAACGGCGGTTATTAAGGGTACTTAAACCGCAGCGCCGTTAATTAACGGCGCTATGGAAAAAGTCTATTGCGCCCCCCACAGTAGGATTTCCTCCGGGGTCTCAGCTGCCGGGGGTAGCCGAGACCCCAGAGAAAATGATTCGGGTCGGTTTTTACTGACCCCGATGTTGCGGTCGCCGTTATTAACCCTATAATGGCGATCGCAGCAAAAAAAAAAATAATCTGATGTGCCATTTAATTTATCTCTCCTCTGCTGTGATCGGACATCAGAGGAGAGACAAATAGGGTCCCCGATCCCCCCCTTGTGGCCCCCAGTGGTCCTAGTGCCCTCCTGAGTCCCCTGGTGGGCGCCACCATGCTGCAATAGCGAAAAAATGGTGCGCCCGCCGCGATGTGCCGGGGGGTTGGGCTATTTTCTCCAGGGTCTCGGCTGCCAGGGGTAGCCGAGACCCCAGAGAACATGATCCGGGTCGGTATTTACTGACCCCGGTGTCGCGATCGCTTTATGCTATACCGTTACCAGCCCATCAACTCTATGTGTTGAACGGGCTGGTAAAACGCAATATGAACCTAGCCTTAGGGTTAGGGTTATTATTAGGGTTAGGGTTGGAATTAGGGTTAGTGTTACAATTAGGGTTTGAATTAGGGTTGTGATTAGGGTTAGGATTAGGGTTAGGGTTAGGATTAGGGTTAGGGTTGGAATTAGGTTTAGGGGTGTGTTGGGGTTAGGGTTGGAGCTAGAATTGAGGGGTTTCCACTATTTAGGCACATCAGGGTGTCTCCAAACACGACGTGGTGTTCAAAAAGTCAAATGGCGCTCCCTCCCTTCCGAGCCCTGCCGTGCGCCCAGTCTGTGGTTTACCCAAACATATGGGTATCAGCGTACTCAGGACAAATTGCACACCTATTTTGGGGTTCTAATTTCTCCTATTACCTTGGTAAAAAAAATAGTTGGCTAAAAAAAAATCATTTTTGAGGAAAAAAAATGATTTTTTATTTTCACGGCTTTGCGTTTATAAATTTCTGTGAAGCACTTGGGGGTTCAAAGTGCTCACCACACATCTAGATAAGCTCCTTTGGGGTCTAGTTTCCAAAATGGTGTCACTTGTGGGGGTTTCTACTGTTTAGGCACATCAAGAGCTCTGCAAACACAACATGACGCCCGCAGAACATTCCATCAAAGTCTGTATTACAAAATGGCGCTCCTTCCCTTCCAAGCATTCCCATGCACCCAAACAGTGGTTTCACCCCACATATAGGGTATCAGCATACTCAGGAAAAATTGCACAAAACTTTTGGGGTCCAATTTCTCCTGTTACCCTTGGGAAAATAAAAAAATAGCAGGCTAAAGAATAATTTTTGAGGAAAAAAAATGATTTTTTATTTTCACGGCTCTGCATTTTAAACTTCTGTGATGACTTGGGGGTTCAAAGTGCACACCACACATCTAGATAAGTTCCTTAAGGGGTCTAGTTTCCAAAATGGTGTCATTTGTGGGGGGTTTCCACTGTTTAGGCGCATCAGGGGCTCTCCAAAAGCGACATGGCGTCCAATCTCAATTCCAGCCAATTTTGGTTTGAAAAAGTCAAACGGTGCTCCTTCCATTGCAAGTCCTGCCGTGCACCCAAACAGTGGTCCCCCCACATATGGGGTATCAGCGTACTCAGGACAAATTGGTCAACTATTTTTGTGGTCTAATTTCTCTTGCTACCCTTGGGAAAATAAAAAATTGGGGACTAAACGATCAGGTTTGAGGAAAAAATATGATTTTTTATTTTCACGCCCGGGCGTTATAAACTTCTGTGATGGACTTGGGGGTTCAAAGTGCACACCACACATCTAGATAAGTTCCTTAAGGGGTCTAGTTTCCAAAATGGTGTCATTTGTGGGGGGTTTCCACTGTTTAGGTGCATCAGGGGCTCTCCAAAAGCGACATGGCGTCCAATCTCAATTCCAGCCAATTTTGGTTTGAAAAAGTCAAACGGTGCTCCTTCCATTGTAAGCCCTGCCGTGCACCCAAACAGTGGTCCCCCCACATATGGGGTATCAGCGTACTCAGGACAAATTGGTCAACTATTTTTGTGGTCTAATTTCTCTTGCTACCCTTGGGAAAATAAAAATTGGGGACTAAACGATCAGGTTTGAGGAAAAAATATGATTTTTTATTTTCACGCCCGGGCGTTATAAACTTCTGTGAAGCACTTGGGGGTTCAAAGTGCTCACCACACATCTAGATAAGTTCCTTAGGGGTCTAGTTTCCAAAATGGGGTCACTTGTGGGGGGGTTTCTACTGTTTAGACACATCAAGGCCTCTACAAACGCGACATGGCGTCCAGCCAATTCTGCGCTGAAAAAGTCAAACGGCGCTCCTTCCCTTCCAAGCTCTGCCATGCACCCAAACAGTGGTTTACCCCCACATGTGGGGTATCAGCATGCTCAGAACAAATTGCACAAAAACTTTTGGGGTCTTGTTACCTTGGGAAAATAAAAATTGAGGTGAAAAGATCGTTTTGTGGAAAAAATATGATTTTTTATTTTCACGGCTCTACGTTATAAACTTCTGTGAAGCACTTGGAGGTTCAAAGTGCTCATCACACATCTAGATAAGTTCCATAAGGGGTCTAGTTTTCAAAATGGTGGTTTCCACTGTTTAGGCACATCAGGGGCTCTCTAAACGCGACATGGCGTCCAGCCAATTCTGCGTTGAAAAAGTCAAACGGTGCTCCTTCCTTGCGACCTCTGCCGTGCGCCCAAAAAGTGGTTTACCCAACATATGGGGTATTCAGGAGAAATTGCACAACAAATTTTGTGGTTCGTTTTTTCTTTTAACACTTGTGATAATAAAAAAAATTGGTTCCGAAGTAAAGTTTTTGCAAAAAAAGTTAAATGTTAATTTTTTCCTTCCACATTGCTTCAGTTCCTGTGAAGCACGTAAAGTTTTAATAAACTTCTTGAATGTGGTTTTGAGCACCTTGAGGGGTGCAGTTTTTAGAATGGTGTCACTTTTGGGTATTTTCTGTCATATAGACCCCTCAAAGTGACTTCAAATGTGATGTGGTCCCTAAAAAAAATGGTGTTGCAAAAATGAGAAATCGCTGGTCAACTTTTAACCCTTATAACTTCGTAACAAAAAAAGTTTTGTCCCAAAATTGTGCTGATGTAAAGTAGACATGTGGGAAATGTTATTTATTAAGAAATTTGTGTGACATATCTCTCTGATTTAAGTGCATAAAAATTTAAATTTTGAAAATTGCTAAATTTTCAAAATTTTCGCCATATTTCCATTTTTTCATAAATAAAAGCAAGTCATATAAAAAATTTTTTACCACTAACGTGAAGTACAATATGTCATGAAAAAACAGTCTCAGAATCAGCTGGATTCGTTAAAGCGTTCTAGAGTTATAACCTCATAAAGTGACAGTGGTCAGAATTGTAAAAATTGGCCCGGTCATTAAGCTGCAAATTGGCTCTGTCATTAAGGGGTTAATTATTGTGTGGTTTTACAACTTTGCAATTATATTCACTTAGAATACACATGGGCAGCCATTCTAGGCATTGCAATACTTATATTTATTAGCCATTTGCACACAGAAAATGTGGTTTATTTTTGAACACCACATGTTATTCTCACGTGTATTATTGCTTATTACACTGTTTTGCATGCATGTTCACTTTTCTATATTTACCTGTTCAGCGACAATAATCATATTCAGTTTAGTATTGATATTAGTGGTTGACCTAGAATGAGTAATGTAAACCATAGTTCCTTTCAATCGGCAGATATACATTCTAGTTTATTTACCTTTATAATGGTCCTAATGGTCCACTCACTCACAGAGATGTATCTATCTCAGACGCTGTTCTTTGTGCTTTTTCCAAATTTATGCCCTGCCAGTTACTTTAATCCCTGTGCTTGTTACAAATCTGCCCGCACACCAACTATGGGTGTCTTTGACATAATTTATTACTATACAGGTGCTTCTCACTTTATTAGAATATCATCAAAAAGTTAATTTATTTCAGTTCTTCAATACAAAAAGTGAAACTCATATATTATATAGAGTCATTACAAACAGAGTGATTTATTTCAAGTGTTTATTTCTGTTTATGTTGATGATTATGTCTTACAGCCAATGAGAACCCAAAAGTCATTATCTCAGTAAATTAGAATAATTAACAAAAAACACCTGCAAAGTCTCCCTAAGCGTTTAAAAAGGTCCCTTAGTCTGTTTCAGTAGGCTCCACAATCATGGGGAAGACTGCTGACTTGACAGATGTCCAGAAGGCAGTTATTGACACACTTCACAAGGAGGGTAAGCCACAAACGGTCACTGCTAAAGAAGCTGGCTGTTCACAGAGTGCTGTATCCAAGCATATTAATGGAAAGTTGAGTGGATGGAAAAAGTGTGGTAGAAAAAGGTGCACAAGCAACTGGGATAACCACAGCCTTGAAAGGATTGTTAAGCAAAGGCCATTCAAAAATTTGGGGGAGATTCACAAGGAGTGGACTGCTGATGGAATCATTGCTTCAAGAGTCACCACACTGAGACGTATCTCAGTGTCGCATTCCTTGTGTCAAGCTACTCTTGACCAATAGACAATGCCAGAAGAGTCTCACCTGGGCCAAGGAAAAAAGAATTGAACTGTTGCTCAGTGGTCCAAGGTGTTGTTTTCATGTGAAAGTGATTTTTACATTTCATTTGGAAATCAAGGTCCCAGAGTCTGGAGGAAGAGTGGAGAGGCACACAATCCAAGCTGCTTAAGGTCTAGTGTGAAGTTTCCACAATCAGTGATGGTTTGGGGAATTATGTCATCTGCTGGTGTAGGTCCACTATGTTTTACCATGACCAAAGTCAGCACAGCCATCTACCAGGAAATTTTAGAGCACTTCATGCGTCCCTCTGCGGACAAGTTATTTGGAGATGGAAAGTACCAATACCTGTTTTAAAAACAAAAGTATCACTGTTAGTGTTGAGCATTCCGATACCGCAAGTATCGGGTATCGGCCGATATTAGCTGTATAGGAATTCCGATACTTAGTTCCAATATTTTTCATATATCGTATACCGGAATCGGAAGTTCCCATAATTCTTTGAGAGGCAATGTGATTATAGTCAGCCAATGAGGAATCCTAAGAAGTGTGGGCACATCCTGTACTGCTGCGGTCATGTTAACTAATGGCATGGCTGTGATTGGATGCTGAAATGATGTCAGAATGCAGTATAAAAGGCGCCGCCGCCATTTTAGCGTCACTGTGCTGTGAACTCAGTTAGGAAAGAACGCTGCTCTGCTGACTCTGAGGGACAGTTAGAGATTGCGATTTAGTGTAGTGTGCTTTAGGCAGGCTAGTTTACCACCGGCTGTGTAAAGCTTCCTTTTGCCTGCAGTGTTGTTTTAACAGCTCTGCAAGGTGTGTGTGAGTGCAGGTGACGCTGCAGTTTGCTCTGTATGCAACGCTGTCTGTAGGCATCTGCACGTGTCACTCACAGACTCTTTTTTTTTTCTTCAGTGTAATTCTTGCTGCTCCATGTAATTGAAATAATAGTGTGATGTGCTTCCATCCGTATACAATACCTTGGTTGCAAACACTATAGAAGTCCACAAAGGAGCCTTTCACAGCAAGTGAACAGTTGTGTTTCAGTGTTCACTGCAGTCTGTGATTTTTTTTTTTTGAGTGCAGATCACGCTCCAGTTACTTCAACTAATGCTGCGTGTACTCTGCTGAGCGTCTGTCACTGGCTCATCCTTGAAATTTTTCAAAAATTGCTGCTGCTTTCTTCTATTTAAAATTTACAAAAATCTATTAGTGTGACGCTCTTCCATCAAAATACAATACATTGCTTGCAAACATAATAGAAGTCCACAAAAAGGCCTTTCACAGCAAGTGAACAGTTGTGTTTCAGTGTTCACTCTAGTCTGAGCTTTAATTTTTTTGTAGGAGTGTAGATCCCGCTCCACTTACTTCAACCACCGCAGCGTGTACTCTGCTGAGTGTCTGTCACTGGCTCATCCTTGTAATTTTTCAAAAATTGCTGCTGCTTTCTTCTATTTAAAATTTACAAAAATCTATTAGTGTGACGCTCTTCCATCAAAATACAATACATTGCTTGCAAACATAATAGAAGTCCACAAAAAGGCCTTTCACAGCAAGTGAACAGTTGTGTTTCAGTGTTCACTCTAGTCTGAGCTTTAATTTTTTTGTAGGAGTGTAGATCCCGCTCCACTTACTTCAACCACCGCAGCGTGTACTCTGCTGAGTGTCTGTCACTGGCTCATCCTTGTAATTTTTCAAAAATTGCTGCTGCTTTCTTCTATTTAAAATTTACAAAAATCTATTAGTGTGACGCTCTTCCATCAAAATACAATACATTGCTTGCAAACATAATAGAAGTCCACAAAAAGGCCTTTCACAGCAAGTGAACAGTTGTGTTTCAGTGTTCACTCTAGTCTGAGCTTTAATTTTTTTGTAGGAGTGTAGATCCCGCTCCACTTACTTCAACCACCGCAGCGTGTACTCTGCTGAGTGTCTGTCACTGGCTCATCCTTGTAATTTTTCAAAAATTGCTGCTGCTTTATTCTATTTTAAATTTACAAAAATCTATTAGTGTGACGCTCTTCCAGAGGACAGCGTTTGTTGGCCAGTTGTGAGTCTGCAGCACATGGTTGATTTCATGCTGCAGTGCCTGAGAAACGACCGCCGCATCAGCCACATTCTCACCACGTCAGATTATTGGGTGTACACCCTCCTAGACCCTCGTTACCGGGACAACTTACAAAGCCTCATCACACCGTTGAACCGGGACCGTAAAATGCTGGAGGACCAAGACACACTGTTGAAATCCATAATGTTCTCCATTCCAGCCGAGAGCGCTGCTGCTGCTACTGCTTTACAAAGCAGCTCTGTGCGTCGAGGCATTGTAGACACCTCTGCAACAAGAGGGAGCACAAGCAGCGCCTCTGCACAGGGCAAGAGCTGTATGTTACAAATGTGGCGAAGTTTTGTGACAGCGCCACCAAGGTGTACACCATAGTGATGGGAAATCTAGTTAATTTTGTTGATTAGTTCACCATGAACTAGTTCACTGAAAAGATTAGTTCAAAAGATTAGTTCACTTAGTTCATTTAGTTCAGTTCTTCTCCACCCTATCCTGTGAGGAGCTGATAGGAAATGCATCATGTGACCTCTGAACTAAATGAACTAGATGAACTGCTGAACAAAATGTTCTATTGAGAATGACTCAGGACAGCCTAGTTCAATCTGATGCCTCTGACTGAGCCCAGCAGTGCCACATAATGATTGTGTATGAGGGGGCTGAGAAGCAGTTCAGCATCCACCATTTTAAGAACAGAACAGGGGTCAGTGTTAAAGATTTTAGCAAGACTGATCTTCTAGGCTAGAGGCATGAACTACACACAGAAACACTCTCTCTTATACACACATATGAGCTGTGTCTGTGTACTGTGTGTGCAATTTCATTTTTTATTAATAATATTATTATTACTGTTATATTTGTATTTGATGTGTGGTATGCCTTGGAGGTGCTGGCTTGCCCTGCTGCCAGTGTATTATCTGAGCGCGTCTTTAGTGCTGCAGGTGGTGTACTAACAGACCGTCGCATGCGACTATCCTCAGACAATGTAGACCGGCTTATTTTTCTGAAAATGAACAAGGCATGGATCTCACCTGAATTTGCCTGTCCGTTTTCAGATTAAATAACTGTTTGCCAACGTTTTCCAAGTCTCCAGTTATGTTCATCTTTCTACCACCTGAACTCTACTCCCTGGGCTACAACACTGCCAGTCACAGGGGAATGATCATTTACAAAACAAAATGTTATCCCCAACAAATAGTAGCGCAACGACTCCAGTGCCCACTTTATCGCCAGGCACTCTCTCTCTACAATGCTGTCTCTGTTTTTTGATGGAGTAAGTTTTCGACTCAGGAAACTAATGGGATGCTCCTCCCCGTTAAGCTCCAGTCCTGAGACAACACGGCACCCATACCTACCTCTGACGCATCAGTCTGGACAATGAATTCTCTTTTGAACTCGGGTGTGCTCAAAACTGGTGACCCACACAGTGCCCCTTTTATTGCCCCTGTTGATGACCCCTTGCTGATTTATTAACCGGCTACACCAGATCCATGGGTATTCTCTCAAACTGGACCTCTAAAATTTTTAATGGCACCAAGGGACTCACTAAATGAGGCTGAGGACTGTGTACCTGGCGCATGCGACAAGAGTTACAATACCGTTTAACTTCTTGATAGACCCCCTGCCAGTAAAACCGTTGTATAATTCTGTGTAGGGTTTTCTTTTGGCACAAATGTCACCCTAGTACATGCGCATGCGCTAAGTCCATTACCAACCTCCGATATGACTGCGGTAGCAGCAATTGTTAAAAAATTTCCACATGTATTTTATAAACCTGATACAGCAAATCTTGGTTCAGCTCTAATTGTTGAAATACTGTAGCTGCCCCGGGGTGTTGGGGTTCCCCATTGACAACCAGTAAATTTTCACGGGCTAGACTCAACGTAGGGGCCGTGGAGTTGCGCCTTAACAAATTTGTCACCTGTCACATTTAAGTATTACAATTCAGGTCCCAGTGTCAAATCTTCCATCTCCCCAACTAACACTTCGATAGGAGAGGGGTTTTCCTACTCCACCGAAGGCAAAGGTAATACTGCCCACTGCACACATGTGTTATGCATAGTGAGACTGATAGTAGCCAACAAAGTAGCAAACAAAGGCCACTTGTGATCGCCCTATCAGCGTAGGACCAATGCTACTCAAAAGATCTGCCATGATCCTGGACAAAATCTTGATATAATGGTCAATGAGTGAGAATGTACGATAGGATCCAGGCAGATGTGAATGTTTGTTTGGTTTTAGTAGCAACTTCATGTGTGACATGTTTGAATGGCTGGGCAACCCTCCTGTCTCCAATATATGATTGAAAGTGCGTACCAATGTGGACGGGATATCCTCACTCAATAATTTAAATAATTTGGCTGTAAACCCGTCAGGTCCTGGAGCTTTCCCGTATTTCAAGTAACTTATCGCCGCTGTCACTTCCGTCACCTCAATTTGTTTTTTTAAAAGGAGAAGCTGATAGTTTGTGATGGATGGTAACCGTATTCCATCTACAAAGGTGTTACCCTCCGCACTATCCGTATGTTCCACTTTATATAAGTCTGAGTAGTATTCTTGTAGAATGGTGTTTATGGTTCGAGGGTCTGTGTTCATGATCCCATGTTTATTCGTTAACGCTGTAATATGTTGATGACGAATGTGATTTCCTTTCGCTAGTCGTGCTAATAGTCTCCCTCATTTGCTACCATAACGATATACATCGGCTCTATAATTGTTATTACTGCTTGTCTCTCGTCGATATACCCATACGTGTAAGTCAGCCTTAGCCTGCTTACATCTATTTTTAACCTGTGTTGATGAACTTGTCTTGTTTGCCGTGTACCTATCGCGTAATATCCTGCTAGCCTGCGAGTAGTTTGTCGCGATCTTCTTTTTTAGCGTTGTCTGATAACCTATTAGTTTCCCGCGCATTACTCCCTGCCCTGCTGCCCATAAAAGTTCCGGCCTATCCCTAGTATCTCCATTATCCCTTACATATTAAAAACACCATTGCTTCACCTGATGTCGAAACTTCTCATCCATTAACAAATAGGTCGGGAAGCGCCAAGTTTGGTCTGGCCCCATCTGCACCATATCTGGCAGGGTCACTGATACGGGCGCGTGGTCACATATAGCTACGTTGTGCACATCTGCCTCTTCCACTCCCCTTAATAGCTCCTGTGATAGCAATATATAATCTATTCTGGACCAAGAGTCATGTGGCGCCGAATAGAATGAATATTCACTGCCATCTGGGTTCAGGTGTGTCAAAATGTCTACAAAGTTACTCGTGTCTAGCAAGGGTTATTATAAACGTGTGTCATGTGATCGCACATTCATTCGCATCGACCTACAGTTCTTCACTGTTTAGATTCACCATATTTAAGTCACCACCGTGGGTGGTTTTAATGCTCTCCTATCGGCCTGATATGCTTGGATGCCTGGGATAAATTCAGGAACGTCTCCAAACTCCCTACTCACATGTCAGCGCAGGAACCGTAAGAGGGAGCGTGCTTGTTTTGTTGCGCATAGGTGGAGTTTTATACAGTAAATGATTACTGCTGTCTTATTTTTTGCGTCCCAAGGGCAGAATAAGTCTGCGTAACGTTACATTTTACAGACACTCATATAATAGACACACGCTACCCTAACCGTGACACAAGGAAGGTATTGTTGCCGGATAAAGCCGCCATTTTAGCGTCACTGTGCTGTTAATTCTGTTTGGGACAGAACGCTGCTCTGCTGACTCTGAGGGACAGTTAGAGATTGCGATTTTGTGTACTGTGCTTTAGGCAGGCTACTTTACCAACCGCTGTGTACATCTTCCTTTTGCCTTGCAGTGTTTTTTTCACAGGTCTGCAAGGTGTGTGTGTGTGAGTGCAGGTGACGCGCTGCAGTTTGCTCGGCATACAACGCTGTATGTAGGCATCTGCACATGTCACTCTCACACTCTTTTTTTTTTTTTTTCTTTAGTGTAATTCTTGCTGCTCAATTCAATTGAAATTATAGTGTGACGTGCTTCCATCCGTATTCAATACATTGGTTGAAAACACTGTAGAAGGACACAAAAAGCCCTTTCACAGCTAAGAGTTGTGTTCACTGTAGTCTGAGATTTTAATTTATTCAATTTTGATCACGCTCAAGTTACTTCTTCAAGCAATGCTGCTTGTACTCTGCTGAGCGTGTCTTACTGCCTCATCCTTGTCATTTTTCTCTAATTGGTGTACATGTACATCAAAGTAGTCTTCATTTTGATCGAAATCCAAGCAGGTACCCGGACACTGTATGGCTGCTTTTATACGGTGGACTGGCTCCAACATTCAATAACACTTAAGATGCAATCGGGCACCTTGTCAAGGCCCAATCCTCTTCTCCCTCTGATATAATAATAATAATCTTTATTTATATAGCGCCAACATATTCCGCAGCGCTTTACACTTTAACAGTTTCAAAACACAAGTCATAGGTAACAACGTTAACAATACAATAATTAAAGTAAAATAAGCCGACCCTGCTCATGAGAGCTTACAATCTACAATGAGGTGGGGGAGATACAAAGTATAGGTGTGTATATATAATGGTTCATTTCCAATGATGGTCCAGCCATCTTGAGGGAGTGAGGCATGGATGGAGATAGTGAATGGGCTCCACATACACACTTAAACATAGAACAACTTTGGTTATTGAATGTCATAGGCCACTCTGAACAAATGTGTTTTGAGGGAGCGCCTGAAACCAGGCAAATTGTGGATAGTCCTAATTTCTTGTGGTAGAGCATTCAAGAGGATTTGCGCAGCGCGGGAGAAGTCTTGTAGTCGGTAGTGGGAGGTACGGATTACTGCAGAGGTTAGTCGAAAGTCATTTGCAGAGCGCAGCAGTCGGTTAGGCCGATAGATAGAAATGAGGGAGGAGATGTAGGGGGGTGCTGCACTGTGGAGAGCTTTGTGGGTGAGAACCAGTACTTTGAATTGGATCCTATAATGAATGTGCAGCCAGTGTAAGGACTGGCGAAGAGCGGACGCGTCCGAGTACCGATTAGCCAGATGGATGACCCTGGCTGCTGCATTAAGGATGGACTGGAGAGGGGATAGTCGAGTAATGGGGAGGCCAAGTAATAGAGCATTGCAGTAGTCCAGGCGGGAGTGGATCAATGCTACAGTGAGGGTTTTTGTTGTTTCCATGGTGAGAAAAGGGCGGATTCTAGAGATGTTCTTTAGGTGTGTAGACGGCAAATATCTAACAAACAGGTCATGCTGGAGAGACTTGCACCTACTGCCACTCAGGGTCTTCAGCTCCTTTGTGAGAAACTAATGTTTGGCCAGCCAGTATATCAAATAAAGTTCATGAGAAATGGGAACTGTGGTTGGCTTCACTTTTGGTACTGGCTGTGTGCTAATACCAAACCATGGTGTGGCATTCAATGGATATTCCTGGCTGGTTGGAGACAAGCTCATTCCCACAGAAAAGTACCTGAAAGCTAAGGAGATGGTGGCCTCTCTCAACATGAAGGAGTTTGCTCGTTGTCTAGGAGACCGACCACCCCTGCTGTGTACCTTGTCAACGTTGTGTTGAAGCTTGCAAGGATTAAGAGGTTACAGTGGTAAGTCTGGTTTTTACTAAAGATCCTGCTGTGTATTATAGTTTTTATGTTTTAAAAAAAATTTATCTTAGGAATGTTAAATAAATTTGTTATTTTTTTGGTTAAATACAATGTATGTTATGAATGTTAAATAATTTTTTTTTGGTTTTTTATAAAATAAAATGTATGTTATGAATGTTAAATAACTTTTTTTTTTTTTTCAGGTATTTGATCTACCGTAGCTATTTGCTGATCGTTGACTCTACACCCCTCTCCCCAGAATGTTACTCGGGTTATGGGGAGAAAATCACCGCTATTCCAGACTGATTTAATGTTAATGTGTCTGGCTCTTACACAGCACACAGCACTTGATGTTAGTTTATATTTTTCCTAAATTATTTGTTACAGTGCCCTTCTCACATTTTATTTTCACTTTTTTTTTTAAGCACAAGTTTTTTTACACTTCCTTGTTCTGTAAGTAGGCTTAATGGTTAAATGTTTTATACTAGATGTAAATATGTAACATGTAAATTTTAGATTAAGATTTTGCAAATTATTAGGTCCACACCATCAGGCTCTTTCGTCCCCTCTCCCTCAGAGTAGCGGTAATATATCGGACCCCAGGCTCGCCCACACAGTTCCTTGACCACTTCTCTGCCTGGCTGCCGCACTTTCATGTCCTCAGAAGTACCAACCCTTATCCTTGGAGACTTCAACATCCCCATTAACAGCCCTACTTCCACACTCAAAACACATTTGTTCAGAGCGGCCTATCACATTCACTAATCAAAGTCATTCTATGTGTAACTGTGTGTGTGTGTAGCCCATTCACTATCTCCATCCATCCCTCACTCCCTGAAAATGGCTGGACCATCATTGTAAATACACCATTGTATATAAACAACTGTACTTTGGAGCTCCCCCTCCTCATTGTAGATTGTAAGGTCTCACGAGCAGAGGCGGCTTATATTGCTTTAATTATTGTATTGTTAACGTTGTCACTTATGACTTGTGTTATGAAACTGTTAAACTGTACAGCGCTGCGGAATCTGTTGGCGCTATATAAATAAAGATTATTATAGTAGAGGCCCACTCAGTAGTGGTGAAGTGAACGGCGCAAATTGCGAGTTGATTGCGACTGATGCAGCTGATACTCCATTACTGCTGGCTGCTGCTCACACAACCGCTCCAACATATGTAACGTGGAATTCCACCTGGTGGGTACGTCACATATGATGCGATGTTCAGGAAGGCAAAATCTGCGTTGCAGAGCTGCAATGCGCAATCTGGCTATGTGGAACGTCGCAAGTTAGCGCACTGTAGGCGGACCTTGTGCAGCAGTGAATCAAGATCCGGATAGTCCCTCAAAAAACTGTGGACGACAAAGTTTAGCACATGTGCCAGACATGGTATGTGAGTGACGTTGCCTAGGCCCAGACCTGCCACCAGATTTCGGCCATTGTCACACACTACCAAGCCTGGCTGGAGATTCGCTGGCAAAATACACATGTCGCTCTCTTGCTTTATGGCATTCCAGAGCTCCAGCGCTGTGTGGCTTTGATTCCCCATGGAAATTAATTTCAGGACGGCCTGTTGACGTTTGGCCACGTCTGTGCTCATATCGGTCAACAGGCTCGCTGTCTGGGTGTTATGTTTGACACCAATCTCTCCTTCACCTCCCATATACAATCTGTTGCCCGCTATTGCCGCCTACACCTAAAGAACATCTCTCCCGAATCCAAGACTTCTCCCGCGCTGCGCCAATACTGTGGAATGCTGTACCCCAAGAAATTAGAACTATCCACAATTTGCATGTTATTGGGCGCTCACTCAAAACACATTTCTTCAAGGTCTTCCCTCTCCTAGTGTATCCTCACCCATCCCTGTAGACTCTGAGCCCTTGCGGGCAGGGTCCTCTCTCCTTCTGTACTTGTGTGTGCCTTGTATTGCTCATGTTTACTGTACTTGTCTATACTTGCCCCTCTTCACATGTAAAGCGCCATGGAATAAATGGCGCTATAAAAATCTATAATAATAATAGCGGCCTATCACCTTCACTAATCAAAGTCATTCTATGTGTAAGTGTGTGTGTGTAGCCCATTCACTATCTCCATCCATCCCTCACTCCCTCAAAATGGCTGGGCCATCATTCTAAATACACCATTGTATATAAACACCTGTACTTTGTATCTCCCCCACATATTTGTAAATTGTAAGCTCTCACGAGCGTGTGCGGATTATATTGCTTTCATTATTGTATTGGTAACGTTGTTACTTATGACTTGTGTTCGGAAACTGTTAAACTGTAAAGCGCTGCGTAATCTGTTGGCGCTATATAACTAAAGATTCTTATTAAGCATTCACGGGTCCATGTGGAGGTAGACTGTGACGGCTCCTGCAACGATGTTTCTGAGGAACTGGAGAAGGAGGAGTCAATGTGTACAGACTTGATTCCCCCAATCCTTGTAGTTGCCTGAACACGTACAGCGCCACTCGCAAGATCTGTACCCGGCTCCACAACATTGACCCAATGGGCAGTAAGGGAAAGGTATCGTCCCTGGCCATGGGTACTGGTCCACGCAGCGGTGGTCAGGTGGACATTGCTACTGACGGAGTTTAGTAGCGCATGTTTAATTTTAACCTCAACAACATGGTTTTGCAGACCAGGGACGGCTTGCCTGCTGAAATAAAATCAGCTTGGCACATTGTATTGTGGGACTGCCAATGCCATTAAGTTCCGTAAACTGTCAGTCTCCACCAGCCTGAATGACAGCATTTCAAGGGACAGGAGTTTTGCAATGCCAGCATTCAGAGCCTGTGGTCGTGGATGGTTTGCCGAGATTGGGCCTACACCCGATACGCCACAACCTGACACCCACAGATAAACAAGCCATAAAATCTCTGAAAGATAACCCCAACATTATTATTAAACAAGCAGATAAGGGGGGTGCTATCGTTATTATGAATAAGACCCAATCTATTGCCGAAATTCATAGACAACTGTCAGTTAACCTAACCTACAGACAACTCAATTGTGACCCTACATTTTACATCTGTCAAAAAATTGATCGTATCCTGACAAAACATCTTTAATTGATCACCATAGACTGTAAGACTATGACATTCCTTAATATTCAATACCCCATCACCCCTGTTTTCTACACACTCACAAAAATCAACAAAAAACTACATTATCCACCCGCATACCCTAGAGGGATAATTCTCCGTGTTCTACAGTATCACCCAAATGTTTAACATGTTGCCTAATTCCTATGTATATATATTCTTCACCCTATGTATATATTGTATATATTATACATTGTCATTGACTGTAAATTTTTCTATCTCTTCCAGCGACTATTTGATAAAGGCCACTGCGTTGCCCAAAACGTCAGTCAGTCGCCTCATAGCTATTTTCTTTTTTCACATCAAGTGTGCAATAAAAATTTCAAATTTAACCATGACATATGCAGTTAAACTTGTGCTGTGATTCTCTATAGACTGTACATCTTCAGTGTGTCTTTGTAACTCAACTACGTGTTTTCTACGCACAATTTTAGTCATATTTGTGGTATTGAGGTTACTGACACTTTACCTCTTTTTACTTTTTGATTACACAGCTTGCATTTGACATAGCAAATATCATCTGCAAGTGTGTGAAAAAAGGACCACGCAGTGCAAGTCCTGGGAGCGTCCGTTTAGACTTTTGGAAGAGAAATCCGAACAGGTGCCAAAATGGAGGCTACAGGCAACAGAGTATGCAGCCTAACTCTCCCTCCTGTTTGTACCGTTGGGGCAATCGCTTCCTCAGAGCTGCTGCCACCACCTTCCTGTTCCTCACGCCATGTTGGGTCTTGGACCTCATCATCTCCACTAACCTCTTACAACACCTGCTGCTGTTGGGTGGTTTGGCCACCACCATGCTCAACAGAAACTGGCACCTGAGTCTCATCATCATCAGATGCGTTCTGCGATGTGCTGACCATCGGCACTGTCTCACCCGCCTCTTCAGATTCAGAGAGACACAGCTGTTGCGCATCACTGCATACTCCCTCTTCTTCACATTCCAGAATGCTGCTTGGCTGTGCCCCTGTTTGCAAACCAACAGATTCTGAGAACAGAAGCAGAGACTCAGCTGGCTCCTGTACAGAACTCTCTGACTGACTGGGCAATTTGGCAGGCGGTGAAGAGACAGATGGTTGATCAACAGTGCTGTGTTACTGAGAGGAGGTGGAAGCAATTGAAGTCGATGCATTGGACCCTGGGCTCCAACACCGCCAGTTGTTGCCTGTAAGTGCTGTTAGCACAGTCAACACTTGCTCCTGTGTTACTGGGGTTGAGTAATGGCAGCTGTTCCCCTGCTGTGTGTACGACAAAAAGTCATGCTGCCTCCACCCTGTCCTCCTCTCATCCCTGGGCTCCAACACCGCCAGTTGTTGCTCGTAAGTAATTGGCACGGGTACTCACTCATGCCCACCCTGTTTACAGCACCACAGCTGTTTCCTGGCAGTGTCAACATAAATTAGCCTCCAATAAGTTGTCCTGTCATGTTGCATTCCGGTTATCCGACTCTATGGTGCCTGCAGTTTAGGTGATTCCTATGTGTGCTGTGGGATATGTAAATAAAGGCTCTTTCCGTTGTGAAAATAGGACAAGCACCCACTCTAGGACTGTGTGATTTGGTAACTGCAGACGGCTTGCGGCCTGTCAACTTACATTTTCATGGGTGCCTTATGGTACCCGTCCGAGTTCCAGTACCGTTAGCTGGTTCTCCACAGTGCCTTTGGCCTAGGTGCCTCCATCTCGGTATCCGAGTTCCAGCAACGTCTGCTGGTCCTTGGTAGTGCTTTGGAGCACAGGTACCTCCTGCTTAGTAACCGTGTCCCAGTAACGTCAGCTGGTCCTCGGTTGTGCCATTGGCTCTTTTCCTTCTGCTGCCCCTCCGGGTTCCAGCACAGTCAGCTGGTCCTCGTTACTTGCATTGGCTCTTGTACCTTCTGCTACCCGTCCGGGTTCCAGTACCGTCAACTGGTTCTCCGCAGTGCCTTTGGCCTAGGTGCCTCCATCTCGGTATCCGAGTTCCAGCAACGTCTGCTGGTCCTTGGTAGTGCTTTGGAGCACAGGTACCTCCTGCTTAGTAACCGTGTCCCAGTAACGTCAGCTGGTCCTCGGTTGTGCCATTGGCTCTTTTCCTTCTGCTGCCCCTCCGGGTTCCAGTAACGTCAGCTGGTTCTCCGCAGTGCCTTTGGCCTAGGTGCCTCCATCTCGGTATCCGAGTTCCAGCAACGTCTGCTGGTCCTTGGTAGTGCTTTGGAGCACAGGTACCTCCTGCTTAGTAACCGTGTCCCAGTAACGTCAGCTGGTCCTCGGTTGTGCCATTGGCTCTTTTCCTTCTGCTGCCCCTCCGGGTTCCAGCACAGTCAGCTGGTCCTCGTTACTTGCATTGGCTCTTGTACCTTCTGCTACATTTACAAATTGAAGATTTTTTAAATGTTTTTTTGGGTAATCACTCTGGATCTCCAACAATGAAGACGACGACCCTGATGACCACCCCGAAGAAGATGACGACCACAAGGACGACGAGCATCAAGCCAACCAGCCTAAACACCATCACAAAGAAGAAATAAAAGATTACCCAACAGGACTAAGAATGTTAAGACAAACTACAAGATACAGAACAAGAGACTGAAGAACAATAAGCAGAAGATCAAAAAGCAGAAGAACATGAAGTATAAGACCAAAATGAAGAGCAAAATATATGCTCTGAATTATAAGCAGAAGAAGACTAAGCAGTGTATGGGGGTGAGTCCGTTCCTCCTCGTGGTGCCCCTGGAAAATGCCTGCTGCTGCAGGCTAAACTGAACACGGACAAATACTGTTGTAATTTAAATCTTTTGTGACAGCAAGAACGGAAGGATGAAAAATTCATACTTTGACAGATTACAAGTACAGGAGTCTCTGTCACAAATAAGAATATGATGAAGAAGATGAAGTACAATATGAAGAAGAATAATAGTTTAATAAGAAGAATATGAGTAATGTTAACAAAAAGATGAATAGCAAGAAGTTTAAGAAGATAAAGAAGGTGAAGATGAAGAATAATTTGATGAAAAAGATGATGCTGCTGAAGATTATGAAGGAGAAAGTGTGTCAAAAGTTAAAAAGGTGAAGAGCATGGAAGTTGTGAAATATACATATTTGCCAAAATAGAAAAAACGTTAACAACATTGTCAATTTCTTCGTCAATCCGAACATCTTTTAAAAAAAAAATATTTATGCTATTCCATTTGATTGGGTTAAACATCTATGCCTTTAATGTCTCCTCAACCTTCCCCAATACATTCTACATTACTCTTTGTTGTTTTCCTTCATGTACAATTAACCAACAAGGCAAGAATGGGGTTTTTTTAATTCCGATATTTTGTTCCCATAGACTTACATTGGATTTCCGGTATCGGTATCGGGTATCGCCGATATTTTTTGGGTATCGGCGATACCATTCCGATTCCGATACTTTTGGATATCGGAAAGTATCGCTCAACTCTAATCACTGTGCTTGATTGGCCAGCAAGCTTGCCTGACCTTAACCCCATAGAGAATCTATGGGGTATTGTCAAGAGGAAGATGAGAGACACCAGATCCAACAATGCAGATGAGCTGAAGGCTGCTGTCAAAACAATCTGGGCTTCCATAACACCTCAGCAGTGCCACAGGCTGATCACCTCCATGCCAAAAGTAATTGATGCAAAAGGAGCCAACCAAGTATTGAGTGCATTTACTGAACATACATTTCAGTAGCCCAACATTTCAGATTTTAAAATCATTTTCCAAGCTGGTGTTATAAAGTATTCTAATTTACTGAGATAATAAATTTTGGGTTTTCATTGGATGTAAGCCATAATACTCAACATTAACAGAAATAAACACGTGAAATAGATCACTATGTTTATAATGACTCTCTATACAATATATAAGATTCACTTTTTGTATTGACGAAATGAAATACATTAACTTTTTGATGATATTCTAATTTAGTGAGAAACACTTGTATATGTATAGCATTTATGTCCATAAAATGTATATACAACCCCTGGCAAAAATTATGCAATCACCGGCCTTGGAGGATGTTCAATCAGTTGTTTAATTTTGTTTAAAAAAAGCAGATCACAGACATGGCACAAAACTGAAGTCATTTCAAAAGGCAACTTTCTTGCTTTAAAAAACACTGAAAGAAATTAAGAACAAAAAAATGTCGTAGTCAGTAATGGTGATTTGTTTTTAACCAAGCATAGGGGAAAAAATATGGAATCACTCAATTCTGAGGGAAAAAATTATGGAATCATCCTGTAAATTTTCATTCCCAAAACTAACACCTGCATCAAATTAGATTTGCTCGTTAGTCTGCATTTAAAAAGGAGTGATCACACCTTGGAGAGGTGTTGCACCAACTGGACTGACAGGAATCATGGCTCCAACATGAGAGATGCCAATTGAAACAAAGTAGAGGATTATCAAACTCTTAAAAGAAGGTAAATCATCATGCAATGTTGCAAAAGATGTTGGTTGTTCACAGTCAGCTGTGTCTAAAATCTGGACCAAATACAAACATGGGAAGGTTGTTAAAGGCAAACATACTGGTAGACCAAGGAAGACATCAAAGAGTCAAGACCGGAAATTTAAAGCAATATGTCTCCAAAACAGGAAATGCACAACAAAACAAATGAGGAACGAATGGGTGGAAACTGGAGTCAATGTCTGTGACCGAACTGTAAGAAACTGCCTAGAGGAAATGGGATTTACATACAGAAAAGCTAAACGAAAGCAATTATTAACACCTAAACAGAAAAAAACAAGGTTACAATGGGCTAAGGAAAAGCAATCGTGGACTGTGGATGACTGTATGAAAGTCATATTCAGTGATGAATCGTGAATCTGCATTGGGCAAGGTGATGATGCTGGAACTTTCGTTTTGTGCCGTTCCAATGAGATTTATAAAGATGACTGCATGAAGAGAACATGCAAATTTTCACAGTCATTGATGATATGGGGCTACATGTCAGGTAAAGGCACTGGAGAGATGGCTGTCATTACATCTTCAATAAATGCACAAGTTTATGTTGACATTTTAGACACTTTTCTTATCCCATCAATTCAAAGGATGATGAAATAATTTTTCAAGATGATAATGCATCCTGCCATAGAGCAAAACTGTGAAAACATTCCTCGAAAGAAGACACATAAGGTCAATGTCATGGCCTGCAAATAGTCTGGATCTCAATTCAATTGAAAATCTTTGGTGGAAGTTGAAAAAAATGGTCCATGACAAGACTCCAACCTGCAAAGCTGATCTGGCAACAGCAATCAGAGAAAGTTGGAGCCAGATTGATGAAGATTACTGTTTGACACTCATTAAGTCCATGCCTCAGAGACTGCAAGCTGTTGTAAAAGCCAGAGGTGGTGCAACAAAATACTAGTGATTAGTGTTGAGCGATACTGCTCGATATCTAAAAATATCGGATCGGAATGGTATCGCCGATATCACTAACTATCGGCGATATCCGATTCCGATACCGGAAGTCCCATGTAAGTCTATGGGAACAAAATATCGCAACTAAAAAAACACTTTCTTTCCTTGTAAACACAAAATATACACACTTAGAATACATATATATATATATATATATACATGTCATTGTGACATATATATATACATATATTTATAGTTTATTCACTTCTACATAGTAAAATAGCCTCTGATTCAATTGCCGGGTAAAGCCGGCATTTGTGAAAAGACAGAAGCACCCGAGGGTCCAGTCGCCACAGAGATGTTGCATCGCACCCAGCGAACAGGATTTTGAAGCTCGCTATAAGCGAGTCCTGTGTGCCTTAATTGAACTGTTTTTTTGCTTGAGAATTGCAAAAATCATCATAGACTGTATTTGCCATTTTTCCGTCATATCTGCGCCACGAGGCACAGGTGAAGAATAAGGGGGTGCTCTCGTGGGCGTACACTCACTCCGTGGCGCGAAAACGATGTCCGCACACTCTAAATGTTACTGCAATGTAAGATCGTGCCCCACAGCTCTGGAGTTCCGCCTCCTCATCCTCCTCAGTGGGCGTAAACGAACGCGAAGGTCCCGCCTCCCTACAAAAGATGTCGCCTCTCCTGATGCTAATGACACATGTGACTTTGCTGAGATGGCGAATGGACGTGAGCAGAATTGGGAAGGGATGGAGGAGTCAGAGCTCTCCCCCCACGGAAGCGACCCGATCGCCACGGAGCCACCATTTGGCACCCGGCCTGGAAACCCTCCTACGCTGGAAGAAGCGGAGGATACCCTGAGAGACCTGGCCCGGCACCGGGAGGAGGTCGCCAGGATGGAAGCGAGCTGGCGGGCCCTAAAACTACAATTGGAGCGGCGCCAATCCCTCTTACCCCCTGAAGTGTCTGTACCGGAAGGTGAGGCACCCGTTCCAGTAGAGGAGGCCGTGCGGGCATCCCAGCCCTTGCAATCTGAACCGGTTGCCAGTATCTCAGTGGAGGCACCCGTTCCAGTACAGGAGGCTGTGCAGGCATCCCAGCCCTTGCAATCTGAACCGGTTGCCAGTATCACAGTGGAGGCACCCGTTCCTGCAGAAAACGCCGCACCAGCACCCCAGATCCCACTGTCTGCCCCCATCGCTGAGGCAGAAGAAGCGACACCCGTCCTCATGGAGGAGGCTGCGCAGGCACCAGAGCTCTACCTGCCTGTACCGGAGCCCCGACCGTCATCTGTTCCAGAGCCGGCTGCTTCCGCCGCAGGTGAGCGCCGCCAGGACTGGCGGGCGCCAGGAGAGCTGCCGCAAACCGTACATCGTAAGCTGGCGTTTGATGGTGGAGACATGGAGATGCTGGTGGAGGAGAATTACAACCGGCGTCAGGAGGAAGAGTGGAGACGTCGGGAGCGGGAAGCAGAGCGACAAAGGGAGCAGCGAGAATCCCAAAAGCTTCGGCAACGTCACCTGGAGAAGGACCTGGCAGAGAAGGCACGTATGAGAAAGGATAAAAGTACGGTGAGGGAGCCGCGGCGTAAGGGTGCAGTACGGAACTTTAAGTTAAAAGGTGGTTGGGGCTTCATCCAGGAGCCTGGACTTTATTTAGAAGTTTTTGTAACCCGGCGGGACGTGGAGGCTCACCTCCCAGAAGGACACCCGGGGGGGGACCTGTTGCCAGGATACTTGGTGACTTACACCCGACACTGGGGTTACAATGGATGGTACGCCCTAAATGTTACCAGGTGCGACCCCTACTCCCCAGAGTGTCAGGAAACTGACAGACCCTACGAGCCTTCAGCCTCCCCCAACCAGGCCTCTGCACAAGTGCCCACCCCACGCCGTAAATCTCCCCAGCCTCCCTCAGTGGTCTCCTCAGCAGCCCCAGCTATGGACATGATAATGATAGCTGGCCCGTACCCGGCGCCTGTTAGGCCCCCTGGGGTTCGTTCAGTCCGGGACATAGGGGTCCAGACCCGGAGGGAGATGAAAGAGGTGGCCACACAGACCCATATAGCGGGTCACGACGTCACTGTACTGGCCACACGACGTCATCAGGTCTGGGTGGACCCTCCTGTCATGGATGTTTGGCAAGCTCCAGAAGAGTACCAGGTGGTACCTGGAAGAGGCCAGCCAAAGAAGTCTAAATAACCCGGACAGGGTCTCTGTATGTAAATAGTTAAATTATTGATGTACCCGGACGGGTGAATGTTCATAAAAAGAAGTTTATTGCCTTAATATACCCAGGTTGGGTAATGGTTTGATGTACCCGGACGGGTGAATGTTCAGAAGAACAAGTTTATTGTTGCCTTAATATACCCAGGTTGGGTAATGGTGTTTCACTGTAATGAAAATGTTGAACTTTGAAGCCATGAACTGTACTGGCTCACAAATTTTTCTGTAAATAGTTGGCACTTCGGTGCTCCATCTTGGTTTTACAAAAAACTTTACTGTGCACTATTTTCAACTACCTCAGAAACTAAAAACCCGTTTGGTGTGGCCGAAAGTGAGGTCTGCTCAAGGAAAGTCTTGCAGCCCACCCAAGACCACAGTTGGAGGTTTGGAGCGGGTCCTCCACAAGCACAAGTAAAGGACACTGTGAAGTTACCCCAGTGGGGTTGTAGTCCTAAGAAGTCTCCACGAACTTCGGCACTAATGCTATTTGCACTTTTGTTGAATATGTATTTATTAACACACATGTATAACACATATCAAGGGTATGAACAGTAACAAAGCATGTCACATAATATAAGCCATTTGCACTTTTGTAATGTTATTATTAAAAATTTTATTATGCAACGTTTAACTTGAAGTGTTTCCTGCTTTCTTACTACGTCGCATAGTCCACTCTGCTACATCACTTTGCACCATTGCTCACATCTATCTGCCCTGGAAGGATAGCGTGTTACCTGTAGAAGACTTTTCACCTACCTGCACTACACCATCCCTTCCAGAGGACCTGCACAGCAGCGCTGGACACCCTGACCAGGTACTACAGGTGGCGTCACGACAAACTACACGAACATTCTATCATCCCCTGGAAATATCCCACATTCCAGTGATCGCCCAGGTCACGGACCGAGCTGTGCTACTCGTGACATCCCCCATAGAAGTCGACGTGATCGGTGCCGAGTACCCCCAAAACCCCTGTCTCTGTGCGACTCAACTTCCCTCACTGTGCTGGCACTTTACATTTACAATGCCTCTGGGTTTTTTTTTTGGGGGGGGGTGGGGAACATTCAGACTTTTGCTATGGGGCCCCATGATTTATATGTACGCCCCTGCTGCTGAGGCATGGTATTTAAGGCTGTTAAGGAGCCAACATACATGGACCTTGCCAGCAGCGTCGGACTGGAGTACCTTGGGCCCACCAGAGAAAATATATTCTTGCGGCCCAACATCATACTTCCCAACCTTTGAATAAGGGAAAGAGGGACAAAGGCTGTGGCACGCTGTGCATGCTGCAGAAAATTTTAGGCCACGCCCCGACAACATCCATTTCACAGCTAATCACACCCATATCCTCGCCCCAAGCGTAACCATTTAGCACTGCTGATCACACTGACTGGTAATGAGGGCACAGTGGCTGGTACTGAGGAAAAGAAAGAAAGAGCAGCGAGAGAGAAAGAACAAACAGAGAAAGAAAGAGAGGAAAGAAAGAAAAGAGAGAAAGAAAGAACAGAGAGAAAAAAGAACAGAGAGCGAGAAGGAAAGAACAGAGAGCGAGAAAGAAAGACTAGAGAGAGAGAGCCATAGGCGTAGCTAGGGTTTTGGTTTACTGGGGGCAAAACTTCTGAGTGGGCCCATCATCAGAGAACCTCAGCAAATGACCGCGCTGTTGGCCAAAATAATCTCTATATAAAAAGACCAATATTGATATTACCGCCATATGGTCTGTGTTAAATAATACCAGTCCTACAGAACATATAAGAGATTACAGCACAGGTACAGATAATGACTTACCGCTGATGTTCTTTCTAATGGAATTGTTCACTTTTCATGTCTTTTCCATCTGGCCCACACCGACATGACGACTTCTCCAGTCAGGACTCGACTGCACCCCCATTAAAAAAAAAATTAAAAAAAAACTCACCTCCCGGCTCCTGTGCTGCTCACTGTTCTCCCTCTCAGCATCTGACAGCGGGCGCCGGCAGGTGATGTTATTGCGCCCGCTGTCATACGCTGAGAGGGGGATTATGGGAGAGTAGGAGCGCTCGCTCCTTCTCTCTCCATGCAGTCAGCTTTATCGGCTGGATGCCGATACAGCTGACCCTCCGATGACGGGTGGGGGGCCCACTGCTGGCACCGGGCCCCCCCAACGCCTGTTCAGGCCCCATAGCTTCCGGGCGGCAGAGCAGGGAGAGCGATTCTCCCTGCTCTGCCGCAGAATGTAACTGTATCGTAGCTCCGGGTGGGCCCCCTCAGAGCGCGGGCCCCGGGGCCACCACCCCCTCTGCCCCGCGACCTATCCTTTCAAATCAGGGCCCACCACGCAGGAGCTGGGGCCCACCGTAGGTTTCTCCGGTGTCCCGGTGCCTCAGTCCGACCCTGCTTGCCAGCCTGATAATACCAGGCCACAGCAGTCTGCATATCTTGGCAGGTTAACAAAAATAGGGGATCCCCTCGAAAAAAATTTGGCGTGGGGTCCCCCCTATTTTTGTTAACCAGCCAGATGAAGCAGACTGCTGAGGCCTGGTTTTTCAGGCTGGTAAGGATCCAATATCCATGGACCTTTCCAGCCTGATAATACCAGGCCACAGCAGTCTGCTTAGCTTGGCTGGTTAACAAAAATAGGGGATCCCCTCGAAAAAAAAACGGCGTAGGGGTCCCCCTATTTTGTTAACCAGCCAAGTAAAATGCAGACTGCTGCGGCCTGGTATTAAAAGACTGTCAAGGCCCATGGATTTTGGCCCTCAACAGCCTGATAATACCAGGCTACAGCAGCCCCACATTTGGCGCATCAAAAGATGTGCCAATTGTGGCACTTTACCCGGCTCTTCCCACTGCCCTGTAGCGGTGGCATGCGGGGTAATAAGGGGTTAATGTCACCGTTGATTGCACGGTGAGAATAAGCCCGGTTAATAATGGAGAGGTGTCAATAAGACACCGATCCATTATTAATCCCAAAGTTTTTAAATGTATAAAAAAAAAGACACAGGAAGAAAAAAGTATTTTACTGAAATAAAAAAGACAACACAGTTTTAATTTCTTTTATTATACTCTCATTCCTGCGACGCCATCGATCTCCTGTAAAAAAAGAAAAAAAACAAACCAACAGTATACCACCTGTCCGACGCAGTCCATAGTAACGAGGGTCCCACGACGATCCAGCTCTGCTACATCGCAATGACAGGCAGAGCCTGTCATCTCAACGCAGCACAGCTGATTACCTGCTTCCCCGGCGGTGACGTCATCGGACTGACTGCTTTACGGCCGGGATTACCCAGCAGTCACTGCAGTTATCGCGAGAAACTGCATGTGACCGCCGGGGAAAGATGATGGCGGCCATCAAGCAGTCCAGCCCGTGACCGCCGGAGATCTTCTGCCAGGTAAGTGCCGCTGACTCCTGACAGACCCGACCGACGGACACTGACAGTGACAGTGACAAATCCGATTCCGGTATCCGATAAGACGAAAATATCGGAACTAAGTATCAAAAGTCCGATAGAGCTAATATCGGCCGATACCCGATACTTTCGGTATCGTATCGCTCAACACTACTAGTGATGTGTTGGAGTGTTTTTTTGTTTGTTTGTTTTTCATGATTCCATAATTTTTTTTCCCTCAGAATTGAGTGATTCCATAATTTTTCCCCTATGCTTGGTTAAAAAAAATCACCATTACTGACTACCACATTATTTGTTCTTGATTTCTTTTAGTGTTTCTAAAAGCCAGAAAGTTACCATTTGAAATTACTTCAGTTTTGTGCCATGTCTGTGATCTGCTTTTCTTAAACAAAATTAAACAACTGAATGAACATCCTCCAAGGCCGGTGATTACATATTTTTTGCCAGGGGCTGTATCATTTCTGTACCAACTTTTAAAGACTATAAGGCTTTATCTTTGCTTGAGCAAATTTACTAATCAATTAAGGCATATGTGTTCATGGATGGACTGATGGGCATAAACGTACAGTTGACACTTTCCTTCCTTACCTGCATCAGCACTCTTCTACCAGTGCGCACAGACGCATTTGCTATCAAGGCTATGTAACTGTTAATTGCCACAATGACTAATTATGTGTGTGATTACATTATATCCTCTTTCGTTTGATGCTGCTTGCCAACAAACATAACATTGTGCTTAGACTCAGTAGTTGCAATCTTTTTGATATATTTAATTGACAATTGATATTTGTATAACCTCGCCGTCGTTGGTCTTTTACTCACACATGCGCATTAGAAATTGTACAGTTTTAGTGCTGCGTATTTGACCACACAAATGTGTGCGCAGTCTCTGTCTGTTCGGCTGTGAGTAACGTCACAGGCTTTACCTCTCTTTATTTAGAGACAGTGCACAGGTGCAAGAAATGGCTCTCTCACTCTGGTGCAAAACCAGCTGCGCTACGCGCCTGCGTATATATCATTGTGCGCAAATACTGTTTACACCATCCCGACTGATGTCATGTGGTGATTCATTCTTTGCTGTTATTGGCTACTACCTGCACAAGCACATTTTTTAGCTTCTGTGCCTGCTGTAGCGTGCTTGCGCACTCACTACCTATGGAACTTTATTTGGTTATGCGCATGCACCACTAAACTCATTGAGATGTCTTTTCTTTTGTTTGCATACTGTATGCTTGCACTCTCGACACTTCTTGACGCCGCTTTGCCATATGGTAAGTATTATGTGACTAATTTACCTCATTTACTTGGTATTTATATAGACCAGACTTGTGAAATACTCCTGTGGAACCCCAAAGTCCAGTTGCCACAGTGACATTGCCTTCCTCTACAGGGTGGTGATGTCATGCCTGGAAGCAGGAAGAGGTCCCCATGCAAGGTAGTACACAGCATCCAACACTTGTTCTAACTCCAGACCAAAAGGAACGGAGCTTAAGGGAGTGACAGTTGGTGGCAGGAGTTAGTGCTGAGGTTAGGAGATTGTTCTGGAAAGAGTTAGTCTGAGGAGAGGAGGCAAGGGCTCTGGGGAATCACAAGCTGCGACAGAGCTGATCCTGGAGCAGAGTGCTGATAAAAAGGACACCAGAGTCATCTGGAGGGCAGGTGTTAGGTGTCAGGAGTCTGCTGGATCAGAGTCATCAGTGGATTCTGTGGTCTCCCATTCTGGTTCAGCCAGGGCAGATGCTGCTCAGCTTCGCCGTCGATCCCAATGCCTAGCCAGTACACAGAAGGTACAAGCTGTTGCTAGGGTCTTTGTTCTTAGTAGTTTTAAGCATAGGTTACAGAAGGGAACAAGGCTGTCATAGCCTAAGTCCATGATTTTTCGCACTGAGCATGCCAGTGACGTGGTGGACCGTGATTGGTGATTTGGTGTCAGCTGATCCGGTGACCTGGCACCGCCTGATTGGCCATGGGTGACATCACCAATGATGCGGTCTAGGGGGCAGGGCTTAGCCTTTAAATAGCCCTACCGCAAGCATGGCGGTGCGGTCAGGTCATTCCATATGGGTCGTGTATGTGTGCAGACGCCTGTCAGTTTGGGCTCCACGTGCTCTCTAGTTTCGCTCTTCGTGACCTGCCGATGCCAGAGTTAGCTCGGCTAATTAGCACAGGTCACTCAGGCAGGTTAGTAGATGCTAGGCAGGAAATGAATGTGTAGCAGTCTAGCTCCAACAAAGGGTAGCCATACACCCTGAGCAGACTGCGGGGCGCATAACCTGGGCATCGCCTGTTATCTGGAAGGAGAGTTGCTTCACAGTCTGGTAACACACCGGCTGGCAGCACATACGCCCGGCGTGAGTCACACTCACTTCCTAAAGACTAGTGTGTGGCTTCTGTGCAGTTAACAGAGCTACACCTATGCCAGTTTGCAGCACATCTCCCGTGCTATTAACGGAGACAGTGTAAATCCTCATCTCTCCTAGTGTGAAGTAACACAGGAGAGATCTTATATTTGGTTGTCAGTATTCCCCTCACACCCAGGGGGTGTTCGGCTGCAGTCTATAAGGCTGCACCGCGGACCCCGGGTCCGGTTGCATTCCATTATTTAATAAAGTTGTTGCAACCGTCCCCTTAACAGTATCTGACCGCCAGGGTCTAGCCGAACATGGCTGACACCAGCAGCTGCAGCGCTACATTCAGCAACTAGAGTCCAGACTTAGGACTCTAGGAGCAGGCCGCTCCGGTTGCTGACCTCGCTGGGGTAGCTACTCAGGCAGCCTCACAAGCTGCAAGTCTCGAAAAATACTGCTACGGTGAATGCTGTGGCAGCTGCTAGAGCTTCTTTACCCCGTTTTGCTCTCCCGGAAAAATTTTCTGGTGACAGCAGATCCTGCAGATGGCTAATTAATCTGTGCTCCATTCAGCTAGAAATTATGGAGGCACGGTTCCCCTCCAAAAAGGCTAAAGTGGGTTTTGTCATATCATTACTTTCCCACAAAGCCTTGGAGTGGGCCACTCCTCTGTGGGAGCGGAATGAACCGGTAGTGGCTAATGCGCGTCTTTTTCTTAGAACCCTAAAAAGTGTTTTCCTTGGTCCTCAGGTTATGCATGATATGGCTCTTAAGCTTCTGGCGTTGGTACAGGGTTCAGCCACCGCCAGCCACTATGTCATCCAGTTCAGAACTTTTGCAGCTGACTTGGATTGGTCTGAGCAGTCGCTAATCCCGGTGTTCTGGAAGGGTCTGGCTAGGCATATAAAAGATGCTCTAGCTACCAGGGAGATTCCAACCTCTCTGGAAGAGTTAATTACTCTCGCCAACCAAATAGATTTGCGTCATTCAGAACACAAGTTGGAGCTGGAGGTCTCTAAACCTCGGTTTCAGTTGGCACCTTCGTTCTCTAGACCTATTTCCAAACCTGCGGTTCCCGACACGGAACCTGAGCCTATGGATATATCCCAGACTAGGAATGACTCTCTTCATTCCCGGCCAGCACATCTCTTGGAGTACTCCAGTAATAAGGGGTCCCAAGCCGCCGGGAGACGAGGGGGTCTAGCCACCGTTGGAGGAGGTGTGTTAGATTCAGGGACTTCTTCCTCCAAACTAGCATATGAGGTGACGTTGCTAATCGGGGCAACCTCGGTTTCTGCCAAGGCGTGGGTAGACTCGGGGGCCAATGGCAATTTTTTGTCATCAACCTTTTTCCAGAGGCACACCATTCCTATGGAGTTACTGCCCAAACCAGTGAACATTAGGGTAATCAACGGTTCACTGTTAGACACGCAAATCACTCACCAGTCAATTCCCCTCACCCTGTCATTTCCTCAGGGTCACCAGGAGGATATCTCTTTTATCATTATTCAGGGTGGATTAGATGAGGTGCTATTGGGTCTTCCTGGCTACGTTGTCACAATCCACACATTAACTGGAACACGGGGGAGATTCTTTCCTGGGGTGAGAATTGTGCTTCTCAGTGTATGGTTGCATCGGTCCGGAGGGTAGTCTTAGAGCCGCCTATCGATTTGGCCGCTCTTCCTGAGCATTATCGGAGCCTTGCGGATGTCTTTTCCAAAAAGGCTGCATAGACTTTGCCCCTCCACTGACCGTATGACTGTCCTATTGCTTTTGTCCCCGGCTCGGAGCCTCCTCGCGGTAGGGTTTATCCCCTGCAGGTCCCCGAGACCCAGGCCATGTCAGATTATATCAAGAAGACTACTCGGGCGGACGCTTTATCCCGGCCTATGGATACGATTGAGGACAATGATGAGCCCAGACTTATCGTTCCTCCTGGGAGTATGCGGACGGTGGCACCAGTGACCTTAGACCAGGTTCCACCCGGGAAGACGTTCGTTCCTGCCAATTTACAAAATGAGGTGCTCTCTTGGGCACATGCCTCTAGGATCGGAGGTCATTTTGGAGTCAAACGTACCACTAAGTTTCTCCAACGGTCATATTGGTGGCCTCGGTTACCCCAGGACGTTCAGGAATATATCCAAGCATGTATCTCCTGCGCGAGAAATAAATCGTCCCATCAGAGACAGGCTGGTCTTCTTCATCCGTTACCAGGGGCAGAGTCTGCTCTAAAGAATGCAGTGGCGGATTCCACAGGTCAGACTCCGTTTCTTTTGAATAATGGCCAGCACCCGCATGTTCCGGTTTCTATGCCAGTCAGCTCAGAGGAGCCTGGGGTCAGAGATTGGGCTCTGGAGGCGCGTTACTTCGGGGACCATACGCAGGATGCTATACTGGCCGCCAAGAATCGGATGAGACAGACGGCTGACACTCATCGCCGTCCAGCTCCCGTATTCTCTCCGAGTGACAGAGTCTGGCTCGCGGCTCGCAATATCAGAGGACGCGGGGAGTCTGCTAAGTTTGCCCCCCGTTTTATTGGTCCTTTCAAAATTTTGGCCCAAGTAAACCTCATAGTGTACAGTACGTTTACAGTTGCCCCGGCACATGAAGATGTACGACACTTTCCATGTTTCGATCCTTAAACCCGTGTGCCTGACGAAATTCTCGGAGCCTCAACTTGCTTCTGACACCAGGGTGATGACTTCGAGGTACAGGCGATTGTGGGGTCTAAGATGGTGCGTGGGAAAAGTTTTATCTGGTACACTGGAGGGATCGTGGTTCCGAGGACCCTTCTTGGGAATCCTTGGACCATATTCATACCCACCTGCTCATTGCAGAATATGAGCATCAGTTGGGGGGGAGATAGGTGTCGGGAGTCTGCTGGATCAGAAGTTGGACCGGAGTCATCAGTGGATTCTGTGGTCTCCCATTCTGGTCCAGCCAGGGCAGATGCTGCTCAGCTTCACCGTCGATCCCAACGCCTAGCCAGTACACAGAAGGTTCAAGCTGTTGCTAGGGTCTTTGTTCCTAGTAGTTTTAAGCATAGGTTACAGAAGGGAACAAGGCTGTCATAGCCTAAGTCCAGGATTTCCCGCACTGAGCATGCCAGTGATGTGGAGGACCATGATTGGTGATTTGGTGTCAGCTGATCCAGTGACCTAGCACCGCCTGATTGGCCACAGGTGACGTCACCAATGATTCAGTCTAGGGGCAGGGCTTAGCCTTTAAATAGCCCGACCACAAGCATGGCGGCATGGTCAGATCATTCCATATGGGTCGTGTATGTGTGCAGACGCCTGTCAGTTTGGGCTCCACGTGCTCTCTAGTTTCGCTCTCCATGACCTGCCGATGCCAGAGTTAGCTCAGCTAATTAGCACAGGTCACTCAGGCAGGTTAGTAGATGCTAGGCAGGAAGTGAATGTGTAGCAGTCTAGCTCCGACAAAGGGTAGCCATACACCCTGAGCAGACTGCGGGGCGCGTAACCTGGGCATCGCCTGCTATCTGGAAGGAGAGTTGCTTCACAGTCCGGTCGCACACCGGCTGGCAGCACATATGTCCGGCGTGAGTCACACTCACTCCCTAAAGACTAGTGTGTGGCTTCTGTGCAGTTAACAGAGCTACACCTATGCCAGTTTGCAGCACATCTCCCGTGCTATTAACGGAGATAGTGTAAATCCTCATCTCTCCTAGTGTGAAGTAACACAGGAGAGATCTTATATTTGGTTGTTAGTTTTCCCCTCACACACAGGGGGGTGTTCGGCCGCAGTCTCTTAGGCTGCACCGCTGACCCCGGGTCCGGTTGCATTCCATTATTTAATAAAGTTGTTGCAACCGTCCCCTTAACAGCAGGGGACTGCAAGTTCCCTGACCACACCGAACACCTGGAGGCACCGCAGCAGACCAAGAGCCCAGGGCTGCCAGTGAACAGACAGTGCCTGTGATAGGCTCACGCTGTTTGCCATACAGGTTAAAGCCAACACGCAGGAGAGGGTCACAGCTTAGCTACAGGCAGCAGAGACCAGAAAAGAGAGAGCAGCAGGAAGGCCTCTAACCCCATCTTGCAGGGTGGACCCCCTGAATGCCTCCAGGCTAGCCGGACTCCTGCTATCATCTGTAACTAGTACCCCGGATTGCATCTTCATCTACCAAGAAGTAAAAGGTAAAGAAAATTGCACTTTTCTGTGTCCTTTGCTTATTCTCTGCACCTCAATGTTCACCACCACCTGAACAGCCTGCTATATCTGCCCTGGGGCCTAGCTCTACCCGTGGAGAATTGCTAGAGCTTTACTGGAAGGAACTGGAGGGATCTACCCCTTTGACTAGTCCTTTTAGTCACTTAAAGGTGTATTCTCGGGTTATTAAATTGCTTTACACAGTCAAACATCATGAAAATAAGCAAGTTTACAATTGACTTTCTTTTTCTATCTGCTGTCATTTTCCTACAATTACAGCTATTTTCTTACATAGTGTACAGCTTGTTTTAATGGAGCTTGTCCACTAGTGCCTGGCGGAATGTGTGCAAAAGTTACATTAATGGAGAGGAGTTAACTCTTAACATATCAGTCAGTTCTCTCCTGCCCATTGATTTCTCTGCAGCATTCAGCTACTCACCTCCCTCTTAGCTCCTTACATGACTTGTTGCAGTCCTGTTGAATCACAATTCCTTGGCACACAGCATCCATTGGCAGTTTCCAGAGCAGTTCTCCTTATCACATCTCTAACTTTCCTGAACCATGTGATTGTTCAAGGTCTCTGTTATCTCTATATGTAAATATACTTATAACAGTGCACACTTAATACTGTCATAATGTTAATATGTAATCATAGAATGAAGCTAGGTGTGACGATAGTCAATACTCAAGGACAAGATGTTAGCAGTGTACTCAAGAGGTCCGGGGACAAATAGCAAGAGGGCTTGTCATAAACAAAGCAGAAAGGCAAAGAAGGTAAATTTATAGTCAGACATAGGATTTCAGAGTGAAACATACAGTGGGTTCAGAAAGTATTCCGACCCCTTTAAGTTTTTCACTTTTTATTTCATTGCAGCCATTTGGTAAATTTAAAAAGTTCATTTTTTTTCTCATTAATGTACACTCTACACTCCATCTTTACTGAAAAAAACAGAAATGTAGAAATTTTTGCTAATTTATTTAAAAAGGAAAACTGAAATATCACATGGTCAGGTCATAAGTATTCAGACCCTTTGCTCAGTATTGAGTAGAAGCACCCTTTTGAGCTAGTACAGCCATGAGTCTTCTTGGGAATGATACAAGTTTTTCGCACATGGATTTGGGGATCCTCTGCCATTCTTCCTTGCAGATCTTCTCTAGTTCCATCAGGCTGGATGGTGAACATTGGTGAACAGCCATTTTCAGGTCTCTCCAGAGATGCTCAATTGGGTTTAGGTCAGGGCTTTGGCTGGGCCAGTCAAGAATGGTCACAGAGTTGTTCTGAAACCACTCCTTCGTTATTTTAGCTGTGTGCTTGGAGTCATTGCCTTGTTGGAAGGTGAACCTTTGGCCAAGTCTGAGGTCCAGAGCACTCTGGAAGAGGTTTTCATCCAAGATATCTCTGTACTTGGCCGCATTCATGTTTACTTCAATTGCAACCAGTTGTCCTGTCCCTGCAGCTGAAAAACACCCCATAGCATGATGCTGCCACCACCATGTTTCACTGTTGGGATTGTATTGGGCAGGTGATGAGCAGTGCCTAGTTTTCTCCACACATACCGCTTAGAATTATCACCAAAAAGTTCAATCTTCGTCACATCAGACAAGAATCTTATTTCTCATAGTCTGGGAGTCCTTCATGTGTTGTTTTAGCAAGCTCTATGCGGGCTTTCATATGTCTTGCACTGAGGAGAGGCTACCATCGGGCCACTCTGCCATAAAGGCCCGACTGGTGGAGGGCTGCAGTGATAGTTGACTTTGTGGAACTTTCTCCCATCTCCCTACTGCTTCTGTGGAGCTCAGCCACAGTGATCTTGGGGTTCATCTTTACCTCTCTCACCAAGGCTTTTCTCCCACGATAGCTCAGATGGGCTGGACGGCCAGGTCTAGGAAGACTTCTGGTGGTCCCAAACTTCTTCCATTTAAAGATTATGGGGGCCACTGTGCTCTTAGGAACCTTGAGTACTGCAGAAATTCTTTTGTAACCTTGGCCAGATCTGTGCCTTGCCACAATTCTTCTTTGACCTCATGATTCTCATTTGGTCTGACATGCACTGTGAGCTGTGAGCTCTTATATAGACAGGTGTGTGCCTTTACAAATCAAGTCCTATCAATTTAATTAAACACAGCTGGAATCCAATGATAAAGGAGAACCATCTCAAGGAGGATCACAAGGAAATGGACAGCATGTGATGTAAATATGAGTGTCTGAGCAAAGGGTCTGAATACTTATGACCACGTGATGTTTCAGCTTTTCTTTTTTAATAAATTTGCAAAAATTTCTACATTTCTGGTTTTTATCAGTCAAGATGGGGTGCAGAGTGTACATTAATGAGAAAAAAAATGAACTTTTTTGCATTTACCAAATGACTGCAATGAAACAAAGAGTGAGAAATTTAAAGGAGTCTGAATACTTTCCGAACCCACTGTACCTGGTTGAGATTGCACAGCCAGTACTGTTATGATTTGGTAGCTGAGGAGTGCAGGTAAAAAAAAAGGCAATACACCAGAGCAGTTGGAAACTATGAGATTGCAGTACCCTGACTAACCACCACAACTAGAGGCAGCCGTGGAGCGTTCCTACGTTGGTCCTAGACGCCTCGTCACAGCCTGAGAAACTAACTACACCTAAAGATAGATATAGGAAAGCTATCTGCCCCGGAGCAGAACCCCAAAGACAATAGAAAGCCCCCAAACATGTAATGGCGGTTAGACAAGATGAAATACTGACACAGAACGAAAATAGTATGAGCAAACGCTGGGGCCCAAACTAACTAAATAGAAAAGGATAGGAAGGGTACTTACTGCAATCCCAGAAAACCCTGAAAAGCACCAACACCACTAATTTCAAAAACACCTGAGATCACACGACCTCTACCACCTAAATTAGTTCTTTGGTGTAACAAAATCAAAACAGCAGCCACTGAAAAAACTGGAAAAAGCAAAAGTACATACATAAGTGGCTGAACTAAACTGAGAGGGCAAAAGCCCCCGGAGGGGACCCTGAAGGCCCCACAGAAGTGCAGGACAAAAATGCAAAAATATAGCACAAAAACAAAAAGAAGAAAATGTCTTATCTGTTAGCAGGAGATGCAGACACGACACAGCAGGCTACAAGGGAAACAGGAATGAAGGATTCAGACCAGAACAATTGATCACCGGCAACCCTGATGGGAAGGTGACTCCCTTATATAAGACCAGTCAGTAACACCTGATTCCCAGTCCTCACAATCTTCACTGGACAGACCAGCACCGCTTGTAACCACCAGAGGAAGCCTCTGCTCATAACTCATCTCAAACCCATTCACAACAGTACCCCCCCCCCTTGAGGAGGGGTCACCGAACCCTCATTTGAGCAACCAGGTCGGTCAGGATGAGTTCTATGATACGCACGGATAAGTCTCCTAGCATGGATGTCTGAAGCAAACACCCAAGAATTGTCTTCCTGACCATAACCTCTCCATTTAACCAAATACTGGAGTTTCCGTCTAGAAAAACGAGAATCTAATATTTTCTCAACCACATACTCCAGATTGCCCTCAACCAAAACAGGGTCAGGAGGCACAGCAGCAGGAACCACTGGCTCAACAAACCTCTTCAACAAGGACTTGTGGAACACGTTATGGATCTTAAATGTCCCTGGAAGAAGCAAACGAAAAGAAACAGGATTATTAATCTCCATGATCTTATAAGGTCCAATGAACCTAGGCTTAAATTTAGGAGATGCCACTCTCATAGGAATATTCTTTGAGGACAACCAGACCAAGTCCCCCACTTTAAACCGAGGACCATCAGTCCTATGCCGGTTAGCAAACCGCTGGGCCTTCTCCTGAGAGAGGGACAACCTCTCCACTACCTGGTCCCAAATCTGTTGCATACGCTCCACAACAGAGTCAACACCTGGACAGACAGAAGCCTCCGTCTGTCCTGAAGAAAATCGAGGGTGAAACCCAGAATTACAGAAAAACGGAGACATCAAAGTGGCAGAGCTAGCCCTATTATTAAGAGCAAACTCAGCCAAAGGCAAAAAAGAGACCCAGTCATCCTGATCAGCAGACACAAAGCATCTTAGATAAGTCTCCAATGTCTGGTTTGTTCTCTCAGTTTGACCATTGGTCTGAGGATGAAATGCCGAGGAGAAAGACAATTGAACACCCAGTTTAGAACAAAAAGTCCTCCAAAATCTGGAAACAAACTGGACTCCTCTGTCAGACACAATGTTCTCAGGAATGCCGTGTAAACGAACCACGTGCTGAAGGAACAACGGCACCAATTCAGAGGAGGAAGGCAACTTAGGTAATGGCACAAGATGTATCATTTTGGAAAACCTATCACAAATTACCCAGATGGTGGTCATTCTCTGAGAAACAGGAAGGTCGGAAATGAAATCCAAAGAGATATGGGTCCATGGTCTCTTGGGCACAGGCAATGGCATCAACAAACCACTAGAGCGAGAGCAAGGCTTGGAGCGAGAGCAAGTCCCGCAGGACTGCACAAATTCCCTGACATCACGAGACAAGGTAGGCCACCAAAAGGACCGACTAACCAAGTCTCTGGTACCAAAAATTCCGGGATGCCCAGCCAATGCGGAACAATGAATCTCAGACATCACACTCTTTTTCCACTGATCCGGGACAAACAATTTTCCAACCGGGCAGAGCTCGGGCCTATCCTCCTGACACCCCTCCAGAGCAAGTCTCAAATTGGGCGAGATGGCGGAAAGAACTACACCCTCTTTCAAAATAACAGAAGGATCAGATAACTCAGGAGAGTCCGCAAGGAAGCTCCTCGAGAGGGCATCCGCCTTAACATTCTTAGTGCCAGGAAGAAAGGAAACCACAAAATTAAAACGTGTGAAAAACAAGGCCCACCTGGCCTGTCTAGGATTGAGTCGCTTGGCAGATTCCAGATAGACCAGATTCTTATGGTCCGTAAGGACCACCACCTGATGTTTGGCTCCCTCCAGCCAATGTCTCCACTCTTCAAAAGCCCACTTCATGGCCAATAACTCCCGATTACCCACGTCATAATTACGTTCAGTAGGAGAAAATTTTCGAGAGAAAAAGGCACAAGGGTTACTTTTAGAGGTCTCTGGATCTTTTTGGGACAAAACGGCACCTGCCCCAATTTCAGAGGCATCAACTTCCACCTGAAATGGCAGAGAAACATCAGGCTGCCGTAGAACAGGAGCAGAAGTGAATCTCTGCTTAAGTTCCTGAAATGCAGAGACTGCCTCAGGAGGCCAATTCACCACATCAGAACCCTTTCTGGTCAAATCAGTTAATGGTTTAACAATAACCGAGAAATTACCAATAAATTTACGATAAAAATTGGCAAAACCCAAAAATCTCTGAAGAGCCTTTAATGAAGTAGGTTGGACCCAATCACAGATGGCCTGAACCTTGACCGGGTCCATTTCAATAACAGATGGGGACAAAATGAATCCCAGAAATGAGATCCTCTGTACGCCAAAAAGACACTTTGATCCCTTCACATACAGAGCATTCTCTCTCAAAATCTGGAATACAGTTCGAACATGTTTCACATGAGAGTCCCAGTCATTAGAAAAAATCAAGATATCATCCAAATAAACAATCAGAAATTTGTCCACAAAATCCCTGAAAATGTCATTCATGAAGGACTGGAAGACGGAAAGAGCATTAGTGAGCCCATAGGGCATCACCAGGTACTCAAAATGCCCTTCAGGGGTATTGAATGCCGTCTTCCATTCATCCCCGTGCTTAATGCAAAATAAGGTTATACGCCCCCCTGAGGTCAAGCTTGGTAAACCAAGTAGCGTTTTTCACCCTGGAAAACAGGTCAGAAATCAAGGGTAACGGGTATTGATATTTCACAGTAATATTGTTCAAGAGACGATAATCAATACACGGCCTCAATAAACCATCCTTTTTGGCCACAAAGAAAAAACCGGCACCTAAGGGTGAAGAGGATGGTCTGATATGACCCTTCTCCAATGATTCCTTGATATAAGACCGCATAGCGTCATGTTCAGGTACAGACAAGTTAAAAAGGCGACCCTTAGGGAATTTACTACCCAGCAGTCATAGCTCCTATGGGGAGGCAAGGATGCAGATTTACTTTCGCTAAAGACATGAGAAAAATCAAACAAAAAGTCAGGAACATCCTGAGCCTGGGGGGAGGCAGAAAAAACAGGAGTGTTGGTATTAACACATTGGCAGCCCCAACTGGTTACAGACACAGATTTCCAATCCAAAACAGGATTATGAGACTGTAACCAAGGGAAACCCAGCACGATAATGTCATGCAGATTATACAGAACCAAAAATTTGCAGCACTCCTGGTGATCAGGTTCAACCCTCATTATCACCTGAGTAGAAAACTGGGGTTTATTCTCAGCCAAAGGGGTAGAATCGATCCCCAGTAGGGAAATAGACTTCTGTAGGGGTATCAAGGGAAAAACACAACGTTTAGCAAAATCATAATCCATCAGGTTAATAGCTGCTCCAGAATCAACAAAAGCCTGAGCAGAAAATGAGGACAGAGAGCATATCAGAGTGACAGTTAATAAAAACTTAGTCTGAACACTACCCAAGACAACTGAGCGTGCAAAACGTCTTCCCCGCTTAGGGCAGACTGAAATAGCATGAGAGGCATCACCACAGTAGAAACATAACCCATTGCGCTTTCGAAACTCATGACGCTGTGCCCCAGACACCACTCTATCACACTGCATGGGTTCAGAAGCTGGTTCACAAGGCAACACCATTCCACGCATACTTCTCCGCTCACGCAAACGTCTGTCAATTTGAATCGCTAATGACATAGAATCATTGAGACCAGAGGGGACAGGGAATCCCACCATAACATCCTTTACATTATCTGACAGATCCTTCTGGAAAAGGGCTGCCAAAGCGTCGTCATTCCATTTGGTCAGGACTGCCCACCTACGGAATCTCTGACAGTACAACTCAGCGTCATCAAGCCCCTGATTTAATGCCAACAAGGCTTTTTCAGCTTGATCAGTGACATTAGGCTCATCGTACAATAACCCCAAAGCCTGAAAAAATGCATCAACATCACTCAAAACAGGATCCCCAGGTGTCAGGGAAAAAGCCCAATCCTGAGGATCACCGCGCAGGAGAGAGATGATAATTTGAACCTGCTGCGCTGCGTTCCCTGAGGACTTAGATTTTAAGGCAAAAAACAATTTACAATTATTTTTGAAATTCTGAAACTTAGCTCGATCCCCTAAAAACAAATCTGGCATGGGAATCCTAGGTTCCACAACAGGCAACCTAGCAAGATAGGTAGCAATACTCTGAACCTCAGTGGCAAGCTGATCCACACGGCCAGACAACTGTGCAAACTCCATTGAGAGAAAAGATCCTCCCCAGCACCCAGAGATACAGAGGGAAAAAAAAAAAAAAATGCAACAAACAGAAAAATATCTCTGACAATTCTGACAACCTTTTTTTTTTTTTTTTTTTCTTTCACAATATTTTTCCCTTCTGTGAGTACCACACAATTTTCAGTTATGGCCGGTGATACTGTTATGATTTGGTAGCTGAGGAGTGCAGGTAAAAAAAAAGGCAATACACCAGAGCAGTTGGAAACTATGAGATTGCAGTACCCTGACTAACCACCACAACTAGAGGCAGCCGTGGAGCGTTCCTACGTTGGTCCTAGACGCCTCGTCACAGCCTGAGAAACTAACTACACCTAAAGATAGATATAGGAAAGCTATCTGCCCCGGAGCAGAACCCCAAAGACAATAGAAAGCCCCCAAACATGTAATGGCGGTTAGACAAGATGAAATACTGACACAGAACGAAAATAGTATGAGCAAACGCTGGGGCCCAAACTAACTAAATAGAAAAGGATAGGAAGGGTACTTACTGCAATCCCAGAAAACCCTGAAAAGCACCAACACCACTAATTTCAAAAACACCTGAGATCACACGACCTCTACCACCTAAATTAGTTCTCTGGTGTAACAAAATCAAAACAGCAGCCACTGAAAAAACTGGAAAAAGCAAAAGTGCATACATAAGTGGCTGAACTAAACTGAGAGGGCAAAAGCCCCCGGAGGGGACCCTGAAGGCCCCCACAGAAGTGCAGGACAAAAATGCAAAAATATAGCACAAAAACAAAAAGAAGAAAATGTCTTATCTGTTAGCAGGAGATGCAGACACGACACAGCAGGCTACAAGGGAAACAGGAATGAAGGATTCAGACCAGAACAATTGATCACCGGCAACCCTGATGGGAAGGTGACTCCCTTATATAAGACCAGTCAGTAACACCTGATTCCCAGTCCTCACAATCTTCACTGGACAGACCAGCACCGCTTGTAACCACCAGAGGAAGCCTCTGCTCAGAACTCATCTCAAACCCATTCACAACACAGTACCTAATGCATGCGAACTATGGATTGTGTCAGATGTCAGGTTCACCTTAAAGGGTATTTCTTTCCTTCAGAAGTGAACTGCTGTCTTCCCCTTATTCCTTCTTTGCAAGAGGCAGTGCACTTTTTAAGATTGATAGTTTGAACTGGACCCATAGCTATATCTTTGGTCTGAATTGAGTGCTCTTCTGTGCTGCTAGCAGAGATACAGTAGGTTTTCCTCTGCAGTATTGGAAGTACGCAGAAACACTGAAGCTAACTAAATCTAGTGATCCAGCCAGCTATAAAGAGGAGCAAGCAAGCTCTAAGTCACAGACCTTGCAAGCGGGGTATGCTGTCTCTTTACCTACAGTCATGGCCAAAAGTTTTGAGAATGGCACAAATATTATATTTTCACATGATCTGCTACCCTCTGGTTTTTATGTGTGTTTGACAGATGTTTTTATCACAGACAGAAATATAATAATTGCAAACATATGAGTAACAAAAGCTTATATTGACAGTTAGAATGAATTAATGCAGCAAGTCAATATTTGCAGTGTTGACCCTTCTTCTTCAGGACCTCTGCAATTCTCCCTGGCATGCTCTCAATCAACTTCTGGACCAAATCCTGACTGATAGCAGTCCATTCTTGCACAATCAATGCTTTCATTTTGTCAGAATTTTTAGGTTTTTGTTTGTCCACCCGTCTCTTGATGATTGACCACAAGTTCTCAATGGGATTAAGATCTGGGGAGTTTCCAGGCCATGGACCCAAAATCTCTATGTTTTGTTCCCTGAGCCATTTAGTTATCACCTTTGCTTTATGGCAAGGTGCTCCATCATGCTGGAAAAGGCATTGTTGATCGCCAAACTGCTCTTGGAGGGTTGGGAGGAGTTGCTCTGGAGGACATTCTGGTACCATTCTTTATTCATGGCTGTGTTTTTAGGCAAGACTGTGAGAGAGTTGATTCCCTTGGCTGAGAAGCAACCCCACACATGAATGGTTTCAGGATGCTTAACAGTTGGCATGAGACAAGACTGGTGGTAGCGCTCACCTTGTCTTCTCCGAATGAGGCGTTTTCCTGATGTCCCAAACAATCGAAAAGGGGATTCATCAGAGAAAATAACTTTACCCCAGTCCTCAGCAATCCACTGTCTGTACCTTTTATTAAACCAAAGAAGAAAGGAGCATGAATCTTATTTCAAAAAATATCAAAATTTATTTATTTTAGTTTAAAATGCCAACAATAAAGGCCCAAAACAGAGGTGTAGTGAGGAAAAGCTGTCGGTATAAGAGACAGCAACAGACTAATACATCGCCAGGGTAAGATTCAAATGTGAAGCCAGCATGTAAATATAATCATGTAAACCTGGATAGTTCCAATAGTATCTATTGTTCAATACATGGCTACACAAAGTATATAATAGCAAATCATACGTCCTGCTTACCCATGTTGTAAGGCTGAGTCTGTGCGTCTCTCAGGAGCTGACCCCTCTGACGCGCGTTTCACGGTTGTGCTTTATCAAAAAGGGGACACATAATGTCATAACCCCAGGGCGTTTTATATGTTTTGACAGAGTCCAGATAATGTCGGTCTAAACGGGCGCACATGTTCACCGCATCACACGCCACCAAAATACCTCCCCCTCTCCCGGCAGTCAATGCATCGCTTGCATGAGGCGGAAAAATCGCCATGTGACGTCATCAATATAAATGTCCAGCGTTCCTTTGACATTTATTCTGATGAAGGTCCCATTATTGGACCGAAAACGTTTAATTGTTTCATGTCTGGATGCACCTTCATTAAATGATTTTTCGTGTCACAATTTGAGTGCCAAGTTTTTTTGAACTATATCTTAAATTCTACAATAGCTCAAAAAACGGACAGTATAGTCCTCTATACAGTATTATGGGCAACACATAGTGCGCCATACAGAATAATGAGCCCCATATATTGCTCTATGCAGAATAATGAGCCCCATATACAGAATGGGCTCCATATAATGCTCCATACAGAATAGGCCCCATATGTGCTCCATATGATGCTCCATATATAAAGGGCCCTATATGATGCTCCATAAAAAAATGAACCCCATATGATGCTTTAGTATATGATGTTCCAGTGTATGATGAACCCCATATAATGCTCCAAATATAATGGTCCCCATATATAATGCTCCATATATAATGGTCTCCATGTGATGCTCCATATATAATATGCCCCATATGATGCGCCATATATAATGGGCCCCATATGATGCTCCAGTATATGATGTGCCTCACGGATGCCTCATGGATGATGCTCCATTGTATAATGGGCCCTATCTATGATGCTCAAGTGTATGATGGGCCCCATATATAATTCTCCAGTGTATAATGCTCCCCATATATTGCTCCAACCATTAAAAAAAATTAAATTCCTCTCCTCGCTGGGCACTGCTCTAATCTGGATTCCTCAGCGTCGCCATCTTCCAGCTCTCTGCACTGTGACTGTTCAGGCAGAGGGCGCACAGACATGACATCATCGTGCTCTATGACCTGAATGTCACTGTCAGGAAACGTGGAAGACGTCACAGAGGTGGAGCAGGGAGAGGAAAGTATTGCAAGTGCTGGGACCCTTACCTAGCAGGGGGGGCACACTTTTGGGTGCCGGGAACTGGCACAGGGCCCCTCATAGTACGCCGGTGTCTCTGATTGTGAGTGGGTCCCCCCCACCTGCTCAGGGCACCGACACTTGCCTGGGTGCACCAGGTGCTGACCCGGGCCCTGGGGGAGGCAGCCAAGTTAGGGTGGTGAAAAAACTGGCATATGATGAGGTGTAGGCTGGACGTTCAGCAGCTCCAAATGGAGGAATTGGAGAAGTCGGAGGAAGAGGAGAACAAAGCGAGCCATTTTGCTGGCAACCTATGTGTCATCAGGGGAAGGTGGTACAAAATCCTTTGAAACCCAGGCATGGTTCATTTTAATGAAGGTGAGATCACCTACATTTTGGGTCGACAGCCAGGTCCTTCTTTCTGTCAGGATTGATCGAGCAGCACTGAAGACTCTTTCTGATTGAACACTACCAGCAGGGCAAGTGAGCTCCTGTAAGGCATATTGTGCCAATTCAGGCCAGGTGTCCAGTTTACAGGCCCAGTAGTCAAAGGGGAATGAACTGTGTGGGAGAACATCGATAGGGGAGGAGACGTAATTTTGAACCATAGCTGACAACTGTTGTCTCCTGTCTGTTGCAATCAATTCATTATTACCAGTCGTGTGAGCGTTACTCGAGAAATCAGACCACAACATGGTCATGAAACCCCTGTCTCCAACACAACTTCGGCTGTGTGCACCACGAACACCTCTTTCATTTGGCCCAGTACGGCTCGTGGTAGAACCTGCACCACTGCTGTGTGCTGGGAATGCCTCTAACAAACGGTTTACCAGATTTAAGAGTTGCTTGCTTGTTCGCCAATATTAGCTCTAGGTTCTCCTGTGGCATGATGTTCTGTAATTTGCCTTTATAGCGTGGATCGAGGATGCTGGCCAACCAGTAGTTGTCATCCTTCATCATTTTGGCAATGCGGGGGTCCATTTTTAGGATCCGCAAGACATAATCACACATGTAGGCCAATGTTCCAGGTGTCAATGATGCACTGTTAGTGGTGGGTGGAGGAGCACTTTCTGCCAAATCCACATACCTCCATTCACACACAAACCCTGTACTTGACCTTGGCAAGCTAACATTTTCTCTTGCCCCCTGAGAAGCATCCTCCTCCCCAAAATAATCATCTCCCTCATCCTCATCCTCCTCCTCTTCTTCTTCCTCCACCTCGTCCAGGACAGTTCTCTGAGCAGACAATGCCTGACTGTCACTGCAGATGCCTGATCCTTAACGTGCGTCAAAGTTTGCATGAGCAGACGCATAGGTGGGATGCTCATGCTTATGATGGCATTGTCTGCGGTTACCAGCCGTGTGCATTCCTCAAAACACTGAAGGACTTTACAGAGGTCTTTCAGCTTTGACCACTGCACATCCGACAACTCCATGTCCGCCCTCAAACTGCCTGCCCGTGGATCCTCCCACAAATGCATTACAGCCTGCCTCTGTTTGCACAGCCTCTCAACCATGTGCATGGTGGAGTTCCACCTTGTTGCAACGTCTATGATTAGGCGGTGCTTGGGGAGGTGGAGCGATCGCTGCAGCCTCTGCATACGACTGGAGTCTAGGGGCGAGCGATGGATGTGCGAGCACAGTCTTCACACCTTATGGAGCAGGGCTGGTAACTCCGGATAATTATTTATGAAGCACTGCACCACCAAGAAGTGAGCCAAGCAAGGTATGTGTCTGAGATTTGCCAGGGCTATGGCCGCCACAAAATTATGGCCGTTATAACTGACTACCTTGCCTGGCTCAAGATGTAGATTGCCCAGCCGTGACTCAGTTTCTCGCTGCAAGTAGTCGGCCAGTACCTCCGCGGTGTGTCTGTTGTCGCCCAAAGACATCATTTTTAAAACAGCCTGCTGACGCTTACCACTAGCTGATCGATAGTGGGACACCTCGTGTGCAACACTGGCAGCTGCGGATGGAGTGCTCGTGCGACTGTGCTCTGTCGATGAGCTTTTGCATCTGGAGGAGGATGAGGGTCGAACGCCTACAGCCAACTGTTGCCTATACCGTAGGCTAGGCAGCACTGTCCCACCGCCGACAGGGTAGGTCATAGTGTGGGACAGCGTAGGCCATGAGCTCTCGGAACGCTGCGCTTTTAACCAAACGGAGGGGCATAATTTCTAATGAGATCAGTTTGGCAATGTAGGCGTTCAAAGCCAGTGAGATTTTGTAGTCCGTCCACACTTGCAAGTGCATGGTGTTTCAATGTCTAAGCATGCAACGGGTATTCAAATTTAGGAGATTTTTCCCTCGGCTAAAGGTCCTTCCGCACTTCTTACAGATAACCTTTGCCTCATCAATAGGATTTGGGTCAAAAAAGTGCCACACTGCACTCTTCCTACTATGGGATAAATTTTCAGGGCTTGCACGCTGTGCTAATTTGACCGTCTGGCCAAGCTGTCCTGCAACTCTTTTTCATTTTTTAACATGTTTTTGGACTGCTACGGGCCTGCCAGATAACCGCAGCTGCGATGTCGATGCCTGCCGCGGATCCTCCTCCTCTTCTGAGCTATTGCCAGCAGCACACTCTTCCCCCCAATGGATGCCAATCCGGGTCAACAACTTGGTCATCCATCACCTCCTCTTCAATTTCATCTGCACCTTCCTCTGTGTCACCATGTAAGGTGGTATCGTATGCGGGAAGTGGCACCTGAGTTTCATCAGGGTCAGATTCTGGCTCAGTAGACTGTGAGGGCAATGCAGTGCTCTGGGTGAATGTACCAGCAGAATCAGATAGCAGTGGCGGTGCATCAGTGCACTCCATGTCATATTCATCTTGGACTGGGGAATTCAGGATTTGACTTGATAACCCAGGCATGGTATGGGAAAAGAGCTCCATGGAGTAATATGAAGTGTGGCCTGCCACATCCTTCACTTTCGGTGGGAAAGGTGTTGTTCCTGACCAGGAGCCTGCACTGATGACTCAGTGCTTGCATTTTTTGAAACTTCAGAAGAGGAGGTGATAGAGCTGGAGGCTGTTTCGGCAATGTAAGCCAAAACCTGTTCCTGATGCTCCGGCTTTAAAAGCGGTTTACCTACTCCCAGAAAAGGGAGCCTTCCAGACCTTCTGGAGCCAGACGATGATGTAGGCTCAACACCTCCTACCTTAGGTGCTATTGTGCTTTTGGCACTACCAGCAGATGCACCACCACCACCACCATCATTACCAGGTGGTCCTCCCACCCACGTCCGTGGCCTCTTCCACCATACTTCCTCATGTTTGTGAAAATGTACCCAAAATACCAGCAGATATATCGTACTGTATGAGGAGCGTACAGCTGTATATGGAGTAGGGGAAAATTTAAATCTCCGTATATATTTCCGGAGTCACACACAGACGCTCACTCAGTATGGATTTGACCGTAATACAAAGAGCAGATATACGGTACTGTATCAGAAGCAGACATCTGTATACGGTGTAGGGGAAAATTGCAATCTCCGTATATATTTCCAGAGTCACACACAGACGCTCACTCAGTATGGATTTGACCGTAATACAAAGAGCAGATGTACGGTACTGTATCAGAAGTGTACAGCTGTATACGGTGTAGGGGAAAATTGCAATCTCCGTATATATTTCCGGAGTCACACACAGATAGTCAGCATATATTTGTTCGTGATACCAGCCGGTACTTGGTAGTGTGTGAGGAGCGTACAGCTCTATACGGTGTGGGAAAAAATGAATGGTCGGTAAGTGTGCAGAAAAAAAAGAATAAAAGTATTAGTGCTGTGTAAAAAGCAGTCTGCACAGCAGTGTACACACAGCAATACAGCTATCAGGCAGCATAATAACCAGCGCTGCTGCACACAAGAAAATCCTCCCTTGTCACTGCACACTAACTGTACAGCACAATTGCTATCAGCACAAGCACATAAGAACTTCTCTTTCCTGCCTAACTCTCTCCCTACTGATAAACAGCATCAGCAACCTCTTCCTACTGTTAATATCGGCACAAGTAAAATGGAGATCGGCGCTCAGGGCTTTTATAGACACTATGACGCCCCCCAAAGCAAGCCAATCACTGCAATGCCCTTCTCTTAGATGGTGGTGGACGCTGCCCACAGTGTACGTCCTTGCTCATTGGCTGAAAAAGGCACCTGAAAGCATTATGGAAAAATCGACTTGGGCGTTGGGGTCGACGACCGCTCGGCCGACTGCACGCTATGGTCGGGTTTCGGCCAACGAAACCCGACTTTGGTTAAAATCGGCAACTTTTGAATCTGACCAACCTGTTTCGCTCAACTCTACTGGTTACCCATCCACTCCAGAGTTCAATATAAACTTATCACTCTCAAGCACAATGCACTCCATGGTTCAGCACCATCATACATTTCCTCCTTCGTCTCAGTCTACTACCATTCCCATGCCCTCCATTCTGCTAATGACCTAAGATTTACATCCTCAATAATCAGAACCTCCCACACCCGTCTTCAAGACTTCTCACATGCTGTGCCAATTCTTTGGACTAGACAACCCAGGACAATTCGATTAATCCCCAATCCCCACAGTTTTAAGCGTGTACTAAAAACACATTTCTTCAGACTGGTCTACTGCCTCAACATATTTATCTGTCTATCCCTGTTTTGGCCATATAAAATTTTCTTCAACACCTGGACCCTCGTATTATCGGTACTCACACCCTTTATGCATTTATGCCCTCTGTGTCTGTACTTTAACACATACCGGTTGGTTACTGGTTCATGCAAAATTACGTGAACACCCTATTTATTACATTGATAGCTGGATCGTACAATGCAAGCAATTGTTACCATCCACCTTTCGTGCCTCTCCTATTTCTTCGTAGATTGCAAGCTTGCGAGCAGGGCCCTCATTCCTCTTGGTATCTGATAATTTATGTGATTATTGTTATTATGTAATGTCTTTTATTGTCTGTACAAGTCACCTCTAAAATGTAAAGTGCTGTGGAATATGTTGGCGCTATAAAAATAAAATTATTATTATTAAGTTTGATAAGAAAATTAATAAAGTGTTAATTTTTTGCTGAGAACTCAGCTAACTCAGCCCTGATGCATCTGTAATTCTTTCTTAAAGAGTAACAGAACATACATAAAAATACATTTATTATTATCTTGAGTGGCTCTTCGACCTGAGGCTTTTTCTATGGGACATCTTTACTTAGGAGCAAGGTTGACTTTCTGGTCAATGAATCAATCATTTCCTTTCTCCTGGGCTTTGGTTATGTGAAGCTGATTCCTGTAATTGATTGCCATGGTCTCGTCTGGACCAGAGGGATTTACTCAGGGTCTTGTAATACACACTGCTTCATTAATTGTAAATGTCTGACCAGATGCCATCAAATTTATTGTAAACTGTAGCAAAAGAAAGAGTTTTGTGAACGATCAATAATGCTTAAGTTAAAATGAATGTTATATAATTTAGACAGATATTGCTCTGAATTACATGAGGGTCATAATTAGGTGCTTGATACAAATGAAATATCGAGCCAACCTTCTTTTTCTTTCTTATTTCTTTTTTTATTTCACACATTACTTGCAGGCTCCCTCATGCTGCAAAACGTTGGGCCTGTTCACACTGGTGTCATGGCATCCCTTGTTACAGGATCCATGGTAGAAATAATATAATTAGTGTGTAACGGATCCCATTGACTCTTTATGGCTCTTTTAGGTTACCTTAACCCCTTTACCCCCGAAGGTGGTTTGCACGTTAATGACAGGCCAATTTTTACAATTCTGACCATTGTCACTTTATATGGTAATAACTCTGGAACACTTCAACAGATCCCGTTGATTCTGAGTCGTTTTTTCATGACATATTGTACTTCATGATAATAGTAAAATTTCTTTGATATGACTTTTATTTGTGTAAAAAATGGAGATTTGGCAATTTTCAAACTTAGAATTTTTATGTCCTTAAATCAGAGAGATCTGTCACACAAAATAGATAATAAATAACATTTCTCACATTTATATCAGCATAATTTTTGAAACAAAGTTAAAAGTTGACCAGTGATTTCTCATTGTTACAACATAATTTACAACACCATTGTTTTTAGGGGCCTCATCACATTCAAAGTTACTTTGAAGGGTCTATATGATAGAAAATATCCAAAAGTGATACCATTCTAAAAACTGCACCCTTCAAGGTACTCAAAACCACATTCAAGAAGTTTATTAACCCTTCACGTGCTTCACAGGAATTAATCGAATGTGAAAGGAAAAAAATAACATTTAACTTTTTTAGTAAAATTTAACTTTAGACTAATTTTTTTTTTTTTTTCACAAGGGTAACAGGAAAAAATGAACCAAAAAATTTGTAATGCAATTTCTCTTGAACTTGCTGATACCCCGTATATGGGGAAAAATCACTGTTTAGGCGCACAGCATAGCTCGGAAGACAAAGCACCTTTTGACTTTTTCAACGCAATTGGCTGGAATTGAGATTGGACGCTATGTCGCATTTGCAGAGCCCCTGATGTGCCTAAACAGTGGAAACCCCATACAAGTGACCCCAGTTTGGAAACAAGACCCCCCAAGGAAATTATATAGATTTGTGGTAAGCACTTTGAACTATCAAGTGTTTCACAAAAGTTTATAGCGTAGAGCCGTGAAAAAAAAATCATATTTTTTCCACAAAAATTATCTTTTATCCCCTAATTTTGTATTTTCCCAAGGTTAACAGGAGAAATTGGACCACAATAGTTGTTGTGCATTTTCTCCTGAGTACGCTGATGCCCCATATGTGGGAGAAAACTACTTTGGGCGCACGTAGGAGCTCAGAAGGGAAGGAGTTACATTTTGGAATGCAGACTTTGATGTAATGGTCGGTCGGAGTCTTGTTGTGTTTGCTGAGCCCCTGATGTGCCTAAACAGTGGAAATGCCAAACAAGTCTACTGTTTCAAGGTTTGTGAACTTTATAATGTAGTGGTATACGTGAGTTGTGTAGTGTTTGTCAGGTTGTCATATGTCAGTTGGGTAAGTAAGAAATTAATTTAATGGTCCATGAATGTGTGGTACAGTCTGAAGCATTCTTTCATACACAGGCCATGTTTATCGGGCCACGTGTCACATTGATAAATGGTGTCCTTGCGTATTCCCTTTCTATAACACACTTGGCACTTCTTTTACAACTTACCGTTTTTTTCGCTTTGAAAGACATCCCTCGGAAATGTTGTACTGGTACGTGCATCTTCAGTTCCAGAAGTACTGGGGCCCTAACTGCCAAATATTATTGCCTTAATCACTACCTCCTGGAACTGAAGGTACAATGTAGCAGTCTGGCCTGTGCATCGTGACAGCAGAAAAGCATTGAGCATTGCCATCTGTACGATGTGCAACACCTTGTCTTGTACTACACCTTGGCCTTTCTCAAAGCACTGTATGGCTGGAGGACTTAATCAGAAAGATCAATGCACCCCATGTTTTTGTTGTACCCCAGTACACAATCCTGTTTGCAGACCTGTGTAGAGGTACCTCGCACAGTGCTGAGGGTGCTGCCATCATCATGTACGGGGTTCAAGAAAAAGACATCCCTCTTGTCCTTTTACCAGCAAGGTGTCACTACATTGGGCTCTGCTGTCACCCCTTCTGAGCATCTGCCCAATTAGCATTTTTGGGAGGCCTCTCTGACTTTTATAGACAGTACCGCAGGCTGCGGTACCTCGCGCAGAGAGGGACTTGAAGAGTGGAATGCTGGTATAAAAGTTATCAGCGTAGAGGTGATAACCTTGATCCAGCAGTGGGTGCACCAAATCCCACACAATTTTCCCACTCACTCCCAGGACAGGGGGAAATTAAGGGGGTCAATCCGGTTGTCCTTCCCTTCATAAACTCTAAACTTGTGCGTGTACCCTGAGGTACTCTCACACAGCTTAGAGTTTTATTCCGCACCTGGCCCTCTTACTGGGCAGGTACTGATGGAATTTAAGCTTCCCCTTGAAATGAATTAGGGACTCATCCACACAGATGTCGCTTTGGGACATGTACACTTCAGCAAACTTTCTGTTGTAGTGTTTGATGACCGGCTGAACTTTGAACAGATAGTTGGGGGTTGGGAAGACAAAATGCATTATTATTATAATGCAGGAATTTGAGGATGGCCTCAAAAAGTGTCCAGACCATGACCATTTGGAACACTGGAGTTTTGTATAAAACATCAACATTCAAATATTTCCAAAGTTATGGCTTCTTTAGGATCCACATCTGAAGGACCAGGCCCCAATACTTCATCATTTCAACTGCATCTACAAGAGTCCAGTTAGAAAATAATGAATCACAGTTTTGTGCCAAAAATTGATGAGCATACAAATTAGTTTGGCCTACCATGAGGTTAACAAAATCCCTCTGAGAAAAACACTTTGAAAAAGTCTAATTCTGTGAGTCCGGTGATGTCAAACTTGATTCCTGATTGCGCCACATCAGGAATCAGTGGCTCATAATTTTCGAGGGGCGAGTTTCTCTCCTGGTTCAGGAGAATTAACATGCTCAAAATGGACACCTTGCCTAAAATATTGAACTACTTTCAGATCATCCCCTGGAACACCAATGGGCTATTCTTCAATAAATTACTAATAATGATGAAAAACTTTGGAAAATGGAAGACCTCGCCTGAGTTATACAAAGTTTACGGCGATGAGATGTAGGTGTATATAGCCCCCCAATGTCGGAAATTCTCCGGGGTCTCGGCTACACAAAAGTCTGATTTCCCATTTAATTTCTCTCTCCTCTGATGTGATCTAGCACATCTAGCAAAAATTATATTTCTAAAATTGTTCTTATGTAAAGTAGACGTGGGAATTGTTATTTATTAACTATTTTATGTGATATAACTCTCTGGATTAAGGGCACAAAGATTAAAAGTTTGAAAATTGCTAAATTTTCAACATTTTTGCCAAATTTCCATTGTTTTCATAAATAAATGCAAGTCATATCAAAGAAATTTTACAACTAACATGAAGTACAACATGTCACGAAACACAGTCTCAAAATCAATGAGATCTGTTGAAGCGTTCCAGAGCTATAACCTCATAAAGTGACAGCGGTCAGAATTGTAAATATTGGTTTGGTCATTAAGTACCAAATTGACTCTGCCACTAAAGGTACTGCCACACTACACAATCCCGCTAGCGATCTCGTTAGCGTCGCATACTAATGAGATCGCTAGCGGTATTGTTTCTATATCGCTAGTAGCTACCTAACTTAGCGATGTCGTTAAGGACGCTATCGCGGTTAGCGATCTCCTTAACGACTTTAGCGGTACAAAAGTACCGCTAAATCGCTAAGAAAAGGTGCTACACTAAGCGATTATACTTACCCAGCGGGAGCGCCAGCGATGAAAATAGGGTCCGGAACGATTCCAGCGACGAGCGAGATCACAGCAGGATCTCAGCAGGGAGCTCGTCGCTGGTAGATGCCGCACACTACAACATCGCTAACGGGATCGCTAAATAGTGACGTTTTTTAGCGATCCCGTTAGCGATGTTGTTTAGTGTGGCATACCCTTAAGGCTAAGTGCACACGTTCAGGAATGTTTGCAGAATATTCCTGAGCAAAACCGGCCTTTTTTCGCGGCAAAAACGCACTTTTTTTGCGCGGTTTTTGCTCTTTTTTGGTGCGTTTTTTTGCGCGGATTTGACGCGTTTTTACCGCGATTTTTTCCTTGAACTTTCTAGGTCAATAATATAGCGGGAAAAACGCTAGAAATCCGCAAAATTAATGGACATGTTGCTAGATTTTCCGCGATGCGTTTTTTTCGCGGAAAAAAAACGCACCATGTGCACATAAATTGCGAAATTCATTCTAAATGATAGGATGCTTAATTCATGCGTTTTTGATGCGTTTTTTCCCGCGAAAAAACGCGAAAAAAGCGCAAATAATCCTGAACGTGTGCACTTAGCCTAAGGGGTTAATACACCTGTGTTGGATAAACAAGCTCATTGACAGATATATCAAAACAAAAAATGTAAAAATGCTGCTGTGTAATTTTATCACTATTTTGAACCTACATCAGGAATAGGGATTTTGCGAGCCTTAGGCTGGGGTCACACTTGCGAGCGTGATGCGAGAAACTGGTGCAAGTCTTTCACATCAATACCCAGCACTGCCGTCGGAACTCTGGACCGGAGTGTGGGGCTGCATGTATTTGGCCAGCGTCACACACAACGACAAAAAATCGTTAGTCAGTCGATTATCGGACCAAAATGTAATCAACAGACATCCGCGTGGCATCCGATTTTCCTTCAAAGATGCGATTTAGTCGCATGTGGCTGTACCTTGTAACATCCGATTTCCATCCGACCACCGTTTTTTTGTTGCAGCTTACCAAAAAGGAGCAATAACGGTTTTGAGGCCTGATACTCATTTAAATCATCAGGCAGAGCTATATTTAAGTGCTCTGCTACAGGTGTGATCCTCCCACCTTTGCACTGGTGTCATTTTGTTCCTTGTGCTTAGTGCTTTCTAGCTGCTTCTTCCCAAACATGAGCGACACACTCAGATTTACTCCCACTGAGCGTGTGCTGTTACATTGGGTTATATCCCGACGTTTTGGGGAGCCATATCCAGTGATAGCAGATCCCAGAAGGTGCAGAAGAATGTGGGTACATCCACTTTTGACAAGAAGGATAACTAAAGGGCATTTTCACCGCCTATATTTGTCACTGCGTAGCCATGGCGATAAGTTTTTCCAATATTGTCGAATGAGCATAGCTACCTTTGATACGTTGCTTGAGATTGTGCGCCCTGGGATCACATTTCAGGACACCAGGATGAGAAAAGCAATTTCTGCAAGGAACGCCTTCTCCTAACAATAAGGTATGTGTGTCAACGATATGTTGATGATGTTTGCCTCGACATAGTCACTTTGCAAGTGTTGGAGCAGTTATTGTACACTTATAATGTGAGTAATGTATTTCTCAAGCTTACCTACCATATTTTCCGGCGTATAAGACGACTTTTTAACCCCTGAAAATCGTCTTCAAAGTCGGGGGTCGTCTTATACGCCGGGTACGGCGTTTCAGAGGTGTTTACCTCATCATATCAACGAGGGTCTAGGCGCTGGGGGGCGGCGTCGGCGGCTCCTCTTGTGCAGCCCCCCCAGGCTCTGTGCTGGGGGACAGCGGTGGCTCCTCTTGTGCAGCCCCCGCAGGCTCTGTGCTGGGGGGCGGCGGCGGCGGCTCCTCTTGTGCAGCCCCCGCAGGCTCTGTGCTGGGGGACGGCGGCGGTGATTCTTTTCTCAATCCCCGGAGGCCCCGGCAGCTCCATTGCTGCGATGCAATGCGATGGCCTCCGGGAAAATGGCCGCTGCATGCTCAGCTTCAGATCTCGTCTCAAGATCTCGGGAGACGAGATCTGAAACTGAGCATGCGCCGCCCTCAGTGGCCATTTTCCCGGAGGCCACCGCATCGCAGCAATGGAGCTGCCGGGGCCTCCGGGGATTGAGAAAAGAACCACCGCCGCCGTCCCCCAGCACAGAGCCTGCGGGGGCTGCATGAGGAGCCGCCGCCGTCCCCCAGCACAGAGCCTGAGGGGGCTGCACGAGCAAAGCCGCCGCCGTCCCCCAGCACAGAGGCCCCCCCTGGCTGCACAAGAGGAGCCGCCGCCTTTCCCCAGCGCCTAGACCCTCGCTGATATGAGGTAAACACATTGCCTCTGAAAAGCTCACTCCCCCCACCATATGTTCCGTACCCGGCGTATAAGATGACACCCGGCGTATAAGAAGACTCCCCACACTTTTAAGACGAATTCATATTTTGACTGTAAAAGTTGGGGGGTCGTCTTATACACCCAGTCGTCTTATACACCGGAAAATACGGTATCTAAATTATTAGCTTTGGTCTATTCCAGAGAAGGCATGGCTTGTAATATCATTTACTGCATGCGTGCTTTAACAAACTGAAGCATTGTAAGTGTTGTGAATGGTGTGTTTCTTCTTTTTGTTGCTGATGTCTCCATGTTCTATGTTCTTTGTGTGTTACAGGTTCCTTTCTACTGGCATGTCCTACGCTGCTCTGCACTTAGAGTTCTTAATAGGGAGATCAACAATTTCAGGCATTGTGCGGTCAACTTGTGTGGAAATTTGGAGCAGACTACATCAAGACGTCATGCCTGAGCCAAAATGAGTGACTGGTTGGAGATAGCACAGGGTTTTGAAGAAACTTGCCAGTTTCCACACTGTATAGGAGCCCTGGACGGGAAGCACATACGTGTTCGTAAACCTCCTAACTCAGGCTCCCAATTCTTCAATTATAAGCAATATTTTTCCATAGTTTTGTTGGCCTTGGTCGACACAAACTACAGGTTTATAATTGTAGACATTGGGGCCTATGGAAGGACTGGAGACTCAAAAGTCTTCAATACTTCCATAATGGGTAGGCAGATACGTAATAACCAACTGGACCTCCCACCAGCAAGTCAACTTACAGACTCTATTCCAGAACGTGTGCCTTATGTTATAGTAGCGGATGAGGCATTTCAATTAACACGTAATGTTATGAGGCCATATACCCGTCGCTATCTCACCCATCAGCGTAGAATATTTAATTGTCGCCTGTCACGTGCTCGACGCCTGGTGGAGTGCACATTTGGAATTCTTTGTGCTAAATGGCGGGTATTTCAATCTGCAATTCAACTCAATGAAGACAATGTTAATGTGGCCCTCAAAGCATGTGTGGTCCAACATAATTTTTGTCGAATCCATGAATGCTCCTCACATGATGTGGGTGACATTGCCTCTGTTAATGTGTCTATGCCTATTTCACCACCCATCCATCCCCGTCGTCCACCTTCATAACTAAAAGTACTTGATGTGTTCACTCAATATTTTGTGTCCCCTGAGGGTGCTACTGCCTGGCAAGAGGAGGCATTATTACAGATGTAGTGTGCCTATGTTGCTCTGTCATAAAGACACTTTGCTTCACCTAATTGTAGATGTTGTGTTGTTTTTTGTCTCATGTTGTGTCTAAGTTACGCAGCCCATCAGGTATTGAAATAATCACATACAATCAATGCGACTTCAACATTATTTTTATGTATTATGTCTTGTTTAGTCGCTGTAAACATAATGCTAAAGGACTAATGTGTCCTAAGCTTTTTTGAGCATCTTTGCTGCTAAATTGGCAGCAGTAAAATAAAGTACAATGTTAATAACTTAAAAAAAAAACAACATACATTACACCTATAACTGGTTGTAGGTGTGGGGTGGTGAAGGTGGAGGGCCAGCTTGTGAGGGCTGGCTATACTACTCTCCAGCCACTGTGGCACCATGAGTGGTGGCTGAATGTGCAGTTTGCTGGCTGCTTCTTGCTTGCTCTTGATGGGGGTTTGGTTAAGGGAAGGTTGGGAACTGTTGTGGGTAGTCATAATATGACTGCCCACTTAGACTGTAGCCCCCAAAATGCCCATGTCGACCATATCCATGTTGTGGCCAGCATTGAACATTGGGTATGGTCGAGTGGGCATATTGAGAATGGCCACTCTGTCCTATCTGTGGTACCTGTTGTGTTCCACTTTGATAGGACTCACTTTGAGGAGGAGGAGTTGGTATCTGTGGTACACAAGGAGGAGGTGGAGGAGGAGCATGATGATGAGGAAGAGGCTGATCAGAGGCTGATACAGACTCCCCTTGCTGGCTTCCCAACAAACGTAGTAGATTTTCATTGGAACGTTTTTACCTTTCCAGTAAATCTAGTACGTTGTTGGGATCATTTGGTGGGGTTCCTGCATCCAGCACAATTTGTAGGCCAGCTCTGATCCGCAGTCTGTGCTGACGGGTAATGGCCCTGAGGTACTGAGCCAGACTGCGTCCAAATGCCTCCTCCCCATCATCATGGGCAACAGTGGACAAGTAGTCAAGAACTCCTCTGTCCACCTGCCTCCTTGTGGCAGAACCAACTCCTCTTCTACGCCTGGCTCGCCGTGACACAACTGCAGAAGGCGAAGCCACATCCTGTGGCCTACCAGGGCTGCTGCTGAGGGGAGGGTCTTGGGACTCTAGAGGCAAGCTCTCTGACTCCACTGCTGGTGGTGGTGGTGGTGATGCTGCTGCTGCGCTTGCTGACGAGGACGGTCCAGCCTCCTCAACATCCCCCACGGGGTCAATCACAGCCTCAGAGTCAGAAGCTGGCTCTCTCTCCGTAAGGTTTGACTCCGTGCTAGAGATGAAAAAATTTTGTTTAAAATTTAAATAAAAATATAGGAATACACTTTCTACAGACATTAACTTACGGTCGCACATCCATAGCTGGGGCCAGAAAATTCAGTCTATCATAATAGACATATTTTCTTTTACTGGTTGTTGCTGCCCCACTGCGCCCCCTCAGCTGTCTCTCTCGCCTGTAGCAGTCTCTACAGCTGCGCCAACGCCTTGTGAGATCTGCCACTGAAAAAAAAAGCCACAAAAAAAATATATACTTATCTGCCCTTGAAATTTTGTAAAAACAGAACTACCGTACACCACCAATATTATATTTGTTTGCCGTGTTATATGTACACAACACCACTACAAATTGTATGTAGCTAAGCTAACAACTTCATATTAGAAGGGTTCATACATACAAACAAAGCTCTATGAGATATGTGTCACAATAATGACCATTCATTTGGGACAGAGCGATGGCATTAACAAAAGGGACACACATTAAGTACATCACCTTCACATTTATTGCGTATGCAAACACTTTAAAGCTTAAGTAGGCGACCATTACAGTTGGATGTAAATATTATAATGTGGTTTGTGTACTGACATAGCACTGGGGGTTTGAACAGTGATAACTGTTGTATTGGCCAAATTTTGTTTTCACATATAAGGGTAGAGGGACATTATAAGACATTGTTGTTGGTACATACTGAGTAGTGATACAGTATTGTATGTGTTTTCATTATGTTACTTACTGATGCGTTCTTGGTCCTCCCTAGATCTGTCGCCAAAATCCGGGAACATCTGTAAACATATTCTCCGCCAAGCCGCGTCCTTCCGCGACCGGTTGGAATAATTGGGATCCCGCTGGTCCCAAAGTTCTGGTCTCTCCTGGACCAGAACGATCAACATCTCCACATTGATGTGACTGGCCATGGTTCTGGACTCCGTGGAGGCGGTTTCCTGTTTGGGTTTGAATTTTCGTAGCCTAATTAGCATGTCAGCCCTTCCTGACAATTATCCTGATGCAATTTCCTGGCACCTGGGATAGTGGTGCGATTTCATCGCAAGTCACACGTGCGGTCCGTTTGTAATCCGATTTTTCATCGCTCCCATAGACTTGCATTGGCGATAGTCAACCCACAATCGGTGACAATCACAGCATGCTACGATTGCACTCGGACGATTAAAACGGACCACAAAATATCTGATACTGGGAGCTGCTCCATAGATTAACATTGGTCCGACTGCAATGCCATATTTCATCGCATTGCAGTCGTCCGATTTTGTCGCCAGTGTGACGCTGGCCTTTCTTTGTATGTATTTCTACCCGCAAGTGTGACCCCGGCCTTATGTTAAAACTTTGTTCAATTGTATTATTACTTATAATGTTATATATGTTAATAAAAATATATTGAACCTAAAAGTGAAAAGCTTTTCTTTTATATTGGAAATTGTTTTTTAATCTATAGCTTACTCTATTTAAGGAGTAACCTTTCTTTCATTTTTATTTAATAAATTAGAAGTACACATGAAAGTAAGAAAGTTTGTAACTTATCTTCTAGATTGATCACTCTCAATTCATGGGAGAAATATGTATTTAACCATCTTAATCCCATTGAGAACTTGGGATTTTCCGTTTTCCCCATTTTTTTGCTCCCTTTTATTCCACTGCCACAACGTTTTTATTTTTCTGTCAATATGGCCATGTGAGGACTTGTTTTTTGCAGGATGAGATGTACTTTTGAACAACACCATTGGTTTTACCATATACTGTAGTGGAAAATAGAGAAAAAATTCCAAGTGTGGTAAAATTGCAAAAAAAAGTGCAATTCCACAATTTTTTTGTTTGTTTTTCACTATGTTCACTAAATACTAAAACTGACCTGCCATTATGATTCTCCAGGTAATTTCAAATTTGCAGATACCAAACATGTATAGGTTCTTTTTTTATTTAAGTGATGAAAAAAAACTAAGTTTGCCCAAAATAAAAAAGGTTTCCGGGACCCTGTCGCTTTTCCATTTTTCGGAATCTGGAGCTGGGTGAGAGCCTATTTTTTGTGCGCCAAGCTGACATTTTTATCTATACTATTTTCGGGTAGATATGATCTTTTGATTGCCTGTTATTGCATTTTATGGCAATGGTGTGGAGACCAAAATACTGTAATTCTGGCATTTTGATTTTTTTTCTCGTTATACCATTTACCAATTGGATTAATTATTTTTATATTTTGATAGATCAAACCATAGTCATACCACATATGTGTGTATTTTTTTTTTGAATAGGGCAAAATATTTTAACTTTTATATTTTTTTTATTTTTAAAAACATTTTTTTTTACTTCTCACTTCAATAGTCTTCAATAGTCTCCTTAGGAGACCTGAAGTTGCGATCTTCCGATCACTTGTGTTAGGCTGAGGTCACACTAGCGACAAAATCGGACGACTGCAATGCGATATTTCACAAAAGCCGGCAATTGAATTAGCGGCTATTACAGTATGTAGAAGTGGATGAACTATAAATATATGTATATATATATATGTCTGTATTTTCACAAAAGCCGGCAATTGAATTAGCGGCTATTACAGTATGTAGAAGTGGATGAACTATAAATATATGTATATATATATATATGTCACAATGATATTACAGTATGTAGAAGTGGATGAACTATAAATATATGTATATATATATGTCACAATGACATATTGTGACATATATATATACATATATTTATAGTTCATCCACTTCTACATACTGTAATAGCCGCTAATTCAATTGCCGGCTTTTGTGAAAATACAGAACCCGACATAAAATGACACATGGTTTACATACAGTTAACCATGTAATTTCATGTATTTTTAATATATGGTTTAAACTTACAATTACATGAGTATATGTGTGCAAAATTGCAGACATGTAGGGGTTAATTAAAGGTATAAATTTGTTGAAAAAAATGCGTGGGCTCCCGTTGTATTTTCTCCACCAGACAGACAAAGCCAGCGAGTGGGGGCAGATAATAATAGCCCAGGGAGGGTGCATTTATTTTGTGCCCCCCCTGGCTACTAACATCTGCCCCCAGACACCCCAGAAAAGGCAAATCTCTAATTAGATTAGCCCTTTCTGGCACTTTGCCCGTCTATTCCCATTGCCCTGTAGCGGTGGCGAATGGGTTAATAAGGGGTTAAAGCCACCTTGCAATTGAAAGGTGACTTTAAGCCAGGTTAATAATTGAGAGCTGTCAATTAGACAACTATCAATTATTAATCCTATTGTATGAAAGAAAAATCAAACACACACACTTTAATAAAAAAGAAGTTTAATGAAATAATCAGTTTTTGACCATATTTTATTTTCTTGCTAAAACCATCTTCTATAATAAAGAAAAAATAATAAAACAACATTATTCTTACCTATCCGGCGATCTGTCATGTCCCACGCTGTAATCCTTCACAAAGGGTTAACTAGCTTTCAGCCAAGAAGCGCAAGTAATGCTGACTGCTCAGCTGAAAGCTCCTGAATGAATCAGTTCCTCTCCCGGCGAAAGGAGAGGAAGTGATTAATGAGTGGAGCTTAATTGATTTATTGCCACTTTCACTTCAGGTCAGGTCACCCTGACCTGACCTAAAGTGAAAGTGGGACGCAATCAATTAAGCTTCCCACAGTAATCACATCCTCTCCTGTCACCGGGAGAGGAGCTGATTAATTCAGGAGCTTTCAGCTGAGCAGGCAGCATTACTTGTGCTGCTTGGCTGAAATATGTGTTTGACAGAAATATAATAATTGCAAACATATGAGTAGCAAAAGCTTATATTGACAGTTAGAATGAGTTAATGCAGCAAGTCAATATTTGCAGTGTTGACCCTTCTTCTTCAGGACCTCTGCAATTCTCCCTGGCATGCTCTCAATCAACTTCTGGACCAAATCCTGACTGATAGCAGTCCATTCTTGCACAATCAATGCTTTCATTTTGTCAGAATTTTTAGGTTTTTGTTTGTCCACCCGTCTCTTGATGATTGACCACAAGTTCTCAATGGGATTAAGATCTGGGGAGTTTCCAGGCCATGGACCCAAAATCTCTATGTTTTGTTCCCTGAGCCATTTAGTTATCACCTTTCCTTTATAGCAAGGTGCTCCGTCATGCTGGAAAAGGCATTGTTGATCGCCAAACTGCTCTTGGAGGGTTGGGAGAAGTTGCTCTTGGAGGACATTCTGGTACCATTCTTTATTCATGGCTGTGTTTTTAGGCAAGACTGTGAGAGAGCCGATTCCCTTGGCTGAGAAGCAACCCCACACATGAATGGTTTCAGGATGCTTAACAGTTGGCATGAGACAAGACTGGTGGTAGCGCTCACCTTGTCTTCTCCGAATGAGGCGTTTTCCTGATGTCCCAAACAATCGAAAAGGGGATTCATCAGAGAAAATAACTTTACCCCAGTCCTCAGCAGTCCACTGCCTGTACCTTTTGCAGAATATCAGTCTGTCCATGATGTTTTTTCTGGAGAGAAGTGGCTTCTTTGCTGCCCTCCTTGAGACCAGGCCTTGCTCCAAGAGTCTTCGCCTCACAGTGCGTGCAGATGCACTCACACCTGCCTGCTGCCATTCCTGAGCAAGCTCTGCACTGCTGGTAGCCCGATCCCGCAGCTGAAACACTTTTAAGAGACGATCCTGGCGCTTGCTGGTCTTTCTTGGGTGCCCTGGAGCCTTTTTAGCAGCAATGGAACCTCTCTCCTTGAAGTTCTTGATGATGCGATAGATTGTTGACTGAGGTGCAATCTTTCTAGCTGCGATACTCTTCCCTGTTAGGCCATTTTTGTGCATTGCAATGATGACTGCACGTGTTTCTTTAGAGATAACCATGGTTAACAGAAGAGAAACAATGATGCCAAGCACCAGCCTCCTTTTAAAGTGTCCAGTGGTGTCATTCTTACTTAATCATGACAGATTGATCTCCAGCCATGTCCTCTTCAACACCCACACCTGTGTTAATGGAGCAATCACTGAAAAGAGGTTAGCTGGTCCTTTAAAGGCAGGGCTGCAATGATGTTGAAATGTGTTTTGGGGGATAAAGTTCATTTTCTAGCCAAATATTGACTTTGCAAGTAATTGCTGTTAAGCTGATCACTCTTTATAACATTCTGGAGTATATGCAAATTGCCATTAGAAAAAGTGAAGCAGTAAACTTTGTAAAAATTAATATTTGTGTCATTCTCAAAACTTTTGGCCATGACTGTAGAAGGGCTTTAGACCTGAAATGACCATCTGTTATGAACGCCTGCCATGGGGCGGCACTAATAGAAGATCAGCAATGACGAGCATTGGGGCCTCCTGCAGACCACTGGTTGCCATGTCAAGCCATAGTTGCCCTGCAGTCATGTGACAGGTGTGCCAATGGGTGGGGTTAGTGATGCAGTTTCACTGTGTGCATGGTAAATGCCGCTGTCAGAGATTGACAGCGGCATTTGACTAGTTAACAGCCGCAAGTGGATCGCGATTTCACCTGCAGCTGTTAGGAGCTCATGAAAGCTGATCAAATCAGACGTCATGTGCCACAGCCCATATCAAAAAGGGGAGGCAACCTATGACATACCTATACGTCACAAGTCGTAAAGGAATTATAGGTCAGAAGGGAAGAGGAGGAAGGAGTTAGAGACAGACACAGAAATTCTGTTGCAAGTTCTCCTGAAACAACAGTTACAGTTCCCTATACAATTTCAAGGGAAAGTCTGTATTCACTGAAGACAGATTTTACCCAATAATTGAAAAATTACTTCTGATCAGAGGCAGCGAGCGAGTGCATTGTCACTGTGCATATTGTGCAATGATAGACATCTCCTGAAAATACTTTGGAATTGACAACTCATACACCATCAGTAAAGCAGGGACTAGCCCAGCCCCAGAAATGGATGTCACTTATGATGCTTTGTTTCTGGGTGGGCTCAGAGGCTGTGGCTGCGATTGCAGCCTCTGCCCCCTGATGATAGTGCATTTGACTATGCCAACATGTACTAGGATTCTCAAACTAAACATCATGAAAGAGGAAGTAGTAAAAAACATAAAGCAGTTGGATAGCATAGAGAGGGAATAATATGGACTTTTTAATTAACTCCTTCACTCCAGGGGGATTTTTGTTTGTTTTTTCCTCTCTTATTTATAAGAGCCATTATTTATTTATTCTTTGATCAGTTTAGCCAAATAAGGGCTTGTTTTTTGCAGGACAAATTGTACTTTTATTATTATTATTACTTTTGAATGACACCATTCATTTGTTCAAATGAGTCCCTGGAAATCAGGGAAAAAAAATCCAAGTGCATTGAAATTGCAAAAAAAAAGTGCAATTTCACAATTTTTGGGGAGTTTTTATATTTACCTTGTTCACTACACAATAAAACTGACCTGGCAATATGATTATTCAAGTCAGTACAAGTATGCAGATACCAAACATGCTAATTTTTTGTTTTATTTAAATGGTGAAAAAAAATTTGGACATTTGTAAAAAGCAAATTGTGTCACCATTTTCCAAGACCTATAGCGTTTTCATTTTTTGGGATATGGGGCTATTTGAAGGCTTATTTTTTTGTGCCCTGAGCAGACATTTTTACTGATACCATTTTGAAGTAGGTCTAATGTTTTCATCGCCTCTCATTGCATTTTATTGCAATGTTGTGGCAGCCAAAAAAACATTATCCTGGAGTTTCGATTTTTTTTTCTCTTTGTGCCATTTACCAACCGTATTCATTTATTTTATATTTTGATCAGACTTTTGCAAGTACGGTAATACTAAATATGTGTGTTTAAATCGTTTTTACTATAATTAATAAAGATGCAATCGTCTTATTGCTTGTACTATACATAACAGAGGGTCTGTTTTGCTATTTAGGCCGGCGTCACACTGGCGAGTTTGATGCGAGTAAGTCGCACGACTTTCTCGCATCAACACCCGGCACGGCCGCCAGCTCTCGGAGCCGAGTGTGCGGCTGCATGTATTTCTATGCAGCCGCACACTCGGGTCTGAGAGCGGGCAGCCGTGCCGGGTGTTGATGCGAGAAAGTCGTGCGACTTACTCGCATCAAACTCGCCAGTGTGACGCCGGCCTAAGGCCGGCGTCACACTGGCGACAGAATCGGACGACTGCAATGCGATGAAAAATCGTATTGCAGTCTGCCGTATGTTAATCTATGGAGCAGCTCCCAGTATCAGATTTTTTGTGGTCCGTTTTAAACGTCCGTATGCAATCGCAGCATGCTGCGATTGTCACCGATTGTCGGTCGACTATCGCCAATGCAAGTCTATGGGAGCGATGAAAAATCTGATTACAAACGGACCGCACGTGTGACTTGCGATTAAATCGCATCGGTGTCCTTTAGAAAAGCCGGCAATTCATCCCCGGCTATACTGTAAAATCACACTGACAGCTTTAATAAAGAACATATATATATATATATATATATATATATATATATGTAATTGTGACATGTATATATATATATATATTTATATTTCCTAGACTTCTACATACTGTAATAGCCGCTAATTCAATTGCCGGCTTTTGTGAAATCACAGAAGCCGACATGAAATGATACATTGTTTCCACACAGTTAACCATGTCATTTCCTGTATTTTGATATTTGTTTAGAACTTACAATTACATGAGTGTATTTGTGCTAAATTTCAGACATGTAGGGGTTAATTAAAGGTGTAAATTCGTTGACAAAAAAATGCGTGGGCTCCCGCTGTATTTTCTCCACCAGACAGACAAAGCAAGCGAGTGGGGGCAGATAATAATAGCCTAGGGAGGGTACTTTTTTTTTGTGCCCCCCTGGCTACTAACATCTGCCCCCAGACACCCCAGAAAGGGCAAATCTATAATTAGATTCGCCCTTTCTGGCACTTTGCCCGTCTATTCCCATTGCCCTGTAGCGGTGGCGAATGGGTTAATAATCTCACCTTAATGTCACCTTAGTATTGAAAGGTGACCTTAAGGCAGGTTAATAATTGAGAGCTGTCAATTAGACAAATATCAATTATTAATCCTATTGAAGTAAATAAAAAAACACACACACATTTTAAGAATAAATAATTTTAATGAAATAAAAACACATATTTTTGACCATCTTTTATTTAAGTCTTAATCCGTTCGAAGCCCTTGTTCTTCTAAAATAAATATAAAATAATAAAACAACATTATTCTTACCTATCTGGCAATCTGTCACGTCCCACGATGTAATCCTTCACAAAGGGTTAACTACTAGCAATCAGATAAGCAGCGCAAGTAATCCTGCGTGCTCATCTGATAGCTCCTGAATGAATGAGCTTATCTCCTGCCGACAGGAGAGGATGTGATTCATGAATGAAGCTTAATTGATTGTATCCCACTTTCACGTTAGGTCAGGTCACTCAAGTGAAAGTTGTAATAAATCAATTAAGCTCCATTCATGAATCTATTCCTCTCCTTTCGCTGGAGAGTAACTTATTCATTCAGGGGAATACAGGTCTGAGACAGCATTATTAGCTCTCTGCAACCTGTAACCTGTTAACCCTTTCTGATGGATTACACCGTGGGACCTGACTGTACATCGGATTGGTAAGAATCATTTTGCTTTTTTATTTTATTTTTATTACAGGAAATGGTTTTAGCAGGAAAATAAAATATTGTCAAAAACTGTGTGATTATTTCATTAAACTTCTTTTTTATTAAACTGTGTGTGTTTGATTTTTCTATCATACAATAGGATTAATAATTGATAGTTGTCTAATTGACAGCTCTCAATTATTAACCTGCCTTAAGGTCACCTTTCAATACTAAGGTGACATTAAGGTGAGATTATTAACCCATTCGCCACCGCTACAGGGCAATGGGAATAGACGGGCAAAGTGCCAGAAAGGGCGAATCTAATTATAGATTTGCCCTTTCTGGGGTGTCTGGGGGCAGATGTTAGTAGCCAGGGGGGCACCAAAAAAATGTACCCTCCCTAGGCTGTTATTATCTGCCCCCACTCGCTTGCTTTGTCTGTCTGGTGGAGAAAATACAGCGGGAGCCCACGCATTTTTTTTCAACGAATTTACACCTTTAATTAACCCCTACATGTCTGAAATTTTGCACAAATACACTCATGTAATTGTAAGTTCTAAACAAATATCAAAATACAGGAAATGACATGGTTAACTGTGTGGAAACAATGTATCATTTCATGTCGGCTTCTGTGATTTCACAAAAGCCGGCAATTGAATTAGCGGCTATAACAGTATGTAGAAGTCTAGGAACTATAAATATATGTATATATACATGTCACAATGACATGTATATATATATATATATATATATGTGTTCTATGTGTATATATCTATTCTTTTTTTTGTGATTGAAATACTATTCTTTTGGATCCATTATGTTGTGAATGGGTTTGAGATGAGTTCTGAGCAGAGGCTCCCTCTGGTGGTTACAAGCGGTGCTAGTGAGGATTGGGAATCAGGTGTTACTGATTGGTCTTATTTAAGGGAATCATTTTCCCATCAGGGTTGCCGGTGATCAATTGTTCTGGTCTGAATCCTTCTTTCCAGTTTCCCTTGTAGCCTGCTGTGTCGTGTCTGCATCTCCTGCTATCAGATAAGACAATTTCTTATTTTGTGTTTTTGCTATATTTTTGCATTTTGTCCTGCACTTCTGTGGGGGCCTTCTGGGTCCCCTCCGGGGCTTTTTGCCCTCTCAGTTTAGTCCAGCCACTGTGTTTTGTACTTTTGCTTTTTGCATTTTTTTCAGTGGCTGCTGTTTTTGTTACACCAGAGAACTAATTTAGGTGGTAGAGGTCGTGTGATCTCAGGTGATTTTGAAATTAGTATGTTGGTGTTTTTCAGGGTTTTCTGGATTGCAGTAAGTACCCTTCCTGTCCTTTTCTATTTAGATAGTTTGGGCCCCAGCGTTTGCTCATACTATTTTCTTTCTGTGTCAGTATTTCCTCTTGTCTAACCGCCATTATATGTTTGGGGGCTTTCTTTTATCTTTGGGGTTCTGCTCCGGGGCAGATAGCTTTCCTATTTCTATCTTTAGGTGTAGTTAGTTTCTCAGGCTGTGACGAGGCGTCTAGGACCATCGTAGGAACGCTCCACGGCTGCCTCTAGTTGTGGTGGTTAGTCAGGGTACTGCAATCTCATAGATTCCAACTGCTCTGGTGTATTGCCTTTTTTACCTGCACTCCTCAGCTACCGTAACATAACAGTATCACCGGCCATAAAAATTGTATGGTACTCACAGAAGGGAAAAAAAAAATATTTTGAAGGAAGAAAAGTTGTCAGAGATATTTTTCTGTTTGTTGCATTTTTTTTTTTTTTTTTTTTTTCCCTCTGTATCTCTGGGTGCTGGGGAGGATCTTTTCTCCCAATGGAGTTTGCACAGTTGTCTGGCCGTGTGGATCAGCTTGCCACTGAGGTTCAGAGTATTGCTGCATATCTTGCTAGGTTGCCTGTTGTGGAACCTAGGATCCCCATGCCAGATTTGTGTTCAGGGGATCGAGCTAAGTTTCAGAATTTCAAAAATAATTGTAAATTGTTTCTTGCCTTAAAATCTAAGTCCTCAGGAAACGCAGCGCAGCAGGTTCAAATTGTCATCTCTCTCCTGCGCGGCGATCCTCAGGATTGGGCTTTTTCCCTGACACCTGGGGATCCTGTTTTGAGTGATGTTGATGTATTTTTTCAGGCTTTGGGGTTATTGTACGATGAGCCTAATATCACTGATCAAGCTGAAAAAGCCTTGTTGGCATTAAATCAGGGGCTTGATGACGCTGAGTTATACTGTCAGAGATTCCGTAGGTGGGCAGTCCTGACCAAATGGAATGACGACGCTTTGGCGGCCCTTTTCCGGAAGGGTCTGTCGGATAATGTAAAGGATGTTATGGTGGGATTCCCTGTCCCCTCTGGTCTCAATGATTCTATGTCATTAGCGATTCAAATTGACAGACGTTTGCGTGAGCGGAGAAGTATGCGTGGAGTGGTGTTGCCTTGTGAGCCAGCTGCTGAGCCCATGCAGTGTGATGGAGTGGTGTCTGGGGCACAGCGTCATGAGTTTCGAAAGCGCAATGGGTTATGTTTCTACTGTGGTGATGCCTCTCATGCTATTTCAGTCTGCCCTAAGCGGGGAAGATGTTTTGCACGCTCAGTTGTCTTGGGTAGTGTTCAGACTAAGTTTTTATTAACTGTCACTCTGATATGCTCTCTGTCCTCATTTTCTGCTCAGGCTTTCGTTGATTCTGGAGCAGCTATTAACCTGATGGATTATGATTTTGCTAAACGTTGTGGATTTCCCTTGATACCCCTACAGAAGTCTATTCCCCTACTGGGGATCGATTCTACCCCTTTGGCTGAGAATAAACCCCAGTTTTCTACTCAGGTGATAATGAGGGTTGAACCTGATCACCAGGAGTGCTGCAAATTTTTGGTTCTATATAATCTGCATGACATTATCGTGCTGGGTTTCCCTTGGTTACAGTCTCATAATCCTGTTTTGGATTGGAAATCTGTGTCTGTAACCAGTTGGGGCTGCCAATGTGTTAATACCAACACTCCTGTTTTTTCTGCCTCCCCCCAGGCTGAGGATGTTCCTGACTTTTTGTTTGATTTTTCTGATGTGTTTAGCGAAAGTAAATCTGCATCCTTACCTCCCCATAGGAGCTATGACTGCGCTATTGAATTAGTGCCAGGTAGTAAATTCCCTAAGGGTCGCCTCTTTAACTTGTCTATACCTGAACATGACGCTATGCGGTCTTATATCAAGGAATCATTGGAGAAGGGTCATATCAGACCATCCTCTTCACCCTTAGGTGCCGGTTTTTTCTTTGTGGCCAAAAAAGATGGTTCATTAAGGCCGTGTATTGATTATCGTCTCTTGAACAATATTACTGTGAAATATCAATACCCGTTACCCTTGATTTCTGACCTGTTTTCCAGGGTGAAAAACGCTACTTGGTTTACCAAGCTTGACCTCAGGGGGGCGTATAACCTTATTCGCATTAAGCACGGGGATGAATGGAAGACGGCATTTAACACCCCTGAAGGGCATTTTGAGTACCTTGTGATGCCCTTTGGGCTCACTAATGCTCCTTCCGTCTTCCAGTCCTTCATGAATGACATTTTCAGGGATTTTGTGGACAAGTTTCTGATTGTTTATTTGGATGATATCTTGATTTTTTCTAATGACTGGGACTCTCATGTGAAACATGTTCGAACTGTATTCCAGATTTTGAGACAGAATGCTCTGTATGTGAAGGGATCAAAGTGTCTTTTTGGCGTACAGAAGATCTCATTTCTGGGATTCATTTTGTCCCCATCTGTTATTGAAATAGACCCGGTCAAGGTTCAGGCCATCTGTGATTGGGTCCAACCTACTTCATTAAAGGCTCTTCAGAGATTTTTGGGTTTTGCCAATTTTTATCGTAAATTTATTGGTAATTTCTCTGTTATTGTTAAACCATTAACTGATTTGACCAGAAAGGGTTCTGATGTGGTGAATTGGCCTCCTGAGGCAGTCTCTGCGTTTCAGGAACTTAAGCAGAGATTCACTTCTGCTCCTGTTCTACGGCAGCCTGATGTTTCTCTGCCATTTCAGGTGGAGGTTGATGCCTCTGAAATTGGGGCAGGTGCCGTTTTGTCCCAAAAAGATCCAGAGACCTCTAAAAGTAACCCTTGTGCCTTTTTCTCTTGAAAATTTTCTCCTACTGAACGTAATTATGACGTGGGTAATCGGGAGTTATTGGCCATGAAGTGGGCTTTTGAAGAGTGGAGACATTGGCTGGAGGGAGCCAAACATCAGGTGGTGGTCCTTACGGACCATAAGAATCTGGTCTATCTGGAATCTGCCAAGCGACTCAATCCTAGACAGGCCAGGTGGGCCTTGTTTTTCACACGTTTTAATTTTGTGGTTTCCTTTCTTCCTGGCACTAAGAATGTTAAGGCGGATGCCCTCTCGAGGAGTTTCCTTGCGGACTCTCCTGAGCTATCTGATCCCTCTGTTATTTTGAAGGAGGGTGTAGTTCTTTCCGCCATCTCGCCTAATTTGAGACTTGCTCTGGAGGGGTGTCAGGAGGATAGGCCCGAGCGCTGCCCTGTTGGAAAATTGTTTGTCCCGGACCAATGGAAAAAGAGTGTGATGTCTGAGATTCATTGTTCCGCATTGGCTGGGCATCCCGGAATTTTTGGTACCAGAGACTTGGTTAGTCGGTCCTTTTGGTGCCTACCTTGTCTCGCGATGTCAGGGAATTTGTGCAGTCCTGCGGGACTTGCTCTCGCTCCAAGCCTTGCTCTCGCTCTAGTGGTTTGTTGATGCCATTGCCTGTGCCCAAGAGACCATGGACCCATATCTCTATGGATTTCATTTCCGATCTTCCTGTTTCTCAGAGAATGACCACCATCTGGGTAATTTGTGATAGGTTTTCCAAAATGATACATCTTGTGCCATTACCTAAGTTGCCTTCCTCCTCTGAATTGGTGCCGTTGTTCCTTCAGCACGTGGTTCGTTTACACGGCATTCCTGAGAACATTGTGTCTGACAGAGGAGTCCAGTTTGTTTCCAGATTTTGGAGGACTTTTTGTTCTAAACTGGGTGTTCAATTGTCTTTCTCCTCGGCATTTCATCCTCAGACCAATGGTCAAACTGAGAGAACAAACCAGACATTGGAGACTTATCTAAGATGCTTTGTGTCTGCTGATCAGGATGACTGGGTCTCTTTTTTGCCTTTGGCTGAGTTTGCTCTTAATAATAGGGCTAGCTCTGCCACTTTGATGTCTCCGTTTTTCTGTAATTCTGGGTTTCACCCTCGATTTTCTTCAGGACAGACGGAGGCTTCTGTCTGTCCAGGTGTTGACTCTGTTGTTGAGCGTATGCAGCAGATTTGGGACCAGGTAGTGGAGAGGTTGTCCCTCTCTCAGGAGAAGGCCCAGCGGTTTGCTAACCGGCATAGGACTGATGGTCCTCGGTTTAAAGTGGGGGACTTGGTCTGGTTGTCCTCAAAGAATATTCCTATGAGAGTAGCATCTCCTAAATTTAAGCCTAGGTTCATTGGACCTTATAAGATCATGGAGATTATTAATCCTGTTTCTTTTCGTTTGCTTCTTCCAGGGACATTTAAGATCCATAACGTGTTCCACAAGTCCTTGTTGAAGAGGTTTGTTGAGCCAGTGGTTCCTGCTGCTGTGCCTCCTGACCCTGTTTTGGTTGAGGGCAATCTGGAGTATGTGGTTGAGAAAATATTGGATTCTCGTTTTTCTAGACGAAGACTCCAGTATTTGGTTAAATGGAGAGGTTATGGTCAGGAAGATAATTCTTGGGTGTTTGCTTCGGACATCCATGCTAGGAGACTTATCCGTGCGTATCATAGAACTCATCCTGACCGACCTGGTTGCTCAAATGAGGGTTCGGTGACCCCTCCTCAAGGGGGGGTACTGTTGTGAATGGGTTTGAGATGAGTTCTGAGCAGAGGCTCCCTCTGGTGGTTACAAGCGGTACTAGTGAGGATTGGGAATCAGGTGTTACTGATTGGTCTTATTTAAGGGAATCATTTTCCCATCAGGGTTGCCGGTGATCAATTGTTCTGGTCTGAATCCTTCTTTCCAGTTTCCCTTGTAGCCTGCTGTGTCGTGTCTGCATCTCCTGCTATCAGATAAGACAATTTCTTATTTTGTGTTTTTGCTATATTTTTGCATTTTGTCCTGCACTTCTGTGGGGGCCTTCTGGGTCCCCTCCGGGGCTTTTTGCCCTCTCAGTTTAGTCCAGCCACTGTGTTTTGTACTTTTGCTTTTTGCATTTTTTTCAGTGGCTGCTGTTTTTGTTACACCAGAGAACTAATTTAGGTGGTAGAGGTCGTGTGATCTCAGGTGATTTTGAAATTAGTATGTTGGTGTTTTTCAGGGTTTTCTGGGATTGCAGTAAGTACCCTTCCTGTCCTTTTCTATTTAGATAGTTTGGGCCCCAGCGTTTGCTCATACTATTTTCTTTCTGTGTCAGTATTTCCTCTTGTCTAACCGCCATTATATGTTTGGGGGCTTTCTATTATCTTTGGGGTTCTGCTCCGGGGCAGATAGCTTTCCTATTTCTATCTTTAGGTGTAGTTAGTTTCTCAGGCTGTGACGAGGCGTCTAGGACCATCGTAGGAACGCTCCACGGCTGCCTCTAGTTGTGGTGGTTAGTCAGGGTACTGCAATCTCATAGATTCCAACTGCTCTGGTGTATTGCCTTTTTTACCTGCACTCCTCAGCTACCGTAACATAACACATTATATGTCAGTTTTGCAAGCCTGCGAGAAATTCTCGCAAGTCGGATGAAAATCGGATGTTACAAGGTACACACACATGCGACTAAATCGCATCTTTGAAGGAAAATCGGATGCCAGAAGGATGTGTGATGTTTGCATTTTGATCCGACAATCGACCGTCTAAAACGGACCGATTTTTTGTCGTTGTGTGTGACGCCGGCCTAATAGTGAAAATCACAATCTCCTATGAACGCCAGCTAAAACCATTTGGAGGTGGACTTGCTGGTGTGTTTTTGGATGATTGTCCTGCTGCATAACACAAGTGCGCTTCAGCTTGAGGTCACAAACACATGGCTGGACATTCTCCTTCAGGATTTCTTAGTAGACAGCAGAACTCATTGTTCAATTTACCACAGCAAGTCTTCCATGTCCTGAACCAGCAAAGCAGCCCCAGACCATCAGACTACCACCACCATATTTTACTGTCGGTATGATGTTACTTTACTGAAATGCTGTGTTACTTCTACGCCAGATGTCATGGGACATACACCTTCCAAAAAATTCAACTTTTGAGTTGTTAGTCCCCAGAGTATTCTTCCAAAAGTTTTAGGGATCATCAAGATGTTTTCTGGCAAAACTGAGATGAGCCTTTATGTTATTATTGCTCAGCAGTGATTTAATCATGGAACTTTGCAATGCAGGTAATTTTTTCCCAGTCTCATCCTTATGGTGGAGTCATGAATTCTGACCTTGACTGAGGCAAGTGAGGCCTGCAGTTCTTTGGATGTTGTTGTGGCATCTTTTGTAACCTCTTGAATGAGTCGTTGCTGAACTCTTGGGGTAAATTTGGTTTGTTTTTGTCATTTGTGGATAATGGCTCTAACTGTGGTTCGCTGGAGTCCCAATTGGTTTTACCCTTTTCCAGACTGATTTATTTCAGTTACTCTTCTCATTTGCTCCAAATGTCTTTGGATCACGGCAAGATGTTTGCTTTTGAGGATCTTGTGGTTTACGTCACTTTGTCAGGCAGGTCCTATTTAAGTGATTTGTTGATTGAGAACAGGTGTGGCAGTAATAAGGCCAGGATGTGGCTAGGAAATTTGAACTCAGCTTCCAAAAGATGTGAGATAACACAATTAATTTATGTTTTAAGGAGGGTGACAATCACTTTTACACACAGGGACTTGTAGATTTGGATTTCTTTTTCCCTTAACCCCTTCCCGACATGCACTGTATACAGTGCATTTCTCCTTGGCCCAGGAAAGACGCTTCTGGCTTTGTCTATTGGTCATGAGTGGCTTGACACAAGGAATGCGACAACTGTAGCCCATGTCCTGGATATATCTCTGTGTGGTGGCTCTTGAAGCAATGACTACAGCAGCAGTCCACTCCTTGTGACTCAACCCAAAATTTTTGAATGGCCTTTCCTTAACAATCCTTTCAAGGCTGTGGTTATCCCGGTTGCTTGTGCACCTTTTTCTACCACACTTTTTCCTTCCACTCAACTCTCCAGTAGTGTTGAGCAATACTGCCCGATATCCAGAAAGATCGGATTGGATCGGCCCGATACTCAAAAAGTATAGGGTTTTGCCGATTCCGATACCGGAAACCCAATGCAAGTCAATGGGACAGAAATATCGTAATTAAAAAAAAACAATTCTTTCCTTGTAAATGCTAGATATACACACATAGAATACATATATATATATATATATATATACATGTCATTGTGACATATATATATACATATATTTATAGTTCATACACTTCTACATAGTAAAATAGCCGCTGATTCAATTGCCGGGCACTGCCGGCTTTTGTGAAATTACAGAACCACCAGACATGAAATGACACATGGTTTACATAGAGTTAACCATGTCATTAAAGGTGTAAATTCGTTGTAAAAAACTGCATTTTTTTTTCTATGAATTTACACCTTTAATTAACCCCTACATGTGTGAAATTTTGCACACATACACTCATGTAATTGTTAGTGAAATCCATATATCAAACTACATGAAATGACATGGTTAACTCTATGTAAACCATGAGTCATTTCATGTCGGGTCTGTAATTTCACAAAAGCCGGCAATTGAATTAGCGGCTATTATACTATGTAGAAGTGTATGTACTATAAATATGTATATATATGTGTCACAATTTCAATGACATGTGTATATATATATATATATATATATGAGGTGTAAAATTGTTGAAAAAAAATGCGTGGGCTCCCGCCCTATTTTCTCAACCAGACAGACAAAGCCAGCGAGTGGGGGCAGATAATAATAGCCCAGAGAGGGACCATTATTTTTGCCCCCCCTGGCTACTAACATCTGCCCCCAGACACCCCATCTATAATTAGATTCGCCCTTTCTGGCACTTTGCCCGTCTATTCCCATTGCCCTGTAGCGGTGGCGAATGGGTTAATAAGGGTTAAAGCCACCTTGCTATTGAAAGGTGACTTTAAGCCAGGTTAATAATTGAGAGCTGTCAATTAGACAACTATCAATTATTAATCCTATTGTATGAAATAAAATAAAACACACACACTTTAATTAAAAATCATTTTAATGAAATAAACACACAGTTTTTGACCATATTTTATTTTACTGCCATTCCTTGCGAAGCCCTTGTTCACCTGTAATAAAAATAAAATAATAAAGCAACATTATTCTTACCTATCCGATGTTCAGTCAGGTCCCCCGATGTAATCCTTCTGAAAGGGTTAATGTTTACTGCAGGGACCGCAGCTAATGCTGACAGCCTCCCAGTAAACCCCTGAATGAATCATCTCCTCTCCTGGCTAACAGGAGAGGAAGTGGTTAGCATAATTGATTGCTTCCCACTTTCACTTCAGGTCAGCCAGGGACACCGCACAGCATCAGTGACGTCAGAGGGAATCCCGGCTGACCTGAAGTGAACTGATTAACAAAAATAGGGGATCCCCTCTAAAAAAAAATGGCATGGGGTCCCCCCTATTTTTGTTAACCAGCCTGATGAAGCAGACTGCTGAGGCCTGGTTTTTCAGTCTGTTAAGGAGCCAATATCCATGGACCTTGCAAGCCTGATAATACCAGGCCACAGCAGTCTGCTTATCTTGGCTGGTTAACAAAAATAGGGGATCCCCTCTAAAAAAAAATGGCGTGGGGTCCCCCCTATTTTTGTTAACCAGCCAGATGAAGCAGACTGCTGATGCCTGTTTTTTCAGGCTGGTAAGGATCCAAGATCCATGAACCTTGCAAGCCTGATAATACCAGGCCACAGCAGTCTGCTTAGCTTGGCTGGTTAACAAAAATAGGGGATCCCCTCGAAAAAAAATGGCGTGAGGTCCCCCCTATTTTTGTTAACCAGCCAAGTAAAAAGCAGACTGCTGCGGCCTGGTATTAAGACTGTCAAGGCCCATGGATTTTGGCCCTCAACAGCCTAAAAATACCAGGCTGCAGCAGCCCCACAATTGGTGCATCCAAAGATGCGCCAATTGTGGCACTTTACCCGGCTCTTCCCACTTGCCCTGTAGCGGTGGCAAGCGGGGTAATAAGGGGTTAATGTCACCTTTGATTGAACGGTGACAATAAGCCCGGTTAATAATGGAGAGGCGTCAATAAGACACCAATCCATTATTAATCATAAAGTTTGTAAATTTTTAAAAAAAATACACAGCCAGAATAAAGTCTTTTAATGAAATAAAACACAACACAGTTTTCATTATTTTTATTTCACGCTCATCCTGCGACGCCATCGATCTCCTGTAAAAAAACAAAAATAACAAACCAACACAAATACTCTCTGTCAGACGCAGTCCAAAATCACGAGTGTCCCACGACGAGTCCAGCTCTGCTACATCTGGATGACAGGCTGAGCCTGACATCCCGATGCAGCAGAGCTGCTTACCTAGGAGATTTCCGGTGGTGACGTCATCGGACTTCTTTACGGCTAGCTGTCGCGAGAGTACAGCTGGCCGAGATTACCCAGTACCCGGCAGCACGTGCAGTTATCGCGAGAAGCTGCACGTGACCGCCAGGGAGAGCGTAATGGCGGCCATCCAGGAGGACGTGACCATCGGGGATCTTCTGCCAGGTAAGTGCTGACTCTGCTGAGTCCTGACTCCTGACAGACCCAACTGACACTGACAGTGACACTTTCTGGAAGTTCCTGTGTCAGGTACTTCGTTCTGTGACACAGGAACTCCCCATAGACTTTACTGCCAACGTCCGATTCCGGTATCCGATATGCAAAAAATATCGGATCTCAGAATCGGAATTCCGATACAGCGAATATCGGCCGATACCCGATATTTGCAGTATCGGAATGCTCAACACTACTCTCCAGTAATATGATTGGATACAGCACTTTGTGAACAGGCAGCTTCTTTAGCAATGACCTTTTGTTACTGCCTTCTGAACATCTGTCAAGTCAGTAGTCTTCCCCATGATTGTGGAGCCTACTGAAACAAACTAAGGCCGGTTTCACACATCTGTGTCTCCAGTACGTGTGGTGACAGTTTTCACATGTACTGGAGACACGTACAGACATAGACACATTATATTCTATGTGCTTGTGTCCGTGTGCCAAACACGTAGACATGTCCATTTTGACACGGACACATGGACCGGAAAATGTCCCGCACACGTGCACACGGAGAACTGTTCACACAGTCCTCTGTGTGCATGGACGGCTGCTGGGGAACTCGCGTCTACTGTAAGCCGCTGTCCCCCTGCAGCTGGTGCTGAAGCCGGCTGTAATTCCCCCTGCTCTGCCTGCGAGCACAGGAGAACGAAGAGCGGTGAATTAATATACCGCTCATCGTTCTCCTCTGCTCGCAGGCAGAGCAAGGAGAATGATGTCTGCCGGCTTCAGCACAAGCTGCAGGGGGACCGCGGCTTACAGTAGCTGCGAGTTCCCCGGCAGCCGTCCGTGTGTCCGTGTGGTACTGATGCGGCACACGGGTGGCACACGGTTGCCACACGTGTGCTGCACATAGTACACACATGGACACACGGACACTGATATCTCCGGTACCGATTTTTCAGGTACTGGAAATATCAGGACGTGTGAAACCAGCCTAAGGGACCTTTTTAAATGCTTAGGAAGCATTTGCAGGTGTTTTTTGTTAATTATTTTAATTTACTGAGATAATGGCTTTTGGGTTTTCATTGGCTGTAAGCCATAATCATCAATGTTATGTTTCAGTAGCTGAGGAGAAATTGCAAAAATAGCAAAAGTAGTAATACACCAGAGAGACTGGAAACTATTGGATTGCAGTACCCTAAACTAACCTCCACACTAGAAGTAGCGTGGAGCGTACCTACGGTGATCCTAGACTCCTCGTCACAGCCGGAGAGATAACTACACCTGAAGGCAGAAAGATGAAAGCTATCTGCCCCGGAGCAGAACCCCCAGAGAAATAGGAAGCCCCCAAACATGTAATGGCGGTTAGACAAGAAGAAAATACGGACACAGACAGAAAATAGAATGAGCAAATGCTGGGGCCCAATCTGTCTAGATAGAAAAGTATAGGAAAGAATTCTGACTGCAACCCAAAAAACCCTGACAAAAATACCGACACTTCTGATTAACAAAAAACCTGAGATCACACGATCTCTACCACCTAAATCAGATTGTAAGGTTCTGTGTACATGTTCCTGAAACTCAGTTTGCTCGTCAGCCATTTTACTTTCTGTCTTGCTGCAGCTATCTTGCCCTCAGTCAAAATGGAGTTTCCAGCTTGCATGTTCCCGCCCTGATTCTCTCCTTTTGCTTCTTAAGCAGCCACAGCTGAGCAATCAGTGCTTCAGAATCTAGCCTGCAGTGAACCTGTGACCTGACTCCTAAAGCCTTGGACCTTGTACTCCAGCTATTCCTACTGAGGAACTCTGAAGCACTTGTGGACTCTGAACCCTGCTCTTTGAAAGACCCACGTTTGCATGGACTTACGGTAACAGAGAAGAAGATCCTGAACCTGTTGTGGAGAGTGATTGCTGAGCTTAGATTACTCTGGCCTGCTGTGTCTCCTGCTTCTGTGTCTGCAAACTGTGTGACTATTTTTGCCAACTTGTATGAAGTAATACAAGACTTTCTATATCAAACCTGTGTCTCATGTATTTTCATCGCACCCAAGCACAAGACGCTATATGAACTGTACTACATACATTACAAGATTCTGAAGCCAAAACGTTAGTGTCTGCTGGGTCTGGAAAGGCTGTGTCTGCTGTAACTGTGGATATCGGATGTCCGGTTGTACTTTCTGTGATGACAGTGGTTGTGACTTCTCACAACCATTCCAGGTGAGCAATTCCCTTAAGTGTTTTTTTTTTCTGCAGTGTTACCACAGGTAAACACTATTGTTTTTTTTTTTTTTCTCTTTTCTCTTTTTTGTCTGCTGTAACTGTGGATATCAGATGTCCGGGTGAACTTTCTGTGATGATAGTGGTTGTGACTTCTCACAACCATTCCAGGTGAGCAGTTCCCTTAATTTTTTTTCTCTCTGCAGTGTTACCACAGGTAAACACTATTGTTTTTTTTTTTTTCTCCTCTCCTCTTCTTCCAGTACTCCTGTCTTAAAAGATCTGGAAAATGGAGGCCCGCATAAAGGAACTTTGCGGAGTGACTGATAATATCCTTGCAGATTTGCAGAATATAAAGACCCGTTTTTCAAGCCTACAGGACCTCACTAATCACAATTTGCAAGTGTTTGGACAGACTGCCCAGGATTTGCGAGCCAGGATTGAGGTTTTAGAAGAGCGAGTCCAGGCTCCTGCCGTAGCCCCGAGTTCTGGGATTCCCAAGTTGCCCCCTTTTCGTTTTGGCGGTGAACGTGAGAAATTCAGGGGATTTATTAATCAATGCAATCTTTTTTTTTTCTGCACATGCTTCACAATTTCCCACTGAACGATCTAAGGTGCTTACTATAATTATGTTGCTTACCAACAAGGCTTTGATGTGGGCAAACCCTCTGATTGAGACTGAGGATGATTGTTTGAATCACCTTGATGCTTTTATTTCAGCCATGGGGCAGGTGATTGATGACCCCAATCGAGGTGCAACAGCTGAAGCAGCCATGTTAGCTTTGCGCCAAGGTAAGCACTCGGTAGCTGAATATGCCTTGGATTTCAGGAGATGGGCCCTTGATACCACCTGGGACAGTTCCGCCAAAAAATCTATTTTTCGAAAGGGGTTATCTCCACTGATTAAGGATGAACTTGCTCGTGCCGACCCTCCCACTGCGTTAGGTGACTTTATTAACTACTGCATCCGTATTGATACTCGTCTGACTGAACGCAGGCAAGAGAGATGGTTCGAAAGCAATCGCACTAACCTTTTCCTACCTTCCTCTCCAGCTAAGGAACCTTTGAGTAGGATTACACGGGAACCTGAACCTGAACCCATGCAGGTAGACTCTTTACAACGACGGGTTAGTGATGCACGCAAGGAACATCGTTTTAAGGAAAATCTATGTTTCTATTGTGGTAAGTCAGGGCACTTCATTATAAACTGCCCCAGCCGTTCTCGTAAGACTACTGCAGCACTCATTCATTGTGAGTGTTGCGAGAGGGGATCTGTCAGGTCCGAGCCTCAGGCTCCAGAGAGATCTGCAGCAACAGATCTTGATTTCTCGGACTTAAACTCCGTTACCTCTGAGGACGTTGACTGTGTAAACGCTGCCATTTCTCAAGTTTCCTCAGCGGTGTCCCAGCTGAGTTGTAAGAAAAACAATTCTCATTGCTTTTCTTCCATCAAACTCTGGGTTGACTCAGCTTGGGTGTCTAGCTCTGCTATGATCGACTCAGGGGCAAGTGGAAATTTTATGGATGTCTCCTTTGCTCTGAAACAGGGGATACGTTCAGTGAAGAAGGCTACTCCAGTACAGATGGAAACTGTGGATGGCTCCCTGCTGACCTCTGGACCAGTGGATCAGGAAACAGAGCCTTTGAGGGTTCTTATGGGTAAAGATCATCAAGAGAAACTGTCCTTTATGCTTATCTCTTCTCCCCACTTTCCCATTATTCTAGGGCTACCATGGCTGCAGGCTCAGAATCCTACCATTAACTGGGAGACCAAGGAATTACACTTTCCAGAGAAACAGATGAGTCCAAAAGTTTCAGCTTGCTCTGTTCCTAAAGGAACCATGTCAGTCCCTGAACTACCAGCTGTATACCAGGACTATATGGATTTATGTGACAAGAAGAACGCTGACCAGCTTCCTCCTCACCGTCCATATGATTGTCCAATTGAATTATTGCCTGGAGCAGAGATACCTTTTGGTAAGATCTACCCCCTGGCGGGGCCCGAGCTAAAGGCTTTAAAGGATTACATAGATGAAAATCTAGCCAAGGGCTTCATACGCCCCTCTTCATCTCCTGCAGGTGCACCCATCTTCTTTGTAAAGAAGAAAGATGGATCTCTGAGACCATGCGTAGACTATAGGGAACTCAATAAGGTTACTATTAGAAACCGTTATCCATTGCCTTTAATCCCTGAGTTATTGGAGAGAGTGCGACATGCCAAAATTTTCTCTAAACTAGATCTTCGTGGGGCCTATAACTTAGTCCGTATTAGACCTGGGGATGAATGGAAGACTGCATTCAGGTCACGCTATGGACACTTTGAATATCTAGTTATGCCTTTTGGTCTGAGTACCGCCCCAGCCATTTTCCAACACTTGGTGAATGACATCTTCAGGGATCTCCTAGATACATTCGTGGTAATTTATTTGGATGATATTCTAATTTTTTCTAACTCCACAGAGGAACATCATGGACATGTGAGAATGGTCTTGGAACGTCTAAGACAAAATCATCTTTACATCAAACTTGAAAAGTGTGAATTCCATAGGACCGAAATTCAATTTCTGGGGTATGTACTGTCTACACAAGGAATTAGTATGGATGGAAGCAAAACCCAAGCCATCAAGGATTGGCCAAGTCCTAGAAATGTGAAGGAGGTACAGCGCTTCATCGGGTTTGCCAACTTCTATAGACGTTCCATTAGAAATTTCTCTGAGGTAGTGTCACCTATCACCCAACTTACCCGGAAAGAGTCTAGGTTCTCCTGGACTCCCCAAGCCCAGGAAGCATTTTCCCGTCTAAAAGATAAATTTACCACTGCACCTATCCTAGTACATCCCAACCCCGAGCTTGCCTTCATAATAGAGGTGGATGCTTCAGACTGTGCCGTTGGAGCTATACTCTCTCAGAGAACAGGTGAGAAGAATGTCTTGCATCCCTGTGCCTTCTTTTCCCAGCAGTTGTCTTCGGCTGAGAGGAACTACGATGTGGGCAATAGAGAGTTGTTGGCCATTATTGCCGCCTTCAAAGAATGGAGACACCTTCTTCAGGGAGCTGCACAGCAAATAGTCGTCCTGACAGATCATCGTAACCTTGAGTTTATCAGGTCGGCTAAGTGCCTGACTCCTCGCCAGGCTCGCTGGAATCTTTTCTTAAACCAATTTAATTTTATCATTTCTTATAGACCAGGATCGGTCAATGGAAAGGCTGATGCACTCTCTAGGATTTACTCAGCAGAGACACGTCCAATTACTCCTCCTAAGACTATTCTTCCTGACTCTAGATTCCTAGGAGTAATTCATAATCAAGACCTACTTAAGGACATCAAGGAAGCATACCATGCGGATTCCTTTTTGGCACAACCCCCAAGGGACGTAAGTCTTGTCTTTAAGAATGGTGTGTGGATTCAGGGACAACGCCTGTATATTCCTGAAACAGTCAGATTGAGAGTATTGCAACTCATTCACGATTCCAAGATAGCTGGGCATAGAGGAATTCTAAAGACACAGGAATTTCTCTCTCGTTTCTTTTGGTGGCCCACTTGCAGGAAGGATGTTTTAAACTATGTCACTTCATGTGAAGTCTGTGCAAGATGCAAAACACCTCGCTCCTCACCAACTGGTCTGTTACAGCCTCTTCCCACCCCGTCCCGCCCGTGGGGATCCATTTCTATGGACTTCATTGTGGAGTTACCAACCTCTCAAGGGAAGAACACCATTCTAGTGGTGGTTGACCGTCTAACAAAGGCAGCTCATTTTATCCCTTGTGTCGGCTTACCCACTGCAAAACAGACATCAGATTTGATGATTAAAGATGTGTTTCGCTTACATGGAGTACCGGATGAGGTTATTTCGGATCGAGGGGTGCAATTCACTTCTAGGTTTTGGCAAAATTTCTGTGCAGCATTGGACATTAAAGTAAACCTTTCTTCTGCTTTTCATCCCCAGACTAATGGACAGACCGAACGAACCAATCAAACCCTGGAGCAGTATCTCCGCTGCTACAGGATGATTGGGTGGATCTACTTCCATTAGCTGAGTTCTCGTATAACAACTCTCAGAGTGCCTCCACTAAGCAGTCTCCTTTTTACTCTAATCTAGGTTATCATCCTAACATTCTACCACGATTTCCCATAGAAACGCCTTTACCAGCAGTGGCTGAAAGAATCACGTCTTTACAGAAGAATATGGATCTTCTAAAGGAGAATCTGGAATCGGCTCAGGAAAGGTACAAGAAAGCAGCAGATAAATTTCGTAAACCTGCACCAGCTTTCAAGGTAGGAGACTTGGTCTGGCTGTCAACCAGAAATCTTAAGTTAAGGATTCCATCGTCTAAGTTGGGACATAAGTACATTGGACCCTATAAAATCAGTAAAATTATAAGTGCCGTTGCTTGTCGTCTTCAACTGCCCAGAACTATGAGAATTCACCCTGTCTTTCATGTATCCCTACTAAAGGCTGCGACACCCAATACGTTTCCTGGACGTTCTTCTCCTTGCCCTGACCCAGTGCTAGTCGATGGTCAGGAAGAATTTGTGGTGGAAAGGATTTTAGATTCCAGGTTGTATAGAAATCAGTTACAATATCTGATTAAATGGCAGGGCTACCCAGTGGAGGACAACTCATGGGAACCAGTCAATAACGTTAATGCTCCTCGCTTGCTCCATCAGTTTCATCAGAGGTACCCACACAAGCCTGGCCTGAGGTCATCCGGAGGTTGTCCCTAAGGGGGGAGTAATGTAAGGTTCTGTGTACATGTTCCTGAAACTCAGTTTGTTCGTCAGCCATTTTACTTTCTGTCTTGCTGCAGCTATCTTGCCCTCAGTCAAAATGGAGTTTCCAGCTTGCATGTTCCCGCCCTGATTCTCTCCTTTTGCTTCTTAAGCAGCCACAGCTGAGCAATCAGTGCTTCAGAATCTAGCCTGCAGTGAACCTGTGACCTGACTCCTAAAGCCTTGGACCTTGTACTCCAGCTATTCCTACTGAGGAACTCTGAAGCACTTGTGGACTCTGAACCCTGCTCTTTGAAAGACCCACGTTTGCATGGACTTACGGTAACAGAGAAGAAGATCCTGAACCTGTTGTGGAGAGTGATTGCTGAGCTTAGATTACTCTGGCCTGCTGTGTCTCCTGCTTCTGTGTCTGCAAACTGTGTGACTATTTTTGCCAACTTGTATGAAGTAATACAAGATTTTCTATATCAAACCTGTGTCTCATGTATTTTCATCGCACCCAAGCACAAGACGCTATATGAACTGTACTACATACATTACACAGATCTCTGGTGTAACACACAGCAATTCAGCAAATAAAAAGTGACAAAGGAACAGAGCAAAAGTGCAAATACAAAATGAGCACAATTGCAGCGCCAGACCCCAAAAGGGGACCAGGCTGAGGTCCACTGCAAGCAGCAAACCAACAAAGAAAATCCAAACAGAGGAAAAAAAAACAGCAAATCACTTATCTGAATGAGAGCAGGAAAGCAAGCTGAGCTCCAAGCAAAACCAGGAAGAACAATTGATTACCGGCAAGGCTGAAGGGAGTTCAGGTCACTTATATCAGACCATTCAGAGCCAGCTGAAGGCCATTCTGCAATTAGCTCAATACCCTCAGCAACCACCGGAGGGAGCTCCAGCTCAGAAGTGGCCTCCAGATTATTCACAACAGTACCCCCCCTTGAGGAGGGGTCACCGAACCCTCACCTGTGCAACCAGGCCGATCAGGATGAGCTCGATGATAGGCACGGATAAGTCTCCCAGCATGGACATCCGAAGCAAACACCCAATAATTGTCCTCCTGACCATAACCTCTCCACTTAACACTCCATCTAGCAAAATGAGAATCCAATATTTTCTCAACCACATACTCCAAATTGCCGTCAATCAAAACAGGGTCGGGAGGCGCAGCCATAGGAACCACAGGCTCGACAAACCTCTTCAATAAGGACTTGTGGAACACGTTATGGATCTTAAATGTCTCTGGAATAAGCAATCGGAAGGAAACCGGATTAATAATTTCCATGATCTTATAAGGTCCAATGAACCTTGGCTTAAATTTTGGAGATGCAACTTTCATAGGGATATTTCTTGAGGACAACCAAACCAAGTCCCCCACTTTAAAACGAGGACCATCAGTCCTATGCTGGTTGGCAAACCGCTGGGCCTTCTCCTGAGAGAGAGACAACCTCTCCACTACCTGGTCCCAAATCTGCTGCATGCGCTCCACAATAGAGTCAACCCCCAGACAGAGAGAAGCCTCCTCCTGTCCTGAAGAAAATCGAGGGTGAAACCCAGAATTGCAGAAAAATGGAGACATCAAGGTGGCAGAGCTAGCCCTATTATTAAGAGCAAACTCAGCCAAAGGCAAAAAAGAGACCCACTCATCTTGATCAGCAGACACAAAATATCTCAAATAAGTCTCCAAGGTCTGGTTTGTTCTCTCGGTTTGTCCATTGGTCTGAGGGTGAAATGCAGAGGAGAAAGATAACTGAACACCAAGTTTAGAACAAAATGTCCTCCAAAACCTGGAAACAAACTGGACTCCTCTGTCAGACACAATGTTCTCCGGAATGCCATGTAACCGAACCACGTGCTGAAAGAACAAAGGCACCAATTCGGAGGAGGAAGGTAACTTAGGTAATGGCACAAGATGTATCATCTTGGAAAACCTATCACAGATTACCCAGATAACGGTCATTCTCTGTGAGACAGGGAGGTCGGAAATAAAATCCATAGAAATATGGGTCCATGGCCTCTAGGGTACAGGTAATGGCATTAACAAACCACTAGAACGAGAGCAAGGCTTGGAACGAGAGCAAGTCCCACAGGACTGCACAAATTCCCTGACGTCACGAGACAAAGTAGGCCACCAAAAGGACCGACTCACCAAGTCTCTGGTACCAAAAATCCCGGGATGACCAACCAACGCGGAACAATGAATCTCAGACATCACACTCTTCTTCCACTGGACTGGGACAAACAATTTCCCAACAGGGCAGCGCTCAGTTTTATCCTCCTGACACCCATCCAGAGCCAGTCTCAAATTGAGCGAGATGGCGGAAAGAACTACACCCTCTTTCAAAATAACAGCAGGATCAGATAACTCAGGAGAATCCGCAAAGAAACTCCTCGAGAGGGCATCCTCTTTAACATTCTTAGTGCCCGGAAGAAAAGAAACCACAAAATTAAAACGTGTGAAAAACAAGGCCCACCTGGCCTGTCTAGGATTAAGTCGCTTGGCTGATTCGAGATAAACCAGGTTCTTATGGTCCGTGAGGACCACCACCTGATGTTTGTCTCCTTCCAACCAATGTCTCCACTCTTCAAAAGCCCACTTCATGGCCAATAACTCCCGATTACCCACGTCATAATTACTTTCAGTTGGAGAACATTTTCGAGAGAAAAAGGCACAAGGGTTACTCTTAGAGGTCTCTGGATCCCTTTGGGACAAAACGGCACCTGCCCCAATCTCAGAGGCATCAACCTCCACCTGAAACGGCAGAGAAACATCAGGCTGCCGTAGAACAGGAGCAGAAATGAATCTCTGCTTAAGTTCCTGAAACACAGAAACTGCCTCAGGAGGCCAATTCACCACATCGGAACCCTTTTTGGTCAAATCAGTCAATGGTTTAACAATACCGGAGAAATTACCAATAAATTTACGATAAAAATTGGTAAAACCAAAAAATCTCTGAAGAGCCTTCAATAAAGTAGGATGAACCCAATCACAGATGGCCTGAACCTTGACCGGGTCCATTTCAATAACAGACAGAGACAAAATGAATCCCAGAAATGAGACCTTCTGTACGCCAAAAAGACACTTTGATCCCTTCACATACAGTGCATTCTCTCTCAAAATCTGGAACACAGTCCGATCATGTTTCACATGAGAGCACCAGTCGTTGGAAAAAATCAAGATATCATCCAAATAAACGATCAGAAATTTATCCACAAAATCCCTGAAAATATCATTCATGAAGGATTGGAAGATGGAAGGAGCATTAGTGAGCCCAAAAGGCATCACTAGGTACTCAAAATGCCTCTCTGGGGTATTAAACGCCGTCTTCCATTCATCCCCGTGCTTAATGCAAATAAGGTTATACACCCCCTGAGGTCAAGCTTGGTAAACCAACTAGCATTTTTCACTCTGTAAAATAGGTCTGAAATCAAGGGTAACGGATATTGATATTTAACAGTGATCTTATTCAGGAGACGATAATCAATACACAGCCTCAATGAACCATCTGTTAAGGGTCTGCGGAACGCACCAAATATATAAAGTAGAGAGGTGCGTTCGCAGCCCGGGGTCCACCGTGCAAGCGAAGCCTGCTACTAGTAAGATGGCGAAAGTAGCGAACTCTGTTATCCCGCAGAGTCGCTAAAATAAACGCCGTAGCGCATTGTGGCAGTAAGTGCAAACTCTGTTAATCCCCAGAGCCGCTAGCGGGATGCCACAGCGCTATATGGCGATAGGTGCGAACTCACTTAGCTTCAGTGAGCCGCAAAGTAAAACGCTAGGGCGCTGTCTAGCGTCGAGAGCGAACCCTGTTACGTCACAGCCGCTGAGAAAAAGCACCGTGTCCTGTCAGGCTCTCAGGCACACGGTTAATTGCTAAGCGAGCATAATACGTGGTCATGCGCTAATGTCCTCGCGGGAGTCACCCGCAATCTATGGCGTCTGAACGCCAGACCCTGAATACGGCAATCAAACTCCTCACCGGTTATGCCGGTAATCTAGGGCATCTAGGACACCGACCCTGACCAGCTAGCACACCAAACTCCTCACCGATTAAGTCGGTATTCTAGTGGCTTATTTCAGCCGGGTCCCTAACCACACACACGCATGACCACACTGGCGCATAGCATACAATGGTTGATATTAGCGCATGGCGGCCCAGCCATGCTACCCTTTTATAGCAACAGCTACAGGACCTTCCAGGAACAAGGACCAATGAGAAACCTGTTCAGAAGACTAGTAGTAACAGGGCCTTCCTGGCGGGCCAATAGGAGCTGCTGCAGTACCTGAGCATGTGACCCCTGATCTCCAATGAGAGATCTCACTCTGGGCACGCTCAGAAGGGAAAATGCAGGACTTTGTCCCAAAGACGTCTGCTCCAGAACTGGCTATAATAGCAGATCCAGGAAAGGCAGCAGCAAGTCACTGCCCAGTAGTGGAGTGGGCAAGACGCTTGGACTGACGCCCCCGCCGAGCAGGCTCCACTGCGGCCGGAGATGAATGGGAGACCGCAGCGGCACTGGTTCGAGACTCCCCTTGTGCAGGAGCGGGAACTCGAACCCTAACATTACCCCCCCCTCTAGGGCCCCCCCTTCTCTGGGCCTCGCTGCGTTCAAAGGCAGCGATGAGCTGCGGAGCGTGAACATGCTCGGCAGGCTCCCAAGACCTATCCTCAGGCCCATAGCCCCTCCAGTCCACCAAATAAAACTTTTTGCCCCGTACCACCTTACACCCCACGATGGCGTTCACCTCATGGTCATCCGCAGATGAACCCGATGTCCCGGCAGATGACTCAGAAAACCGGGAAATGAGCACGGGTTTCAGGAGGGACACGTGAAAGGTGTCGGAGATACCCAGGCGTGGTGGAAGAGCTAAACGGTATTCCACAGGGTTAACCTGCTCGAGGACCTTGAAAGGACCCAGGTAGCGGGGTGCCAACTTAGTGGACTCAACTCGCAGCCTGATGTTACGGGCGGAGAGCCACACCATGTCCCCAGGAGCAAATGTAGGAGCGGGGCCCCCGATGGGATCGGCTGAAGACCTCATCCTCTCTTTGGGGGGCCTTTGAAGGGCATCCTGAGTGCGGTCCCAAATGTCCCATGCCTCCACAGCCCAGTCTGCCACCTGGAATCGGCGGAAGACACGGGCATAGGCACTGGTACCCGCGGATGCTGACCGAAAGTTCAGGAGGAATGGGGTCTGTCCGGTGGAATCAGCCACAGCATTGTTTAATGCAAACTCAGCCCATGGTACAAGGATCCCCAGTCATCCTGCCTGGTGAGACAAAATGTCGTAAAATAGGTGACCAAGGTCTGGTTGGTCCTCTCTACCAACCCATTCGTCTAGGATGGTACGCTGAAGAGAGATTTAACTAAATACTGAGTAGACGACAAAGCTCTCTCCAGATCCGAGACGCAAACGGGGGGACCTGGGGTCACTGACAATTTTGTCCGGCATGCCGTGTAGACGGAAGACTGCCTAACGAACAACGCTGCAGAGCCCGTGCAGAAGGTAACGTGGAAGCGGCACCAAATGCACCATTTTGGGAAAAATGGTTGGTGATTACCAATGATGGTGCAACCCCGAGACTTGGGCAGCCACCACAAAGTCCATCCCAACCATCTCCCAGGGCCTATCTGCCACTGGCAAAGGGTAAGTAACCCAGTGGCCGTTGTCGTGGAGACTTATTCTTGGCGCAGGGAGACACACGGCCCGAACATAGTCCCCCAAAGTCACGGACCATATGCGGCCACCAGTATGTCCTCGCCGCAATTCGGATTTTCTCTTAGCCCCCAAAATGGGCCACCCACCCTGGATGAATGTGCCCAAGAGAGTTTCCTCCGGGCACAAATTAGTAGGCACAAAAGTCTTGCCCGGGGCATAGATCTAGCGAAACCGGGGCCCCTGTTTCAGGGTCTCTGTGGGGGGACGATAAGCCCAGGTCCTCTACCTCCTCCTCCGAGGGCACCCCAGAGCGAGGAGGAGCGTCGGCACGAATGTTCTTCTCTCCCCGGGGGGAAATGCAGTGTGAAATGAAACCGGGAGAAGAAAAAGGACCATCTGGTTGGCGAGAATTAAGCCGCTGGGCTGTCTGAAGATATACCCGGTTTTTTTGATCCCTGAAGACTTGGAAGGGAAAGCGGTCCCTGCACAGATGTCTCCACTCCGGAAGGCCCCTTATTGCTAGCAACCCTGTCCGATGGAATAATTCTCTCCGTGGTGGAAAGGGGTT
>JARQOD010000001.1:683574123-683737088 GCA_033576555.1 Oophaga sylvatica
TTGGGCGCCACATTTAAATTGCGGCCGCGACCAATCACTGATCTTGCCGCAAACGTTAAACAATGCTGTGTTGATTGGTCGCAGATGCTGCCCGCGACCAATCACCGATTTGGGCGCCACATTTAAATAGCGTCCGCGACAAATCAGCACAGCGGTGATTGAATGTGTCTGCAAGATCGTTGATTGGTCGCGGGCGCTATTCAAATGTGACGCCCAAATCGGTGACTAATCAACACAGCGGTGTTTAACTTTGGCAGCAAGATCCCGGCTGCAGCCGGGAAAATTACGTGCTAGCTGTACGTCGTCTGCAATGTTGTCACAAGCACTATTCACAATTTGACGTCATAACAAAGTTCATTCGGTGCCCTGGAGAGATACATAGTAACGTTATTTAAAGTAGTGCACAACCCATTTAAACACTGCTTCACTGCTTAGGCGCGTACGGTCGGCCGCATACATATTCTAGAATACCCGATGCATTAGAATCGGGCCACCATCTAGTAGTTCATAACTGCTCTTCAGGCTATCATCAACAGGTCAGGGAAAAGGTGGGATGAGGTCATCTCTCACTGTTCGAGTGTTCAATCAATAGTTTGTCTTTCAATGTCTGCAGGTCAACAAGATGGAACTGACACAATGGGTAATCAATAGTGTTGAGCGATACGATACTGCAAATATCGGATATCGGCCGATATTAGCTGTATCGGCCTTTCGATTCCGAATACCGATATTTTCGTCATATCGAATACCGGAATCGGATTTGTCACTGTCACTGTCTGTGTCCGTCGGTCGGGTCTGTCACTGTCAGTGTCCGTCGGTCGGGTCTGTCAGGAGTCAGCGGCACTTACCTGGCAGAAGATCTCCGGCGGTCACGTCCTGGACTGCTTCATGGCCGCCATCCTCTTCTCCCCGGCGGTCACATGCAGTTTCTCGCGATAACTGCAGTGACTGCTGGGTAATCCCGGCCGTAAAGCAGTCAGTCCGATGACGTCACCGCCGGGGAAGCAGGTAATCAGCTGTGCTGCGTCGCGATGACAGGCTCTGCCTGTCATTGCGATGTAGCAGAGCTGGATCGTCGTGGGACTGTCGTTACTATGGACTGCGTCGGACAGGTGGTATACTGTTGGTTTGTTTTTTTTCTTTTTTTACAGGAGATCGATGGCGTCGCAGGAATGAGAGTACAATAAAAGAAATGAAAACTGTGTTGTCTCTTTTATTTCATTAAAATACTTTTTTCTTGCTTTGTCTTTTTTTTATGCATTTAATAACTTTGGGATTAATAATGGATCGGTGTCTTATTGACGCCTCTCCATTATTAACCGGGCTTATTGTCACCGTGCAATCAACGGTGACATTAACCCCTTATTACCCCGCTTGCCACCGCTTCAGGGCAAGTGGGAAGAGCCGGGTAAAGTGCCACAATTGGCACATCTTTTGATGCGCCAAATGTGGGGCTGCTGTAGCCTGGTATTATCAGGCTGTTGAGGGCCAAAATCCATGGGCCTTGACAGTCTTTTAATACCAGGCCGCAGCAGTCTGCATTTTACTTGGCTGGTTAACAAAAATAGGGGGACCCCTACGCCGTTTTTTTTTTTCGAGGGGATCCCCTATTTTTGTTAACCAGCCAAGCTAAGCAGACTGCTGTGGCCTGGTATTATCAGGCTGGCAAGGTCCATGGATCTTGGCTCCTTAACAGCCTGAAAATCCAGGCCTCAGCGGTCTGCTTCATCTGGCTGGTTAACAAAAATAGGGGGGACCCCACGCCAATTTTTTTCGAGGGGATCCCCTATTTTTGTTAATCAGCCAAGATATGCAGACTGCTGTGGCCTGGTATTATCAGGCTGGCAAGATCCATGGATCTTGGCTCCTTAACAGCCTGAAAATCCAGGCCTCAGCGGTCTGCTTCATCTGGCTGGTTAACAAAAATAGGGGTGACCCCACGCCAATTTTTTTCGAGGGGATCCCCTATTTTTGTTAACCAGTTCCCTCTGACGTCACTGATTGTGTCCCTGGCTGACGTGAAGTGAAAGTGGAAAGCAATCAATTAAGCTTTCCACTTCCTCTCCTGTCAGCCAGGAGAGGAACTCATTCATTTGGGGGTTTACTGTGAGGCTGCAGCATTAGCTGCGGTCCCTGCAGTAAACATTAACCCTTTCTGATGGATTACACCGTGGGACCTGACTGTACATCGGATTGGTAAGAATAATTTTGCTTTATTATTTTATTTTTATTACAGGAAATGGTTTTAGCAGGTAAATAAAATATGGTCAAAAACTGTGTGATTATTTCATTAAACTTCTTTTTTATTAAAGTGTGTGTGTTTTATTTTTATTTCATGCAATAGGATTAATAATTGATAGTTGTCTAATTGACAGCTCTCAATTATTAACCTGGCTTAAGGTCACCTTTCAATTGCAATGTGGCTTTAACCCCATATTAACCCATTCGCCACCGCTACAGGGCAATGGGAATAGACGGGCAAAGTGCCAGTAAGGGCGAATCTAATTATAGATTTGTCTTTTCTGGGGTGTCTGGGGGCAGATGTTAGTAGCCAGGGGGGCCAAAAATAATGGTCCCTCTCTGGGCTATTATTATCTGCCCTCATTCGCTGGCTTTGTCTGTCTGGTTGCGAAAATAGGGCGGGAGCCCACGCATTTTTTTAAACAATTTTACACCTCATATATATATATATATATATATATATATATATATATATATACATGTCATTGAATTTGTGACACATATATATATATTTATAGTTCATACACTTCTACATAGTATAATAGCCGCTAATTCAATTGACGGCTTTTGTGAAAATGCAGAACCCGACATGAAATGACACTTGGTGTACATAGGGTTAACCATGTCTTTTCATGTCCTTTGCTATCTGATTTGCACAAACAATTACATCAGTCTATGTGTGCAAAATTTCACACCTGTAGGGGTTAATTAAAGGTGTAAATTCGTAGCAAAAAAGTCCATTTTTTTTACAACGAATTTACACCTTTAATTAACCCCTACAGGTGTGAAATTTTGCACACATAGACTGATGTAATTGTTTGTGCAAATCAGATTGCAAACGACATGAAAAGACATGGTTAACCCTATGTACACCAAGTGTCATTTCATGTCGGGTGCTTCTGTCTTTTCACAGAAGCCGGCTTTACCCGGCAATTGAATCAGAGGATATTTTACTATGTAGAAGTGTATAAACTATACATATATGTATATATATATATGTCACAATGACATGTATATATATATATGTATTCTATGTGTGTATATTTAGTGTTTACAAGGAAATAAAGGTTTTTTTTAGTTGCGATATTTTGTTCCCATAGACTTACATTGGACTTCCGGTATCGGAATCAGATATCGACGATATTTAGTGATATCGGCGATACCATTTCGATACGATATTTTTAGATATCGAGCAGTATCGCTCAACACTAGTAATCAACATACTAGCAAAACATTGATTGTTCAATGACCCTGCATCCCTCCAAAGAGAGCAACTTGATAAGTTGCAACAACGTTCAGGCTCATATGAGCTATGGCTTAAGTCTCTTGACCTACTGGAAAATACGTCTGGCATAATTAAGAAAAGATGTTTTGTCGTCACGCGTAATTTATTTCTAAATAACATTATGCGCCTAATGTTGCAATGGTAGGTCGAATTATTATTGATAATCGCTACCTCGCAAAGTCACCATGAGCACATGTAATGTCTGAAAGAGTCAGTTCTGCTGTCTGCGCTTGGAAGATAACACACTGAAATCCACAAACCGCCACACAACTGCAAATAGCGAGAACCTACATTACAGACCAAAAGTTTGGACACACCTTCTCATTCAATGATTTTTCAGTATTTTCACGACTATAAAAATTGCAGAATCACACTGAAGGCATCAAAACTATGAATTAACACATGTGGAATTATATATTACACTTTACAAAAAAGTGTGAAACAACTGAAAATATGTCTTATATTCTAGGTTCTTCAAAGTAGCCACCTTTTGCTTTGATTACTGCTTTGCACGCAGAAAAGGTGAACGGATGGACTCTGCATGCCTGGTTCCCACCATGAAGCATGGAGGAGGTGGTGTGATGATGTGGGGGTCCTTTGCTGGTGACACTGTTGGGGATTTATTCAAAATTGAAGGCATAGTGAACCAGCATGGCTACCACAGCATCTTGCAGCAGCATGCTATTCCATCCGGTTTGCATTTAGTTGGACCATCATTTATTTTTCAACAGGACAATGACCCCAAACACACCTCCAGGCTGTGTAAGGGCTATTTGACCAAGAAGGAGAGTGTTGGGGTGCAACGCCAGATGACCTGGCCTCCACAGTCACCAGAACTGAACCAAATCGAGATCGTTTGGGGTGAGCTGGACCGCTCACCGCTTCAATTTTGAATAAATCCCCAACAGTGTCACCAGCAAAGCACCCCCACACCATCACACCACCTCCTCCATGCTTCACGGTGGGAACTAGGCATGTAAAGTCCAGCCGTTCACCTTTTCTGCATGCAAAGCAGTAATCAAAGCAAAAGGTGGCTACTTTGAAGAACCTAGAATATAAGACATATTTTCAGGTGTTTCAAACTTTTTTGTAAAGTGTAATATATAATACCACATGTGTTAACTCATAGTTTTGATGCCTTCAGTTCAGTGTGATTCTACAATTTTCATAGCTATGAAAATACAGAAAAATCTTTGAATGAGAAGGTGTGTCCAAACTTTTGGTCTGTACTGTATGTACATTTAATTTTTTGATGTGACATTGCGACACATAATCAGAAAAAATCTCATAAAATTTTAAGTAAGTATATAATTTTGTGTTGGGCTGCATTGATAGCCATCCTGTCACGATTTATTTTTGGTTTCGTGGCAGCTCTGGTTCCGCTATAATTTAAATGTAGCTTTTTTCCTTTCAGGCCAGCAAGGGTTAATGTCAGTTTCCTTGCTGGCAGCTGCTGTGTTGCTGGTCAGCTGATGTGGGTGGTGACCGCTCCCACCATCCTTTAAATAGTCACCTGATGCTTCAGCTGACTGTTGGTGATAGAGTTCTTCTCTGTAGACCAGCCAATGAGTTGAGAGCTCTCTGATGTCAGCGTGTATCAGCTGCTTGAGATCCTGGTTCCAAATCCTCTGCTGTGTGGAGCTTGCAGCAGAAGATTGAAAGCTAAGTTTTCTTATTCCCTGTCTTTGTCTATCTCATGCTTGTCACTACCCCCTTTATTTACACCATCTGCAGTGGTGAGGCTAGTATCTTTACCGGCCAGTGCACTAGCCAGGGTATAGTGAGGTGACAGCTAGGGACGAGGCACGTGACGGCGGCAAGGGGGAAGGACCCGCATAGGGCGTTAGAGGAGCTTAGGGATAGGCACAGGCTGTGTTAGAAGGAGCCCCATCCCTCATTCTCTATTGTTAGGACCTTCCTCCCTCTTTTTCTATCCTCGTTGTTGGTGTTTGTTATGCCGTCTGCTGGTCCAACCCTTGTGGATCGTGACACACCCTGGGCCTCATGTGTCCCATGCGCGGCAGGTTGGACACCACTGTACTAGATATTAGAGCTGAGCTAATTTAATTGAGTGGAATTTAATTCTTCTCGAATTTTGCAAAAATTCGTATTCTCTACAAAGCGGATTTTTTGTAATTTGCTTTGCACAAGATCAACATGTATCACCCCTGACTGATTGAGCACCCTTTCCTTTTTATCACCTGAGCTCCCTCTTTTCTTCTCTCTGTATCACCCCTGACTGACTGCACCCCTCCCCCCTATTAACCTGAATTCACTCACTCCCCATATATCACCCCTGACTGACGGAGCCCCCTCCCCCATATCACCCCTGACTGAGCCCCCTCTCCCTGTATCACCCAAGACTGCCTGAGCACCCTCTCCCTGTGTAAGAAGAAGAACCGGGTCAGGCGTACCTTTTCTGTGACGGATCCAGAACAGTCAGGGCTGTCACCTATGCTGAAAGCTTAAGACCCTGGACAGAACTTTGCACTAAGTGATAGGGGGCACGGGTAAGCTAAAAAAAAGCCATGGCGTGCGGGAAACCAGTCAGTCTTGGCGGGAATGTGCAGCGCACAGGAGGACAATGTCAGCGCGCCGACCTCGGAGTATCGCGACGGAGCAGGCCTCAGTCTGAGGGGCCTCAGCTCCACGACCAGAGACTGTAGACAGAGTCTCGCACCGTGTCCGCTGACACCGCTGACACCACTGATTGTGAGTGACAAGGCCCATGGTCAGGACATACCTGCTGGTCACAGGCATTTTAATTATACCAGGGCCATTACCCCTCAACAGAGATGTAGATTTCAGTCTAGAGAGAGGATTCATATGTTCCCATGCAGACAGACTTTTCTAAGCGAGGATTGGCATTAGTTAGGACTTGATATACGAGAAGAGCCTTAACGTGGCTATCAGGTACACATAATTTGGCCATCTTATGCGCTAAGACTTCTCAATTTTTCATATTTCTAAGGCAGTGATGCAATTCATTTTACATATTTCGTGTTTGCAAGCTATAGCGCTACAGTGTGCTACCTTTTTTTCTTGTATGTGCATGAGTTGGTGACTCTAGGTTTAGCACCTGTTCACATTGGGTCTATTTTTGGATGTGCCGGTCAGTTTTTTGATGCATGGTCAGGACATAGACACGCACCCTTACCGGCAGGGAAACCAGGTGACCCCCTGTGAACTGCGCCCTGATAAGCCCGCATACAACCGCCGAGTAGTGCTAGACTCTGCCAGGGTTAAAGACTTTATCCTTTCTGTCTCTTCATCTTCCGGACCCAGGACCCCCATCAGGACCACGACAAATCACCGCCACCACAAGGATCCAGAACGCCATCTTCTCCAGGACTACGCCGGACCCCTTATGCGCCACGGCCTTGGCGACACCGTTTGCATCCAGGAATCCAACTTCTTACGTCGCCGGACTGATAAGTCTGGTACCTCTGAACTTTTTGCCTTATTTACCTGCACTTGTTTTCCCAAGTTGCAAAACCCCTTCTTAATTCAACCCTTCCCCTACTTCTTCCTGTGTGGAGTATCCACTGTTAAATTACATCCCACGTTAACCCTTGCTCTGGCTCCGGTCCGTTACTGCATCTTGCAACCTGCTCATACCTGTATGACGCCTGACTGTGCTCCCTCCCCTGTATCACCACTGACTGCCCCCCTCCCCATGTATCACCCCTGACTGACAGAGCCCCCTCCCCCTGCATTACCCATGACTAAGCCTCCTTTCCCTGTATCACCTCTGACTGACTGCATCCTTCTCCCCCTGTATCAAACCTGACTTACTGAGCCTCCTCTTCTAATATCACCGGGGTCTAACTGAACATCTTCTCCCTGTATCACCCCTGACTGACTGCTCCTCCTCCCCTGTATCACCCAAGATTGACTGAGCCCCCTCTCCCTGTATCACACCTGACTGACTGAGCCCACTCCCCCGTTTCACCACTGACTGCCCCCTCCCCATTTATTACCCCTGACTGACAGAGTCACCTCCCCCTGTATTGCCCCTGAATGAACCGCCTCCCTGTATCACCTCTGATTGACTGCGCCCTTCTCCCCCTGTATCACCCCTGGCTTACTGAGCCCACTCTCCTCATATCACCCTGGTCTGACTGAGCATCTTCTCCCTGTATCACCCCTGACTGCACCCCCTCCCCCTACATCACCCTTGTCTGACTAAAAGTTTTCTTCCCCCACTGCTAACACAATGAGGCCCTTAATTAAAAGTAATGGCCTTATAGATGGCACAGAGATTTCTGCCAAAAAGCGTATGGGGTGATGTGAGGGAAAACTCTCTTGTGATTCCACTCCAATGTCGTACATAAGTTATTTAGGGCCCCCGCCATTATTAGTGGGTACATTCACATTGTTTGCTGCAGAGTTTTTACAATGAAAATCCCACAGCAAAATTTACAGCAGTAATATCCACACAGATATTGTGCAGATATTGCTGCGTTTACTACTACACAATGGTGCACCTTTACCACTGACTTGATCTTTTGTATAGCTAAGGATGAAATCAGTGGGGAATATCCGTTGCATAAATTAACACATTGCGCATGTCAAATTTGCAGCGTCTATTAATTTACGCTGCGGATTTACTCAGTGTATGGATGAGATGCCAAAAGATCTCACCCACTGCTCTGGTGCTATAAAACATTAGTTTAGTGGTTAATATACATCAGGGGACTTTTATCATTGAGTTTGCACCAAAATGTGGGCACCAGTTCTTTTTATAACATTAACAAGTGTTAAGATGCATTAATCTGATAGTAGCATGTTTTACCACACAATTGGTGGTCTTGTATTTATTTCTATGTAGCTACATAGTGGACCCCAAGAAAGATGTTCTCTGGTGGGCCCAAGGTACTCCAGTCCGACGCTAACTTTAAGACATGCGGGTACTAATCCCATTGAAACACATACAGTACATCTTGTGAATTAATTCCATTCCGTACCATCTTCTGAAGCTCTTCTGTGACATTGTCCTTGGGATGTAGTTTATACTTGCCACTTTTGTTAAAAATTGCCATTGTCATTGCTATTTGATAATGCTTAAGAGGTATTAGATTAGTATCCTAGTTTTGTGAAATACTGACATCAACATTTTGCCAACATTTTCCGAGCCTGTACTACAGGAAGGAAACTGATATCAGGCTGAATGAACGGTGTTATCTGATCTCTGCATGCTCCTGCCAAGGACACGGCATCCTTGAGCTTGCCAGTCCAAGCAGGAGACATGCTCCAACTTATTTTCTTTCTCTCTTTTACTCTTCAGCGTTAATAGCTTTTAACATTCTCCTTATCTTTATACACAAATGTTCGCTGGCACATATAGTGGACAGACCTGTGTAGATATACATTCAGAAAAGTCACTTGACGCTTTTCATTAAAGGCACAAACCAAGATAGTGGTACTCTTCTGGGATACGAATTTGGAAGTATTAGTTTAGATAAATTTGAGCATAAAATCCAGCATTAAATTTAGTTTCCTATTGTAATTATTACTTGAGCAGTCTTTTATTATTCCACTATGCCGAGAATATGTTTGAGCCAAGGTCGCCAAACTGTATGTACAGCTGATTGCTGATTGGCACACTATAGTGATGTAGACAAGGTGCCCTATGCTTAATATCAAATTAGCAGTTGGAAAGCAAAGGACTTAAATACTGTCTGTGTACAGAGAGGGTATTCTGCTCTGTGTTTGGCCCTTGTCTAAGCAACTTCTCTGTAACAAAACATGCAGCCTTTAGAAGTTGATCCCATTGCTCCAACAGTGATCTAGTAGTAAATTGGAAGAGATGATCCTGAAAAGTGATGAGAGCATCCAAAAATTGACCCATGAAGATCATATGATTGAGTCGTATCAGACATAAAATAATACATTCATATCAATATCCACAAATGAGTGGATACTGCAAGTTTCATAAAGTGGTAAAGATATTAAAGAGAGAATTGAAGTTAGGTCTCCATGTGTCCCGCAAAACATTTTCATGCTAGTAAACTAGTAAGACTTAGGGAGAATTCTGGCTCTAAAAACTGTTTGATTGATTTGTACCATATTTGTTATGGACAAGTTTGGAAACGCTGTAATCGTGCTCATGAGTAGAAACATTTTGGCAAGTCATTTTTACCTCACAATGCAGGCAGTTAAAACAAAGCCCAGAAACCATGGGCATCACCATAATCTGGCTGACCTGTACAATCATGTTTCCAGGTCAATTGTTACTGTACAATGAACACTGTAAAAACAAAACCCCAAAAATCAATGCCATAATTTGCCTTTTTTTTCACAATTTCACCCCACTTGGAATTTTTTCCCATTTTCCAGTACACTATGAGGTAAATCAGGGGTAGGGAACCTCAGGCCAGTGGGCTGTTTACGGCCCTCAATGACCTTTTATCTGGCTCCTGGGAAGATTCCCGGGAATCGCAGTGCTTGGGCAGACAGCAGTATTTTGCCGGCCACTGACCCATTAATCTCTTCTTGCTCTATGAGCACACGCACTAATTGTTCACTACTAAATGCTAAGGCGCATGCAATGAAATATTATGTCCTGACACCAGTACCAGCATCAGGACGTATTTTGTGGGCAGTTTTAGCACGCAATTTCTATGGCCCAAGAAGGATGGTATATAGGGATGAGCAAGTAGTGAAATATTCGGACTCGCTATACTCGTAACGAGTATATCGTAATACTCGGGTATTCGGTACGAGTAGCGAGTCCAATGTTAGTCAATGGAAAATGCGAGTAATTGTCTGCTAGACCCTACAAAGCGGTCTGGGGGCTGAGGAAAAGGCTAAAAAATGTGCAAATGTAAAAAAAAAAGTATGCTGTAAACAAATGTATCTAACATGGGGGCACCTGGTCAGGGCTGCACGAGTGGTTTTACACCACTGCTTCACTAGAATGTACAAACACTATTTGAAGTCTTGTCGTTTTTTGTGAGACTCGTACGCCACTTATGCAGTGCCAGTGATATATCCGAAGTGCCGTAAGAGCGAGTGATGATGAAGGCGACCTTCTGACAGCTAAGTGTGTAAGTGGTGTAAGGAGAACGATCTGCCCTAGGGGCTGTGTGATGGTTAACGCAGGAAGAAGCCAGCCATCATCATCATCACAAGGGATTTACAATTATAAAGCTTGGACTACTGTCCTTGTTGTTCCACTGCCACTACCCAATGTGTAGGCATAGACATAGTGTCTTCAAAACATTAGCCCCAGGGGCTGTATCATGGTTGACGCAGGAAGGAGGCCTCAAGAGCCAGACAATTATGAAAGTAGACTACTAGCACGGTAGTTCCAGTGCCCAATGTGCAGGCATAGACATAGTGACTTCAAAACATTAGCCCTAGGGGCTGTATCATGGTTGACGCAGGAAGGAGGCCTCAAGAGCCAGACAATTATGAAAGTAGACTACTAGCACGGTAGTTCCAGTGCCCAATGTGCAGGCATAGACATAGTGTCTTCAAAACATTAGCCCTAGGGGCTGTATCATGGTTGACGCAAGAAGGAGGCCTCAAGAGCCAGACAATTATAAAAGTAGACTACTAGCTCAGTAGTTGCAGTGCCCAGTGTCCAGGCATAACCATTGTGTCTCCAAAAATAAGCCCATGGGGCTGTATCATGGTTGATGAAGGAAGTAGGACAGGTCTGAGGGGCCAAACAATTATGAAGCTAGGACTACTAGCACAGTAGTTGCAATGCCAAGGGTCCAGGCATAGCCATAGTGTCTCCAAAAATTAGCCCAAGGGGTATGATACCATGGTTAATGAAGGAAGAAGGGTCTCATCACAAGTGCCTCCGATGGGAAATATTAATGAACGGAACATTGTTTTTAGCTTATTGACCATGAGGTACATGTGGCAGAAGCAGGAGTTGAAAACATGTGTAAGAAGAAAAAAAGGGGTTTGCATGGGAAGGGATGGATGTGATCACCAGTTGCAAATAACGTTTTGGGTGACTTTAGTTTGGGATACTGTCATCTGGAGGGCTTAAATACTGTTGCGAAATCCAATCCTTGTTAAATTTTATGAGTCAGCATTCTCTGTAGTCAACCGTGTGCGTGTATCTGTGATGATTGCCCCAGCGTCACTGAAAACACGCTCTGACATCACACTAGCAGCAGGGCAGGCCAGCACCTCCAAGGCATATAAGGAGAGGTCTGGCCAACTATGCAGCTTGGATACCCAGTAATTTAATGGAACAGAAGCATCAGGAAGGACGCAGGTATGGTCACTTAAATGGTTGTTGACCATCTTGTTCAACTTCTCCCTCCTTGACATTGTTACTGGTCCAGCTAGTCCTTGCTGATGAGCCAGTTTATTGAAGATGGCCCAGTTTGTGGATATTTTACAACCACCTCATTTGAAAAAACAAATATATCAAAAAACCGACCTAAAAACCAATAGTAAAATTATATATTCAATATAAAAAATAAAAAATATATAAAAAAATATATAAAATATATAGAATGTGAAATATGGACAAAAACATAATTTTTTTTTTATATATAAAAAACCTTTATTTAACCCCTTCACCCCCAAGGGTGGTTTGCATGTTAATGACCGGGCCAATTTTTACAATTCTGACCACTGTCTCTTTATGAGGTTATAACTCTGGAACGCTTCAATGGATATTCGCGATTCTGAGTTTGTTTTCTCGTGACATATTGTACTTCACGTTAGAAGTAAAATTTCATCGATATAACTTGCGTTTATTTTTGAAAAAAACGCAAATATGGTGAAAATATTTTAAATTTTGCAATTTTCAAACTTTGAATTTTTATTCCCTTAAATCCGAGAAATATGTCACACAAAATAGTTAAGAAATAACATTTCCCACATGTCTACTTTACATCAGCACAATTTTGGAAACAAAACTTTTTTTTGTTTGGAAGTTATAAGAGTTAAAAGTTGACCAGCGATTTCTCATTTTTACAACAAAATTTACAAAGCCATTTTTTTTAGGGACCACTTCTCATTTGAAGTCACTTTGAGGGGTCTATATGGCAGAAAATACCCAAAAGTGACACCATTCTAAAAACTGCACCCCTCAAGGTACTCAAAACTACATTCAAGAAGTTTATTAACCCTTCAGGTGCTTCACAGGAACTAAAGCAACGTGGAAGGAAAAAATTAATATTTAACTTTTTAGCCACAAAAATGATCTTTTACAAACTTTTTTTTTATTTTCACAAGGGTAAAAGGAGAAAATGGACAGATAAGGTTGTTATGCAATTTCTCCTGAGTACGCCAATACCCAATATGTGGGGGAAAACCACTGTTTGGGCACACGGCAGAGCTCGTAAGGGAAGGAGCGCCGTTTGACTTTTTCAAACTAAAATTGGCTGGAATTGAGATTGGACGCCATGTCATGTTTGGAGAGCCCCTGATGCGCTTAAACGTGGAAACCCCCACAAGTGACACCATTTTGGAAACTAGACCCCCTAAGGTACTTATCTAGATCTGTTGTGAGCACTTTGAACCCCCAAGTGTTTCACAAAAGTTTATAATGCCTGGGTGTGAAAAAAAAAAAAAACAATTTTCCACAAAAATGATTTTTTAGTCCCAAATTTTTGAATTTTCCCAAGGAAATTGGACCCCAAAAGTTGTTGTCCAATTTGTCCTGAGTACGCTGATACCCCATATGTGGGGGGGGGGAACTGTTTGGGCGCACGGCAGGGCTTGGAAAGGAAGTAGTAACGTTTTGGAATGCAGACGTTGATGGGGGTCATGTTCCGTTTGCAGTGCCCCAGATGAGCCTAAACAGTGGAAACCCCCACAAGTGACCCCATTTTGGAAACTAGAGCCCCTAAGGAACTTATCTAGATCTTTGGTGAGCACTTTGAACCCCCAAGTGCTTCACACAAGTTTATAATGCCTGGGCATGAAAATAAAAAATCCTATTTTTTTCCCACAAAAATTATCTTTTAGTCACTAATTTATTATTTTCCCAAGGGTAACAGGAGAAATTGGACCACATAAGTTGTTGTACAATTTGTCCTGAGTACACTGATACCCCATATGTGGGGGGGAACCACTGTTTGGGCGCACGGCAGAGCTCGGAATGGAAGGAGCACCATTTGACTTTTTCCAACCAAAATTGGCTGGAATTGAGATTGGATGCCATGTTGCATTTGGAGAGCCCCTGATGTGCCTAAACAGTGGAAACCCCCACAAATGACCCCATTTGGGAAACTAGACCCCTAAGGAACTTATCTAGATCTTTGGTGAGCAATTTGAACCCCCAAGTGCTTCACACAAGTTTATAACGTAGAGCCGTAAAATTTAAAAATCATATTTTTTCCACAAAAATGATCTTTTCACCTCAATTTTTAATTTTCCTAAGGGTAACAAGACCTCAAAAGTTATTGTGCAATTTGTCCTGAGTGCGCTGATACCCGATATGTGGGGGTAAACCACTGTTTGGGTGCATGGCAGAGTTTGGAAGGGAAGGAGCGCCGTCTGACTTTTTCAACGCAGAATTGGCTGGATGCCATGTCGTGTTTGGAGAGCTCCTGATCTGCCTAAACAGTGGAAACCCCCATAAATGACACCATTTTGGAAACTAGACCCCTCAAGGAACTTATCTAGATGTGTGGTGAGAACTTTGAACCCCCAGGTGTTTCACTAAAGTTTATAACGTACAGCCGTAAAATAAAAAATCTTTTTTTTTTTTACAAAAATGATTTTTTTCGCCCCCAATATTTTATTTTCACAAGGGTAACAGAAGAAATTGGAACCCTAAAGTTGTTGTCCAATTTGTCCTGAGTATGCTGATACCCAATATGTGGGAGAAAACTACTGTATGGGCGCACGTCAGGGCTCGGAAGGGAAGTAGTGACGTTTTGGATTGCAGACTTTGATGGAATGGTCTGGGGGTGTCATGTCGCATTTGGAGAGCCCCTGATGCGCCTAAACAGTGGAAACCCCCCACAAGTGACCCAATTTTGGAAAATAGACCCCACAAGGAACTTGTCTAGATGTGTGGTGAGCACTTTGAACCCCGAAGTGCTTCACAGAAGTTTATAACGCACAGCCGTAAAAATAAAAAATCTTTTTTTTTTTTTGCAAAAATGATTTTTTTGCCCCCAATATTTTATTTTCACAAGGGTAACAGGAGAAATTGGACCCCAAAATTGTTGTCCAATTTGTCCTGAGTACGCTGATACCCAATATGTGGGAGAAAACTACTGTATGGGCGCACGTCAGGGCTCGGAAGGGAAGTAGTGACGTTTTGGATTGCAGACTTTGATGGAATGGTCTGGGGGTGTCATGTCGCATTTGGAGAGCCCCTGATGCGCCTAAACAGTGGAAACCCCTCACAAGTGACCCCATTTTGGAAAATAGACCCCACAAGGAACTTGTCTAGATGTGTGGTGAGCACTTTGAACCCCGAAGTGCTTCACAGAAGTTTATAACGCGTAAAAATAAAAAACCCCTCCGGGAGCGCAGCTGATCGCCTATGACGTACTATCCCGTCCATGGTCAGATTGTCACGGGTTTTATGGACGGGATAGTACGTCTAATGTCAGAGAGGGGTTTAAACAGGGTATAACATGATACATAAAAACACAAAGATACTAAATTAATATAAAAACAATATATTGGTCTGATTATCAAGAAGCAATGGGATCACCAATAATGGTATTTATATAATATGAGGTAGAAACATATGTGATCATATAAAATAAACCAATCGTGCATAAATTGCAAACCAAAATACAATATATAGTGCAAAATAACACAAGGGAGTGACCTGTTTAACACATGTGCATACTAATGAATAATTAAAAGTGTAACAAGTGCTTCAATAAATACCTATAAAGCTATATCCCCACCTAATGTGTATGTAAAAATAATCCCACTACATATATGTGATCATAATCTTGCTAATATGCAACAAAAGATAATAAAAAGTGCTCCAGTGCTTATTTATATATTCATAGCCCTCAGCCACATTCTAAATCATTAGGAGCGACAACAAATTAGTCATGAGCGGTAACATGCAAATACTTGTCACTCATGTTTGAGGTGATCCCTATGAAAAATATAAAGCAGACCAATATTAAAAGCCGACCAATTCATTACCTTATATAAGGGATCTAGTAGATCAATGTGCTAAACATTTATTTCAGAAGGACTATCTGAAAAAAATTTCCAGACAGTGGCTGAACGCACCCTTGCCTTGACTTGGGGCACAGAGAGATTGCTCTTGGCAACAGTTGACACACTTCGCACTCTGTTCAAACTAGTAGCCCTTGGTACCTTTGTTGGTGCTACATATCCACCTTCTTCCTCTGTGCTGCTGTGCTGGCTATGCGTGCCAACGCTCCTGGTTGGATCGGTGGTCTCATCATCGACCACCTCATTGTCCATGTCTTCATCCTTCCGTGTTGATATTGTCGATTGGCCAAATGGCAACTGTGTGTCATCACTATCAGCCTCCACCTCTTCACCCGATATATCACGTGGATGAAAGTGGCTTTCTTCGGGCCACGGGGTTTCAAATATTTGGCCATCATCAACAGACGATACCTCCTCACGTTCCTCTTCAATGTCGCGCGGTGAGAGGCCAGAGGCAACGAAAAGAAATGGACCAAACAGATCCTCAGAGTGGCCAAGGCTGGGGTCAATTGCTTCCTGTGACTCCTGACGGGGTGATGAACTAGGAACAGGTTGAGAATAGGATGACCCAGAATTCTCTGTACGGACAGGAGACTGTTTTCTCATGGATGATTGGGTGCTGCTAGAAAATTTTGTTGAGGCCTTATCTGCCATCCAAGACAGCATCTGCTCTTGTTCTTCTGGCTTCCAGACCCGTTTATGTTACAGACTGGGAAATTTCACCACGAACTTAGATGCATCAACCTTCTTTGGTCTCCCAGATTCTGTGCCTTGTTGGGCACCAATGACAACTCCACGTCCACGTCCATGTCCCTGTCCCTTCACAAGAGCCTTTTTAGGAATTTGGGATTTTTCTGCCATAGTTGTAGATGTTCAGATGCAGATATTGGGGAACAAGGAGCAGTTAGTGCTTTGTGGAAGGTAGCACTACTGCCTAGTACTGCTTGGTGTTTTACAAACAGCACCGCAACGGTACAAAAAATTGCCCTGAGGTTTAAGGCGAGATTACGTGCCCCAGTCACCACACTAGACAGCGGTGCTGCCACAAAAAAATTGCCCTGAGGTTTAAGGTGAGATTACGCACCCCAGTCACCACACAAGACAGCAGTGCTGGCTGCGTGTCAGTTGTGCAGTACCGTGCATCCTATTCACTGTGAAAACAGCACCGCATCAGCACAAAAAAAATTGTCCTGCAGGGGTAAATGTGACCCCAAAAATAGCTGGTAAAACTGTCACTACTCAGTCCCTGACCTTATACTTTCAGCGCTGAAAAGAGCTTTTGGATTTTACAGAGAATTTCTGGACAATTTGCACAAACAAACCCAATTCTCCCTAGCAGCTGCTCACACTCTCCCTACAATAGCTGTGTTCTGCATGCAATGTACAGAAAATGGCGGTGGCAGAGCTTTTATAGAGCCTATGAGTCATAGGCTATGAGTCATAGCCTATGACTCGTGTATGATGCTGGGTGGCCTGCCAATCATAGTAATGCCACAACCAAGAAGGCTGCGGCATTACTGTGATTGGCAAATGCTGGGCGGGAGACCCAAATATTGTGAGGCAAGTAGTGAAGTACTTGCTATGTTCCTAGTACCGCGAGTACTTCATTACTCGCCAAGTACCGAATACTCACGATTAGACTCGCTCATCACTAATGGTATATATATGCAAAAGGCCCTTGGCATATAAAGATTCCCCACCCTTGAGGTAAATGAAATGTGTCATTCAAAAGTACTACTCCTCCTGCAAAAAAAAACAAGCTCTCATTCATCTACATGACAAAAAAATAAAAAAAATGATGGCCAAAAGCCATGGGAGGAAAAAATTAAAATGAAAAACAGAAATAGGCCACGGCAGGAAGGGGTTCAATGGCTTAAAGATGGAAAGTTATCCTTTACTAGATGGAGGCCCGACGCTAACGAATCGGGAGGGCGGTAATGTCACGATAGGGGCAGGCTATGCAGCATTGAGAATCTCTCCCCATGTGCTCACCCACCTATCCACTCTCTCTTTCCCCATGTACTGACTTCTTCCATCTGTGCTCTCTTCTTTGACCTGTCTACCCTATGTTATATTGCCTTTGTATGCTGTCTCTCCTTCCTGTGCTGTGTTCTCCCTCTCATGTGCTGTCCCGTTTGAGCTGTCTCCCCCCTGTGCTCTGTCTCTCTCACCCCTGTGCGCTTTCTCTCACCCCATCTGCTGTCTTCTTCTCTCATGTCATCTCTTCTTTGACCTGTGTAACCCATATGCTCTCCCCAGTGTGTGTGTGTGTGTGTGGTGCATACGGCGTATACAGTGTGTGTGTGTGGTGCAACGGTACCGCGCAGAGGCTGGTACCACCAGCAGTTTCCATATTGAGACACCCATCACTTGGGTGTCCCAGTATGGCGGTCAGTAAACTTCTGCCGCTTGGAATTCTGGGATCCGGACACATCTGGACGGAACAGAATGTGAAGACATTACAAGGTAAGTATATATTAAGATCTGTGGGACAAGGGATAGCTTTCTTATTGCTGGAGGTCTGACCGCTAGCGCCCCCAGTATTTCCAAGAAATGGGGCTCTGAAGAGCCCTGTGTGAGTGCAGTGGTGGTTGATCATGCAAGCTGGTTCTCCCTTCACTCTTAATGGGAGGGCCGGAGTTTGCCCAACATTGCACTCAGCTGATATTCAGTACTCCCATTAAAATCAATGCAGCGGCAGTGCACATGATCAACTTCTGCTCCATTCTGCTCTGGGTTGACCCAGAACTCAGAAACGTATCCCTTATTTCACAAATGGGGGTTCATTTTCAAACTTGAGAATATCCCTTTAATTTTAAGGCTTCATTCTTAGGACTAGTGAAGAACTTCAACGAGCCAAGTAGCTTAACCGGATAGAATATGGGAACTTCATATTTACAGGGCACATGCAGGCAATGTGGGTTTTGACTTTATTATTGTTGCCATTAGGCCAATAAAAGTAAATTAGTAAATTGCTGTAAACTTAATAATAAAAATATTACATGAACTTTGAGTATAAAGTGACATTAATGGACTCTATTTCATCTATTATCTCTCTCATGAAATGTTAGTAAACATTAACAATATATATTGATTTTTGCCATTTATCCTTATACATAAATATTAGTTGTCACAATATTTATTCCTTAATTAAAAATGCAAGGCAATTATAAAAGCATTTTAACGAATCTTGAGAAACTAAACAGATACCAAGAAAAAAAGCAATAACTCCAGGTGTCGGGTTCCCTTACAGTACTTCTCTAATTGACAAGGGAGAAACCGATACTCTGACAATTATTGGTTTCAGCCAGGGAGCACGGAACATTAAGAAAGACCAGAAGTGCAAGAAGACTTCCTTGCAAGCAATAGCTAAATCTTCTGAATGTAACATTGTGGTATGGTAACATTTACTATTTAGAAGACTCTTGGTAATAATTTTGGTTTTCATGGTAACAGGCAAATGATAGGATAAAAGGTAAATCAATCCAATGTCCACCATAAGTAACAATATGTGTCCACTCAATGTACTGAAATGTACCAGGTAAGTTGATGACAAGCTTACGGCCATATAAAGATACTAGACATGAAATAAAATAGACTGGTTGAAAATTATCTTCTTTTTTTTGCTGCATGGTAAGAAAATAATATTTGTTTCCTTTATTTAACCATCACTCTAATAACAATACAAATTTTTCGATCGATGATCATATTTGACTTCTGACAAATCTGAGTAAAATTCGCCAAAATCTCACAAATTTTACAGGGAAATTCAAATCACAGCAAATTTATTCTCCCGGAATTGAATGATCCTTTGTTATGTTTTGGGGTCTCTTAAGACCCTGAAGCATAATAAGTGTAGGATGCATAAAAAAAGAGATGAACTCATCTCACTGCTCACCTGTCCAACAGTCTCCAAAGCCTACCATGTGGTAATGCATGTGTCTTCTGCTTTCCCAATCGCAAGCATTTCCTTCAGCCTCTTCCCTACAGGCAAAGTCTACAAGGTTGACTAGGCATCAGATGTTACTGTGCGCTGTGCCCTCACTCAAAGGTGTGTTGTAACATGGTAATTTCAAAACTTGCACTGCGCCAGCACAATGCACAGTGATGTCAGAGGCCTGCTAAAGACGGAAGACCTGACATGGAGGTTCAAAAAAATGTAAAAGAAGAGATTTGGAGAACAGCTAATAATGTATTTTTTTTAACAATTTGGCGACTTTATGTGGTTAAACAAAATGACTGCCATTTCGATAAATTCAAGTGAAGCACATTGCAGAAAAAATCCCTATTCTGGAGAATATGAATTTTTGTATTCCCAGAACCCAGAAACCATTGTTCACAACAGTGTACGCGAGGTCTAAGGAGGTAAAAAAAATCTTACAATGCACTTAAGTTACTTAAGGTCAACCTGGTCAAAGAAGCAATTTCAAAGTCTGTCTCCTCTGCTTAAACTTTAGCGAGACAACTGTCTCTCTTCACTGTCTGCTAAATCCCCCTCCTCCCACCCCTTCCCTTCAATCCAGTGGATTCTGCCTTTTACAGTCTAGTTTAATAAGCTAATGCAGTCAAATACTCAGTAAAAACATTCAAAGTATATCTATCAGAATTGTATAACGTATGATGTTAAAAATATTATTTTGGGTTCAATTGCCTTTTTCAATTTATTTTCCTATATTTGTCTATGAATATAGTTTGAGCAAATAGTGAAGAGCAAAAGGGTAACAATGTTTTGACTTTCAGGCTCCATATCTCATTATCCACTTCTGTGTTGTACTTTACACTACCATCAATTTATAGACAATCACCTTGGCTATCTGATACATAAATATGACTAGCAACAATTTTAGCATATGATTAGTTATACAGATTCTTGTCATGTCACTGCATTGTTACTGTTTTGCTTCTAAAGATCTAAATTTAAATTTTTATCATTTTGTTAGTATTTTGTACTTTTGTCTTTCAACACTGCCTGAATCCTTCTGGGCATGCTCTTGAACAGATTCAAACAGGTGTCGACCGAAATTTGATCTCATTTTTTTTCTACACGTTCCCAAGGTTGGTGCATACTGGTCAACTCACTTGGGTATGTATACAGTTTTTTCTTCAATTTTACCCAAACGTGTTTGAATGGGTTGAGGTCTGAGGACTGTGACGGCCATTCCAGTACTTCTACTTCAGTGTCATTGAACTATTTCTTCGCCAATCTCAACGTATCGGCCATTCCAGTACTTCTACTTCAGTGTCATTGAACTATTTCTTCGCCAATCTCAACGTATGCTTCGTGTTGTTGTCCTGTTGGAACACTATGTTGTTCTTTTCACACTCATAGTACTTGAGTGTACAAAGTAACTCATCTTGTAAGATACTCAAATATAGCTCAGCATTGAAACCACCATTGATCCTGGCCAAGTATCCAATGCCTTTGGGTGTGAAACAACCTCATATTATCAGGCTTCCTCCACCAAACTTGACATTTCCCGCAATTTCTCAATCAATTAGCCCCTTTTTTCCCTTGTTTCTTTCAGACCTATTTGTACCTGTCTAATGAATTTTGTGTCATCACTCCAAATCACCCATTTCCGATCTTCTACTGTCCAATTTTTGTACTTGATTGCAAACTCGAACCGATGTTTCTTATGACAATATTGAAGTTGAGGCTTCTTCAACTTTTTTCGGGTCACCATTCCAAACTTGTGCAATGTGCGTCTTACTGACATCTGTGATCTCACTATTATGAAGCATAAGAGCCACCTCCAGTACTGTGTGTGCGCCAGAACTGATAAACATTGGGATGAGCAAACTTGTTGACTCCAATATTTTGCTTTGTCGTCCACCTTTTGGCTTTTGAATGGATGAACAGACTTTATTTCGTATTCTTCCAGCTGTCATGGCACTCACATGATGCACTATGGCAATTTTCTTGACCAAGAGACCGCTATAGATGAGCTGGATAATGCTATTTCTCTTTTCTTGGGAAATCATCTTTGTAGCTGCTCCTTGATTCGAAGCAATGACCTTTCACTTGGGAATCAACCTGATAATACACTGAGCTATTGGGGAATGTGAGAACATGTTATATTTTGCAGGATTCAGGAAGAAAAGTATTTTTCCACCACCAGGAGCAAAACCGTCACAATACAATGACTTTACTAGAATCTGCATAACTAATCATATGCTAAATAGTTGCAAGTCAAATTTATGTATGAGATAGGGAAGATGATTGTCTATAAAATAATGGAAGTCTCAGATTAGAAGCAGTAGTGTATGGTGAGATATGGAGCCTGAAAGTCAAAAGTTCAAATCATTGTTATTCTTTTGCTTGCCAGTGTAAGTAAATAGTAACAGTACGTGTAAAAAACATAGGGTACTTAGATGATTTTGGTAAATAAAAAAGCATAAAAGCCATCCCACTGCGACAAGGGTGTACCCAATCAGGATGGTCCCTAACTCTTGGAATAGAATAGATACTAAGTCAATATCCATAGATGATAATACACAGTTGAAAAATATAATAATAATAATAAAAATAATAATTTTATTTCTATGGCGACAACATATTCCGCAGCAATTTACATTTTAAATGGGACTTGTACAGATAAAAGACATTACACGCATAACAGTAATCACATAAATCCACAGATGGATCTATGGATATATCCATAGATATATCCATAGATATATCTACAGATATATCTATGGATATATCTGTAGATATATCTATGGATAAATCTATGGATAAATCTATGGATATATCTATAGATATATCTATGTATTCTATCTATCTATCTATAGATCTGTCTATCTGTCTGTGGACGTTTTTAAAAACAGATCCGTCGAAAAAAGGAAGAAACAGATGAAAGAACGGATGCGATAGTTCCGTTTTTTCAATGGATCTGCTTGTTGGATCCTTAGAAAAAACGGATCCGTCGCATCAGTTTTTCACAATCTGTGACGGATCCGTCGAGCCGACGGATTGTGACTGACGTCAAAAAACTGATGTGTGAAAGAGGCCTTAGGTGTTAGTAGATCATTAGAGAATTTAGTGAGGGCAGTTACCGTAGAGTTTAAAGAGCGGAAACCGGATTGAAGAGGGTCGAGAAGAAAGTTATCTTAGAGATTGCAGATAAGACGGCAGTGGACAAAGTGTTCCAGGATTTTAGAGATGAAGGGAAGATTAGAGACAGGTCTATAGTAAGCAGCACAGTTTTGGTTGAGGAATGTTTTTTTAAGTAATGGATGTATGATGGCATGCTTAAATGAGGAGGGAAAGATACCGGAAGAGAGAGAGGTTGAATATTTTTTAGGCGAGTGGTAACACCAAGGGAAATGGACTGGAGGAGATGTGTTGGAATAGGGTCACTGTTGCAAGTAGTAGGGCGAGAAGATGCAAGAAACATGATTACTTCTGTGACTGGTTCAAAGTTAGAGAGTGAGCTAGATGCAGTGGCGGAGGGAGGACAGTGCATGGTAGGAGGGAATTGGGAGAAAATTTCCTGTTGGATATGGTCAACTTTTTCTTTGAAATAATTGGACAGATAGTCAGTGCGGAGATCTGTGGTTGAAGTCTGCACTATTGGGTTGAGTAGGGAATGAAAAATGCAAAAGAGACGTTTAGGGATATTGGATAGTGAGGTGATGAGGGCGTTAAAATACGTTTGTTTGGAGAGGTGAAGGACAGTGTTGTATGTTTTAACCCCTTAGTGACAGAGCCAATTTGCAGCCTAATGACCGGGCCAATTTTTACAATTCTGACCACTGTCACTTTTGTCACGTTTGGGGACTGCAGCCGCCCACCATGGCGTGGCGCGGGCATCCCTCGGGTACGAAATATGGAACCTCCATACCACAGAGGGGGACCCGGGTCTACCCAAACTAGGGAAGGGCAGAGACCGGGGTTCTGTGGCAGCTGAGCATGAGGACGAGGAAGAGACACATAGGACTTGATTACACCGCACAACTTCAGGTATAGGTAAATAAAGTTTACTAAAGTAAATAAGGGATGACACACAGTACATAACATCAGGGTAGACGAGGTCATCAGAATCACGAACTCAGGAACACGAACTGAACTTCAGGAACACGGAAACAGGAACACGGACACAGGAACACGGACTGGACATCAGGAACACGGACACCGGAACACGGACTGGACATCAGGAACACGGACACCGGAACACCGGCTGGATCTCAGGAAACAGAACACTGGCATCGGACTCCGGACATCTGGCAACGATCGACAGGTTCCGGACATCGGCCTGCGGACATCAGTCTCCGGACATGAGGCCGCAGTATCAGACTAGGGACATCTGGCAACGATCGGCAGGCTCCGGACATCAGGCAGGAAAGGATCGGATCCGGACATCTGGAAGTGATCTGAAAAGGAATCCAAGCGGTCTGGTGCAAGTCCCACCAGGCTCAACTGGAGCCGGGCGGGGATTGCACCAAAAGCAAGCTGAGCACAAAGTAACAGAAACTCAGCACACCCACACCGGACTCCTCCTTCCAAATGAACCCAGGATATATCACACAAAGTCAGTTAGCAAAGTATCACAGTCACTGGGCTCAGGGTTCAGTACACAGAAGGTTTCAGGAACATAGCACAGCAGACACAGTTCAGACAGTCAGGTACAGGATCAGGGATACGAGCCTAGAATTACCGCCTCTAGGAAAGGCACAGGAACGAGTTCAGGATCAGAGATACGAGCCTAGAATTACCGCCTCTAGGAAAGGCACAGGAACGAGTTCAGGATCACAAGACAGGACGAGGGTATCAGCTCTCCAGAGCTGATCGAACTCAAAGCAGGAGCTGAACACACACACACACACACACACACACAAGGCTAGGTTCAGAAGCTATGTGAGTAGCTAAGGCCCCGCCCATAGGGCAGGGAGCCTTTATATATGAGCTGCCCCTCAGCAATTGGCTGGGGACAGCATTTCAGGTACACACACTAACCCTGATAAAAGCAGGGCAGGTGTGGCCTGCGCACCCTATGAGAGCCAGACATATCAGTACAGCAAAAGCACCTGGAAATGGCTGCAGCCCAAACCCACGTAGCAAGTCATGCACCAGTGCAGAGGACCTTGCAACCTACGGGTAGCTTTCACAGAAGTAGCCAGGGACCGCACATGCGGGTGATCATGCAACGCAGCGGAAACACCCACGCATGTGTGGCTACGCAGAGGAGCTGGGAGCTGACCATAATCCATACAGGTAACGGCTATCAGATCCCAGCTCAATTTAGGGGGAAAAGGAGCAAAGGGTTAAAGCACAGACATGCATGTCACAACATGACATTTTCCCCTCCTAAAGCCCCCTCTCTGAAGTCCCAAGAAAAAAAAATACTCAGAAACTTTTCTTGGGATCGGGGGTAAGTCCCAGTTCACATGCAGCAGAGTTCATTGCTCCAGAAATCCAAACCACTAACGAAGCACAGAGTGAGCAATCTAGTCCACTACCAGCTGGGATCCGAGCCATCTCATCCGCCGGCCAGGCGGGGCTCGGAAAAGTCCTACCGTCCATACATGCTCAGCTGAGTCCAAGGCCTTAGCTTCTGTCACGTTTGGGGACTGCAGCCGCCCACCATGGCGTGGCGCGGGCATCCCTCGGGTACGAAATATGGACCCTCCATACCACAGAGGGGGACCCGGGTCTACCCAAACTAGGGAAGGGCAGAGACCGGGGTTCTGTGGCAGCTGAGCATGAGGACGAGGAAGAGACACATAGGACTTGATTACACCGCACAACTTCAGGTATAGGTAAATAAAGTTTACTAAAGTAAATAAGGGATGACACACAGTACATAACATCAGGGTAGACGAGGTCATCAGAATCACGAACTCAGGAACATGAACTGAACTTCAGGAACACGGAAACAGGAACACGGACACAGGAACACGGACTGGACATCAGGAACACGGACACCGGAACACCGGCTGGATCTCAGGAAACAGAACACTGGCATCGGACTCCGGACATCTGGCAACGATCGACAGGTTCCGGACATCGGCCTGCGGACATCAGTCTCCGGACATGAGGCCGCAGTATCAGACTAGGGACATCTGGCAACGATCGGCAGGCTCCGGACATCAGGCAGGAAAGGATCGGATCCGGACATCTGGAAGTGATCTGAAAAGGAATCCAAGCGGTCTGGTGCAAGTCCCACCAGGCTCAACTGGAGCCGGGCGGGGATTGCACCAAAAGCAAGCTGAGCACAAAGTAACAGAAACTCAGCACACCCACACCGGACTCCTCCTTCCAAATGAACCCAGGATATATCACAGTAAGTCAGTTAGCAAAGTATCACAGTCACTGGGCTCAGGGTTCAGTACACAGAAGGTTTCAGGAACATAGCACAGCAGACACAGTTCAGACAGTCAGGTACAGGATCAGGGATACGAGCCTAGAATTACCGCCTCTAGGAAAGGCACAGGAACGAGTTCAGGATCAGCGATACGAGCCTAGAATTACCGCCTCTAGGAAAGGCACAGGAACGAGTTCAGGATCACAAGACAGGACGAGGGTATCAGCTCTCCAGAGCTGATCGAACTCAAAGCAGGAGCTGAACACACACACACACACACACACACGGCTAGGTTCAGAAGCTATGTGAGTAGCTAAGGCCCCGCCCATAGGGCAGGGAGCCTTTATATATGAGCTGCCCCTCAGCAATTGGCTGGGGACAGCATTTCAGGTACACACACTAACCCTGATAAAAGCAGGGCAGGTGTGGCCTGCGCACCCTATGAGAGCCAGACATATCAGTACAGCAAGGGCACCTGGAAATGGCTGCAGCCCAAACCCACGTAGCAAGTCATGCACCAGTGCAGAGGACCTTGCAACCTACGGGTAGCTTTCACAGCAGTAGCCAGGGACCGCACATGCGGGTGATCATGCAACGCAGCGGAAACACCCACGCATGTGTGGCTACGCAGAGGAGCTGGGAACTGACCATAATCCATACAGGTAACGGCTATCAGATCCCAGCTCAATTTAGGGGGAAAAGGAGCAAAGGGTTAGAGCACAGACATGCATGTCACAACATGACAACTTTATGAGGTTATAACTCTGGAACGCTTTAACGAATCCAGCTGATTCTGAGAATGTTTTTTCGTGACATATTGTACTTCACATTAGTGGTAAAAAAAATTTTATATGACTTGCTTTTATTTATGAAAAAAACGGAAATATGGCAAAAATTTTGAAAATTTAGCAATTTTCAAAATTTAAATTTTTATGCCCATAAATCAGAGAGATATGTCACACAAATTTCTTAATAAATAACATTTCTCACATGTCTACTTTACATCAGCACAATTTTGGGAACTAAATTTTTTTTCTTACGAAGTTATAAGGGTTAAAAGTTGACCAGCGATTTCTCATTTTTAAAACACCATTTTTTTTTTAGGGACCACAACACATTTGAAGTCACTTTGAGGGGTCTATATGTTAGATAATACCAAAAGTGACACCAATCTAAAAACTGCACCCCTCAAGGTGCTCAAAACCACCTTCAAGAAGTTTATTAACCCTTTACATGCTTCACAGGAACTGAAGCAATGCGGAAGGAAAAAATTAACATTTAACTTTTTTTTCAAAAACTTTACTTCAAAACCAATTTTTTTTATTTTCACAAATGTTAAAAGAAAAAATGAACCACAAAATTTGTACAATTTCTCCTGGATACGCCGATACCCCATATGTGGGGGTAAATCACGTTTGGGCGCACGGCAGAGGTCGCAAGGGAAGGAGCACCGTTTGACTTTTTCAACGCAGAATTGGCTGGATGCCATGTCGCATTTAGAGAGCCCCTGATGTGCCTAAACAGTGGAAACCACCAACAAGTGACCCCATTTTGGAAACTAGACCCCTTAAGGAACTTATCTAGATGTGTGGTGAGCACTTTGAACCTCCAAGTGCTTCACAGAAGTTTATAACGTAGAGCTGTGAAAATAAAAAATCATATTTTTTCCACAAAAACGATCTTTTCACCCCAATTTTTATTTTCCCAAGGGAAACAAAACCGCAAAAGTTTTTGTGCGACTTGTCCTGAGCATGCTGATACCCCATATGTGGGTGTAAACCACTGTTTAGGTGCATGGCAGAGCTTGGAACGGAAGGAGCGCCGTTTGACTTTTTCAACTCAGAATTGGCTGGATGCCATGTCGCGTTTGTAGAGGCCCTGATGAGTCTAAACAGTGGAAACCCCCCACAAGTGACCCCATTTTGGAAATTAGACCCCCTAAGGAACTTATCTAGATGTGTGGTGAGCACTTTGAACCCCAAGTGCTTTGCAGAAGTTTATAACGCCCGGGCGTGAAAATAAAAAAATCAGATTTTTTCCACAAACCTGATGGTTTAGTCCCCAATTTTTTATTTTCCCAAGGGTAACAGGAGAAATTAGACCACAAAAGTTGTTGTCCAATTTGTCCTGAGTACACCGATACCCCATATGTGGGGGGACCACTGTTTGGGCGCACAGCAGGGCTTGGAAGGGAAGCAGCGCATTTTGACTTTTTCAAACCAAAACTGGCTGTAATTGAGATTGGACGCCATGTCGCGTTTGTAGAGGCCCTCATGCGCCTAAACAGTGGAAACCCCACAAATGACACCATTTTGGAAACTAGACCCCTTAAGGAACTTATCTAGATGTATGTTGAGCACTTTGAATCCCCAAGTGCTTCACAAAAGTTTATAACGTAGAGCCGTGAAAATAAAAAATCATTTTTTTCCTCAAAAATGATTTTTAGCCCGCTATTTTTTTATTTTCCCAAGGGTAACAGGAGAAATTGGACCCCAAAAGTTGTGCAATTTTTCCTGATTACGCTGATACCCCATATGTGGGGTGGAACCACTGTTTGGGCGCATGGGAGAGCTTGGAAGGGAAGTAGCGCCATTTTGTAATCAGACTTTGATGGAATGTTCATGTTGTGTTTGCAGAGCCCTTGATGTGCTTAAATAGTAGAAACCCCCTGCAAGTGACACCATTTTGGAAACTAGACCCCCCAAGGAGCTTATCTAGATGTGTGGTGAGCACTTTGAACCCCCAAGTGCTTCACAGAAATTTATAAACACAGACTCGTGAAAATAAAAAATCATTTTTTTCCTCAAAAATGATTTTTTTAGCCAGCTATTTTTTATTTTCCCAAGGGTAACGGGAAATTAGAACCCCAAAATTGGTGTGCAATTTGTCCAGAGTTCGCTGATACCCCATATGTTGGGGTAAACCACTGTTTTGGCGCAAGGTAGGGCTCGAAAGGGAGGGAGCACCATTTGACTTTTTGAACGCTACGTCGTGTTTGGAGACCCCCTGATGTGCCTAAATAGTGGAAACCCCTCAATTCTAGCTCCAACCCTAACCCCAACACACCCCTAACCCTAATCCCAACCCTAATCCTAACCCTAACCCTAATCCCAACCCTAATTCCAACCATAATTGTAACACTAACCCTAATTGTAACTCTAACCCTAATTCCATCTGTGCTAGCGGTGACGGAGCCCAGACGCTGCAGGCCGCGTCCGAGGCTCTGTCACTGAATGACGGCACGTCGCAAACGCATGCTGCTTTACGGCATGCGTCGCGATGCACCCTCAAATAGGGGTGAATGGCAGCGTTAACAGACTGCGTTACACCGCATTATACCTGCCAAGAGTGTGCAAAGCAGTCATCAAAGCAAAAGGTGGCTACTTTGAAGAACCTAGAATATAAGATATATTTTCAGTTGCTTCACACTTTTTTGTTAAGTATATAATTCCACATGTGTTAATTCATAGTTTTGATGTCTTCAGTGTGAATTTACAATTTTCATAGTCATGAAAATACAGAAAAATCTTTAAATGAGAAGGTGTGTCCAAACTTTTGGTCTGTACTGTACATGTATGAGCATGAGGCCCTCTTGTGCTGTCTGATCATTTAGATCAACATTTATATTAAATATGAAAGCCTTCTATGGAGCAGCAAATTTAAACAATAAAGTTAAACCTTTATGACCTCTACAATTGTAGAAGCCCCATGAACCCCATTTGTAGGTACTGAACACTATCAATGTGAAGAGAATGTAATTTGGTAAATTAAAGGGTGTGAACAGGAAAATAATACATCTATTTTTCCTGAAAACAGCACCTCTCTTATTCATGGGCTGTAACTGGTATTTCAAGTGAAATAGGCTTAGCTGCAATACTAGATATAGCCCATAAATAATTATATTTTGGGGGTTAACGGATTGTAGTTTTTTTTTTTAATCCCAAAACAATCTTTAGTCATTTGTACCTTGCACTTTATTTCTGAGAATTCTGTTCTCTATATTGCTACCTCTTGCATTTGCTTACATATGAATTTGAGTATACTCTGCAAGGTGTTGTACTGTATGCATAACTTTGGACACAAGCCATCATCCATTTGCCTAGTGTTTGCTTTTTTCATTCATTTTCTGTATGGTTTGATTACATCTCCATTTTTAAGATTTTTAATTTTCAGTTTCAATGAATTATGAATTATGGTGGAAAATAAGTATTTGGTCATTAACAAAAGTTCATCTCAATATTTTGTTATACAGGGTGGTCCAAAAGTGGTGGACAGTATGTGTAATAGGGTTATGAAGGGGGAGATTTATCAAACATGGTGTAAAATTAAATTGACTCAGGTGCCCTTAGCAACCAATCAGATTCAACTTTTCATTCTTCACAGACTCTTTGTCAATGTTATGCTTGTGTTAGTAAATTTAATTTTATATATAAATCAAAATAAATATTATTATTTTCTGTCCACCTACTTTTGGACCACCCTGTATATCCTTTGTTGGCAATGACAGAGGTCAAACGTTTTCTGTAAGTCTTCACAAGGTTGGCACACACTGTTGGTGGTATGTTGGCCAATTCCTCCATGCAGATCTCCTCTAGAGCAGTGATGTTTTGGGCCTGTCGCTGAGCAACATGGACTTTCAATTCCCTCCAAAGGTTTTCTATGAGGTTGAGATCTGGAGACTGGCTAGGCCACTCCAGGATCTTCATATGCTTCTTATGAAGCCACTCCTTCGTTGCCCTGGCGGTGTGCTTGGGATCATTTTCATGCTGAAAGACACATCCATGTTTCATCTTCAATGCCCTTGCTGATGGAAGGAGGTTTGCACTCAAAATCTCACGATACATGGCCCCATTCATTCTTTCATGTACACGGATCAGTTGTCCTGGTCACTTTGCAGAGAAACAGCCTAAAGCATGATGTTGCCACCCCTATGCTTCACAGTAGGTATGGTGTTCTTTGGATGCAACTCAGCATTCTGCCTCCTCCAAACACGAGTTTTGTTTCTACCAAACAGTTCCACTTTGGTTTCATCAGACCATATGACATTCTTCCAATACTCTTCTGGATAATCCAAATGCTCTCTAGCAAACTTCAGAAGGGCCCAGACATGTACTGGCTTAAGCAGTGGGACACGTCTGGCACTGCAGGATCTCAGTCCCTGACGGCGTGGTGTATTACTGATGGTAGCCTTTTTTACGGTGATCCCAGCTCTATGCAGGTCATTCACTAGGTCCACCCATGTAGTTCTCGGATTTTTGCTCACCGTTCTTGTGATCATTTTGGCCCCACGGGGTGAGATCTTGTGTGGAGCCACAGATTGAGGGAGATTATCAGTGGTCTTGTATGTCTTCCATTTTCTTATTATTGCGCCCACAGTTGATTTCATCACACCAAGCTGCTTGCCTATTGCAGATTCAGTCTTCCCAGCCTGATGCAGGGCTACAAATTTGTTTCTGGTGTCCTTCAACATCTCTTTGGTCTTCACCATAGTGGAGTTTGGATTGTGACTGAGGTTGTGGACAGGTGTCCTTTATACTGATAAGAAGTTCAAACAGGTGCCATTACTACAGGTAATGAATGGAGGACAGAGGAGCCTCTTAAGAAGATGTTACAGGTCTGTGAGAGCCAGAAATTTTGCATGTTTTAGTTGACAAAATACTTATTTTCCACCATAATTTGCAAAGTAAATTTTGCCAAATCAGGCAAGGTGATTTTCTGGATTTGTTTTCTCATTTTGACTCTCATAATTGTGGTCTACCTGTGATGTAAATTACAGGTCTCTTTCATCTTTTTAAGTGGGAGAACTTGCACAGTTGGTGGCTGACTAAATACTTTTTTCCACACTGTATATGAAGATGTGTAAGGAATTGTCATAAATGGTATGTTCTCTAAATTGGTTATAGTCAGCAATGGGAACCACAGGGATCTGTGCTAGGACCGATTATTTTTAATCTCTTTATAAATGACCTTGTGGATGGGATTATGAGTAAAGTGTCAGTCTTTCCTGACGACACCAAACTATGTAGGATACTAAAATCTGACCTTGACACTACAATATTGCAAAATGATCTGGATAAGATAACTGAATGGGCAAACACTTAGCAAATAAGATTTAATGTAGATAGATGTAAAGTAATGTACCTAGGACAGAGTAAACCTATAGCTGCATATACATTTAATGGACTACGGAAGAGGAGAAGGACTTGGGTATTCTGGTTACAAGTAAGCTGAGCACTGTTCTCAAAGTCAAGCAGCAGCCGCAAAAGCAAACAAGATTTTAGGGTGTATAAAAAGAAAGATAAAATCCCAACGTATTGCTACCCCTTTATAAATCACTTGTGAGTCCACATCTAGAACATGGAATCCAGTTTTGGGCTCCACATTTTAAAAAGCATATTCAGAAGTTATATTCAGTTCAAAGGCTTGCAACTAGATTATTACAAGGGATGGAAGGCCTCTCATACGATGAGAGATTGAAAAAGTTGGGCTTGTTTAGCTTAGAAAAAAAAACCTCAGAAGAGATCTTATTTACATGTATAAATACATGTGTGGTCGGTACAAAAGACTGGCACAAGACTTATTCCTTGCAAAGACCATACTTAGGACCAGGGTGCACTCATTACTGGTGGAAGAAAGGTGATTCCGTCAGCTGTATAGGAAAGAGTTCTCTACAGTTAAAGCCGTCGGAATGTGGAATGCCCTACCACAAGAGGTCGTAATGTACCTGTTTTCTTTAAAAGATAGAATCACTGTCGAATAAAAACTGAGAAATGTGACAATAAAAAAGAAATAATACAAATAAAAAATATATATATATATATATATACACTTTATATACTAACCAGAACCCAACAATGTTTCTCTGCTGTTTCATCCTTTTTCTCTGCCAGATTTCTAAAACTTTACATCGATATAGCAGAATTCATTATCTTTCCCCCGTCTCACTCAACCCCCCCAACGGACCTATCTATTATAGTCAGTGGCTGCTTACTCTCTCCAGTACTTCAAGCTCGCTGCCTTGGGGTAATCCTTGACTTGGCTCTCTCCTTCAGACCTCATATCCAATCTCTTTCCGATTACTGCTGACTCCAACTCAAAAATATTTCCTTGATCCACACATTCCTCAACCAAGAATCTGTAAAAACACTTGTGCACGCCCTTATCGTTTCCCGCCTCGACTACTGCAACCTTCTGCATTGTGGCCTCTCCTTTAACACACTTGCACACCTCCAATCTATTCTAAACTCCGCTGCCCGACTAATCCACCTATCCACGCGCTATTCCCGTGCCGCTACTCTCTGTCAGTCTATTCACTGGCTCTCCATTAATGTCACGCACAGTGAAGGGAGACTAAGTGCAACATAAAGGGATAAGGGAAAGGGAACCAAACACTAGGGAAGGGGGAAGTGGAGACCCCTAGACAGATCTAACGTCATTCTGTCTGCCCTATCGTCCCTATATAGGTTGCGCATCTATCGCCGAGCAGGATACCCAATCCCTGCCTGACCCTAACAATAAGACCTGCACCAGGAGGGACAGGATAGTGCAAGTCAATCCCCACTACCACTAAAGACAGCTAGGATACACAAAACAAGGGGAACACTTAGTTTGAGTAGACTCAGAGAGAAACACCGTCGTCCTTCAAACTCCAAAGAGGACGCTAGCCGACAGCTGCAGCTCCAAGCCTCAACTGGAAAGTGCAAACAGAAAATATCCATCACACCTGCCAACAGCAAGCAGGGAGTATATCAACACGCAGGTCCAGGTGTGGCCATTAGCATCAGGGGAGGTGGCCACTCGTCTGCAAAGCAAACTACTGAGACCTTCTGCAGACAGATGCAGTGCAATGGTCTGCAGCCTCTGACAAATTCATGACAATTACCCAGAGATTCCAGTTCAAAGAGTTAACCATGGCATACAAAGTCATCCACAACCTTTCTGTGACTTAGTCTCCTGGTATTTACCTGCAAACAACCTCTGATCCTTAGAAGATCTCCTTCTCTACTCCCCTCTTCCCACCATCGCATACAAGATTTCTCCTGTGCATCCCCCTACTCGTGAACTCTCTATCTTAACGTAGCAGACTCTCACCTACCCTGGAAACCTTCAAAAGGAACCTGAAGATCTACCTCTTCCGACAAGCGAGCAACCTGCAGTAACCCTCGTTCCACCATACCGCTGCACAACCATCTCTACCTTCACCTACTGTATCCTAATCCATCCCTTTGAGACTTTGAGCTCTCGGGGCAAGGTCCTCTCTCCTCTTGTACCAGTCATTGACTCATTTTGTTAAAGATTATTGTACTTGTTTTTTTACTATGTATACCCATTTTCACATGTAAAGCACAATGGAATAAATGGTGTTATAATAATAAATAGTAACAATATTCAAACTATATATAAATATATCAATGTGAAATACATGAAGAGTGAATAGCAAAATGGCTTTTGAAATGTAGGAAAAATACATGAGACACTTCACACAAAATTTGGCCAAATAATGTGAGCCCATCCACCATCGTCAAGGCAATCTCATGAATTGGATGGGTCCCTGACCTAACTGCCCAATGTGAACACTTACCTATGGCTAATTTCTGAATGTATGGGTGAATATAAACAACTCTCTTGGTAAAGCCAACATTAATGGGTTGGTCGGAACCTAATGTGATTACATGTAATTAAATTCACTGCATGTTGAAGGGCGGAGTGCTCAGTCAGAAAGCTTAGCATATAAATAACAGAAAAACTGACTGAAACAACGAGAACTAGTCTGAACAGGTGCATACCAAAAAAGAACTTACATATCAAAATACGAAAATGGTTGCACTAAATCGTGTTAAAGCATGTCAATGTGAAATACATGCCCATCCACCATCGTCATCGGTTTCGATCAACCCATAAATGTAGGTTTTACCAAGAGAGGTGTTTATATTCACCTATACATTAAGATATTAGCCATAAATGTTCACACCAGGCAGTTAGGTCAGGGACCCATCCGATTCATGAGACTAACTTGACGATGGTGGATGGGCTCACATTATTTGGCCAAATTTTGTGTGAAGCGTCTCGTGTATTTTTCCTAAATTTCAAACGCTATTTTGCTATTCACACTTCATATATTTCACATTGACATGCTTTAACACGATTGAGTGCAAACATTTTCGCATTTTGATGTGTAAGTTGTTTTTTGGTATGCACCTCTTCAGACTAGTTCTCGTTGTTTCAGCCAGTTTTTCTGTCATTTATATATATATATATGTATGGTATATATATATATATATATATATATATATAATTTTTTTATTTATTTTTTGGTCATATTTCTCAGTTTTGATTTGACAATGATTCTGTCTTTAAAAAAAACAGGTATAAGATAGAGGTAGCTTTCAATACCACTCAAGTCTCCAATTTCGTTCATTTATGTTTAGATTGCCCTTTTAAAACATTATATAGATAGATGATTACCCTTGAGCATTAAGCGATACATGAGGACTGAGATCTGAGAACCTAATATTTTATGATTATTTCTCTAAGTCTACCATTAAAGCACTGCATTAGACCTCTAAAAATTGTTCTATGCAACTTTATTGATCTAAGAAATATAAAACTATAATAGAAAAACTAATAAATGTAACTTAATAGGTGTTTCCAAAAATATCTAAAACATATTATCCCCGAAACATATACAGTAAGTTAAGTGTATGGTATCAGATGGTTTCACAAGAATAGTGTTGTCTTATGTTGACAAACTTTTCACTATTTAAATTTTATTAGAAACTAGTAGAGTTTAACTAATAGACACCTAATATTCAGTGTATTTTGCTGGGCAGTGATAGCATCAGAATGGATACTCTAAAGGGTATGCCACACTAAGCGAGATCGCTAACGAGATCGCTAACGAGATCGCTAAAACGTCACTATTTAGCAATCTCGTTAGCGACTTAACTGTGTGTGGCATGTAGCAACGATGTGGCCCCTGCTGTGATGTCGCTGATCGTTCACTAGCGTTCTGGACCGTTTTTTGATCATTGGCGTCCCGCTGGTGAGCCTATATCGCTGTGTTTGGCACCTTTTGCGAACGACGAGCGACCTCGTTTGTGACGCATATGACAGCGGCGCAGGCGGGACTAGGGTTTTTTAGCGTCACGGAGTGGATCGCAATATCTGTAGGTTCTCTTTTGCGTCACAGTCAGGATTGCAGAAGTTGCAAAGCAGGCTAGCAGGACGCAGAGAGCAGGAGCAATGCTGGAAATTATGAATCAGAAGCGCTCAGTACATGCTGACAGATCCTAACGACCGCCAAAGTCGTTAAAGAGATCGCTGACCGCTGATGAGTCATTTGAGATCTCCTGTTTGGCAGCTACTAGCGACCTAAAAGCGATCACACCAACGATCTCGTTAGCTTGCGTCGTTATCGTGATCGCTAACGAGATCGCTAAGTGTGGCAGTACCTTAACTCTGTTGTTGACCTGAAACCTTTTTCCTTATAATTAGAGTTTTCTTAGGTGTCAAGAACTAAGATCATTTACATCAGGAAAAGTTGCAACATTTTGTGGTACAAATAAATTAATATTTATTACTGAACAAAATCACATTCTTATATACCCCTGTCAAAGAAAGTGGAAATGCAAAAATATGGGTAGGGTATCAAACTACATTCAAATCTGTCTTCTCCTTCCCAGCTATTTTTATAAATATAAGCACATTGACAAAATTGTTGGTGCCCTTCTGGTAAAGTAAAAAAAATCCACAATGGTCACTGAAATTACTTGAAACTGACAAAAGTAAGTTTCAGCTTAAATTAACTGAATATCAACAAATGAAAATCAGACAATGCTTTTGGATTCTTGTTCAATAGAAAAATGTATAAAGAAAAACTTATGAAAATCGCCAAGACAAAAATGATGGTACCCCTAGAAAAGATTAAAAATAATTTTGACATAGAGACATGGTGTATCCTGTAATTAGCATCACAACTGCCTACAAACTTGTAATGTCAGTCTGAATATTTAAAGGGTTAAAAGTAGTGACTGTGATGTTTGATATCATGGTATATACCATATTGACCATGGACCAAAAAAAGCTAAGTAGAACGTAGTCTCAGGAGATTTGAAAGAAAATTATAGACAAACAGGTAAAGGCTATAAGTCCATCTCCAAACAACTTGATGTTCGCACTACTACAGTTGCACACATTACTCCGAAGTTTAAGGTTTATGGGACTGTACCCAACCACCTTGGACATGGCCGCCAAAAGAAAATTGACTACAAATTGAAGAGATAGATAATATGAATGGTAATTAAAGAGCCAGAACAACTTCCAAAGAGATAAGAAGTGAACTCTGAGGTAAAGGTACATCAGTGTCAGATTGCACCATCCATCACTATCTTGGCCAAAGTGGACTTCATGGAAGACAACCAAGGAGTAAATCATTCTTGAAAGCAAATCTTAAAAAAGCAAAACTGTAATTTATCAAAATGTATATTGAAAAGCTACAAATTACTTTGGGCAGATGAAACAAAACTGGAACTTTTTGGCTAGTAACATCAACACTATGTTCACAAACAAATAAACAAGCATACAAAGAAAAGAACATTGTGCCTACAGTAAAACATGGAGGAGGATCGGTTATGTTTTGGGACTGTTTTTCTGCATCTGGCACAATGTGTCTATCATTTTAGGCATCATGACTCCAAGAAACTGCTTTGGACTACCCTGTAATACCTCCTGATGAACCAATAACAAAAAAGTGTAAACGCGTTGAGGTCGCAGTAAAACTGTTAGCTATGTGGGGTCCTGTACCAATTGAGTGACATATTCCACTTGAACATGCAGTGCTGTATTGCTGCCAATTGAAACTAGCAGGGGTCATTTACTGTAACCAGGTAGCTTCACAACCTAACCACTATTTGCTCCTTAATTGTGATTTTCTAACGTTTTATTGTCTGCACTGGCACTTTATCATATGGTATCTCTCTGTGCCATTAATGGGTTGCATTGTATACAGCCCCTAGGGTTTGAGTATTAGCGATCCTACAAGTCACAATCAACCCTTTAACGAGTGTTGTAATATGACTTAGGATAAAAGCCAAATCAGTATCTCCATTTGCAGACACGGTGTTTCGGACTATTGGTCCTCTTTGCACAAGACTCTTTAAAGGGTTGATTGTGACTTGTAGGATTGCTACTTCCAATAGGTGGCGCTATAGAGTACAAGTCCTCCTTTTTTTTGAAGAGGCAATTTGCATATTAAATTTCCCAGAGGAGCATTGCACGGCGAATAAGCCTCCTTACCTCGACACGCCAGAGCTGGTATGTCACTCAAACCTTACCCCTTAGACCCAGTCCAGAGCCTCTCATCCAGCCAAATCAGATCTCTCCTACTTTGCACTGACGAGGACCAATAGTCCGAAACACCGTGTCTGCAAATGGAGATTCTGATTTGGCTTTTATCCTAAGTCATATTACAAGACTCGTTATAGGGTTGATTGTGACTTATAGGATTGCTACTTCCAATAGGTGGTGCTATAGAGTACAAGTCCTCCTTTTTTTGAAGAGGCAATTTGCATAGTATCTGATGGGCATTTGTAGGTCTCTTTTCTATCCTCAGCCTTTTTTGCCCAAGTTACTAATGATTTATAGGCTTTGACTAACCTACAATTGTCTTTTGACAAGTGATTGACCATTTGACCATACTTTATTCCTTTTTGGGGGGGAATTATGTAGCATTTATACTCCTGATTATAATACTGCCTATGGATTAACCAGTCCTAGTACAATAGTGACTGCTTATATCTTTGCCATTTGGCTTGCTCCTGTGGGTTTATTTATTTATGCAGATTTTGTATTACACTTATGTTAATTTTGCATTACACTTATGTTAATTGGCTTTAATAATACCTTCCAGTACCTATATTGATACTGTCCCACAACTAACTGAGCAACTAATATTCACCTGGCACTCTCCTGTTGTCTTTTGGATATGCTGAATATATTGATTTGTCATGATGTTTTATGCAGTTTATGTTACATTTATCCCTTTTTGTCCACGTGCTTGTTTCTTTGGTGGCTCATTATGTTTTAATTATCTGTACAACTAACAAGTATATTTATTATATTTGCTTTTTTATGTAGTGTGGGCACCTGTTTTCTCCAGTGCCACCATTTAACCAATTGCTTGTTAAAAAAAGTTTTTTTATTCTCATGACCTTCCTCTGTTCTGACCTCTTTATGACCATAAATGTTGCTCTGTAAAATAATAACAGCAGTAGAGTTGAGCGATACTTTCCGATATCCAAAAGTATCGGAATCGGAATGGTATCGCCGATACACAAAAAATATCGGCGATACGATACCGGAAGTCCCATGTAAGTCTATGGGAACAAAATATCGGAATTAAAAAAAACCCATTCTTGCCTTGTTGGTTAATTGTACATGAAGGAAAACAACAAAGAGTAATGTAGAATGTATTGGGGAGGTTGAGGAGACATTAAAGGCATAGATGTTTAACCCAATCCAATGGAATAGCATTAATTTTTTTTTTTTAGGAAATACGTTCGGATTGACGAAGAAATTCACAATGTTGTTAACCTTTTTTCTATTTTGTCAAATATGTCTGTTTCACAACTTCCATGGTCTTCACCTTTTTAACTTTTCACACACTTTCTCCTTCATAATCTTCAGCAGCATCATCTTTCTCATCAAATTATTCTTCATCTTCACCTTCTTAATCTTCTAAAACTTCTTGCTATTCATCTTTTTGTTAACATTACTTATATTGTTCTTATTAAACAGTTATTATTATTCATATTCTACTTCTTATCTTCTTCCTATTCATCCTTTTCATCATATTCTTATTTGTGACAGACATTCCTGTACTTGTAATCTGTAAAACTCTGAATTTTCATCCTTCCGTTCTTGCTGTCACGAAAGATTTTAATTACAACAGTATTTGTCCGCGTTCAGTTTAGCCTGCAGCAGAATCAGGCATTTTCCAGGGGCACCACGAGGAGGAACGGACTCACCCCCATACACTGCTTAGTCTTCTTCTGCTTAGAATTTAGAGCATATATTTTGCTCTTCATTTTGGTCTTATACTTAATGTTCTTCTGCTTTTTGATCTTCTGCTTATTGTTCTTCTGTCTCTTGTTCTGTATCTTGTAGTTTGTCTTAACCTTCTTTGTCCTGTTGGTGATGGTACAAAAGCCAATGGAAGTAACGAGGACCAGCTGACTGTGCTGGAACCCGGAGGGTCAGCAGAAGGAAAAGAGCCAATGGCACAACCGAGGACCAGCTGACGTTACTGGGACACGGTTACTAAGCAGGAGGTACCTGTGCTCCAAAGCACTACCAAGGACCAGCAGACGTTGCTGGAACTCGGATACCGACATGGAGGCACCTAGGCCAAAGGCACTGCGGAGAACCAGCTGACGGTACTGGAACCCGGATGGGTAGCAGAAGGTACAAGAGCCAATGAAAGTAACGAGGACCAGCTGACTGTGCTGGAACCCGGAGGGTCAGCAGAAGGAAAAGAGCCAATGGCACAACCGAGGACCATCTGACATTACTGGGACACGGTTACTAAGCAGGAGGTACCTGTGCTCCAAAGCACTACCAAGGACCAGCAGACGTTGCTGGAACTCGGATACCGACATGGAGGCACCTAGGCCAAAGGCACTGCGGAGAACCAGCTGACGGTACTGGAACCCGGATGGGTAGCAGAAGGTACAAGAGCCAATGAAAGTAACGAGGACCAGCTGACTGTGCTGGAACCCGGAGGGTCAGCAGAAGGAAAAGAGCCAATGGCACAACCGAGGACCAGCTGACGTTACTGGGACACGGTTACTAAGCAGGAGGTACCTGTGCTCCAAAGCACTACCAAGGACCAGCAGACGTTGCTGGAACTCGGATACCGACATGGAGGTACCTAGGCCAAAGGCACTGCGGAGAACCAGCTGACGGTACTGGAACCCGGATGGGTAGCAGAAGGTACCCATGGAAATTAAAGTTGAGGCAGCAGGACTGTTTGCCGTTCACACAGCAGGGGAACAGCTGACATTACTGAACCCCAGTAACACAGGAGCAAGTGTAGACTGTGCTAACAGCACTTCCGAGAAACAACTGGCGGTGTTGTAACCCAGGGATGAGAAGAGAACAGGGTGGAGGCAGCAGGACTTTTTGCCGTTCACACAGCAGGGGAACAGCTGACATTACTGAACCCCAGTAACACAGGAGCAAGTGTAGACTGTGCTAACAGCACTTCCGAGAAACAACTGGCGGTGTTGTAGCCCAGGGATGAGAAGAGAACATGGTGGAGGCAGCAGGACTGTTTGCCGTTCACACAGCAGGGGAACAGCTGACATTACTGAACCCCAGTAACACAGGAGCAAGTGTAGACTGTGCTAACAGCACTTCCGAGAAACAACTGGCGGTGTTGTAGCCCAGGGATGAGAAGAGAACATGGTGGAGGCAGCAGGACTGTTTGCCGTTCACACAGCAGGGGAACAGCTGACATTACTGAACCCCAGTAACACAGGAGCAAGTGTAGACTGTGCTAACAGCACTTCCGAGAAACAACTGGCGGTGTTGTAGCCCAGGGATGAGAAGAGAACAGGGTGGAGGCAGCAGGACTGTTTGCCGTTCACACAGCAGGGGAACAGCTGACATTACTGAACCCCAGTAACACAGGAGCAAGTGTAGACTGTGCTAACAGCACTTCCGAGAAACAACTGGCGGTGTTGTAACCCAGGGATGAGAAGAGAACAGGGTGGAGGCAGCAGGACTTTTTGCCGTTCACACAGCAGGGGAACAGCTGACATTACTGAACCCCAGTAACACAGGAGCAAGTGTAGACTGTGCTAACAGCACTTCCGAGAAACAACTGGCGGTGTTGTAGCCTAGGGATGAGAAGAGAACAGGTGGAGGCAGCAGGACTGTTTGCCGTTCACACAGCAGGGGAACAGCTGACATTACTGAACCCCAGTAACACAGGAGCAAGTGTAGACTGTGCTAACAGCACTTCCGAGAAACAACTGGCGGTGTTGTAGCCCAGGGATGAGAAGAGAACAGGTGGAGGCAGCAGGACTGTTTTGCCGTTCACACAGCAGGGGAACAGCTGACATTACTGAACCCCAGTAACACAGGAGCAAGTGTAGACTGTGCTAACAGCACTTCCGAGAAACAACTGGCGGTGTTGTAACCCAGGGATGAGAAGAGAACATGGTGGAGGCAGCAGGACTGTTTGCCGTTCACACAGCAGGGGAACAGCTGACATTACTGAACCCCAGTAACACAGGAGCAAGTGTAGACTGTGCTAACAGCACTTCCGAGAAACAACTGGCGGTGTTGTAACCCAGGGATGAGAAGAGAACAGGTGGAGGCAGCAGGACTGTTTGCCGTTCACACAGCAGGGGAACAGCTGACATTACTGAACCCCAGTAACACAGGAGCAAGTGTAGACTGTGCTAACAGCACTTCCGAGACAACAACTGGCGGTGTTGGAGCCCAGGGTCAAGGAGGATGTTTAAATACTAGATCAAGTATTTTCCTTGTTACGTGTCAATTAAAAATGTCTATACTCCAAACAAGAGAAATATAACCTTTAGTACCATAAGATGATGATTTTACTTTAAAAAATATATGTAAATTAATAATTGACAAACATAAACGCATACATTAACATGTTGAAAAGCAATGCAAACCACAATAAAAATCGGTTAAATAATCTGCTATACGGTTTTAAATAAAAGCATACAAGTACATATCAGAATCCATTAATGATGGATAAGTAACAGTATGTACACCATTTTCATTTGCTGAATAATATCACTAAAAAGTTTTTAAAAATATCTAAAATTTCCATCATGTAATACTGATAATATGTGCCAATCATTTATATTAACAAAAAAAACCTTTAAAAAGTGCATAGTGAAAACAGCTATTTATGCCTGACTGTGGACTTGCAAGCATGACAACGGATAGATAAGGTATATATAGATGAGACTGCATAGCCACAGATGGTGAATGGCGATGTAATACTGTACCTCAATAAAGTGTGCGTTACTACTACATCCTTTTTTTTATATAGCTTTATAAAAGGGTACGTGCATGTATGCTTGCGCCTTTGTTTGGACGCACAGACTGGCTTCCTGCTGTGACGCGTTGGGTATTGGAGCGTCTGTGCGTCTTATGACGCAGACTAACATTCACGGTGCGCATCGTTCATCATCGCAAGCGTACCGACAACACAAAGGCGTTGTCATGACTGCTTTACTCAGTAAACATGCACCTATGATGAAACATACACGCATGTGCCCTATTACATAACAAGCTACAAGAAAAATGCGTGTGAGGTGTGACACAGCTGTTTTGTTAAGGTACAGTATTATATCGACATTGTACAGGTGTCGCTATTCAGTCTGATAAATAGATATCATTCACCTATTCTATCAGTTGTCGTTCTTTCAGCACCACTTACAGGTATATATTTTTGCTATTGTGACTATGCACTATTGACTTTACCAAGGTAATGCATGATTTTTGTTAGCGATTATCATGTTTACATGAAGGACCTTTATGATATGGGCTGTTAACTTTCTAATCAAATATGTATTTTTTAAAATGACACAAATATAAGTAATGTTGAAGAGGACTATTCCTACATGCATTGTTTGCACAATATTACAGGTGTACATCACGTCCCTTAATCAACATTGGATATTATATTTACTTGTATGCTTTTATTTCAAAGGCAAGAACACTGAAGTATAACCTTCGCACTGCAGCAGTTGTCAAAGTTCAACCCACATTATGCACTTCCAACATTGCAGTATTTGAGTCATCATGATGTGAGTTGGATTTGTCTAAGCTATGGAGTGACAAGGTTGACCATCAGTATCCTATAGCATAAGTAGGCTTTTGTGTTTGCATTTGTTTTCGACATGTGCATATCTGTAATAATATGTCACAATTATTTTGTTACAGATTTGTGACAAAGACAAATCATTTTATGGTTTGAAAGTTGACGTTTCAAATGTTTACAGCTTAGAAATCATGGTGTAGCCTCATATCTATGTGTAGCACTAGACACTTTGAGATGTCATGTTTTTTTCACCATGATTAGGTAGCTAGCAGTAATTTTTGCCGGACACACAGCAGGGGAACAGCAGGCGTTACTGAACCCCACAAACACATCAGCGATTGTTTTCATCTGTGCATCTAACACTTCTGAGCAGCAACTGGCGCTGTTGAAGCCCAGGGTCAAGGAGGGTGTAGGCAGAGGCCTAGTATGAGACGTTTGAAGTTGAAGTTGTAGTTAGCAGCAGTAATTTTTGCCAGACACACAGCAGGGGAACAGCAGGCGTTACTGAACCCCACAAACACATCAGCGATTGTTTTCATCTGTGCATCTAACACTTCTGAGCAGCAACTGGCGCTGTTGAAGCCCAGGGTCAAGGAGGGTGTAGGCAGAGGCCTAGTATGAGACGTTTGAAGTTGAAGTTGTAGTTAGCAGCAGTAATTTTTGCCAGACACACAGCAGGGGAACAGCAGGCGTTACTGAACCCCACAAACACATCAGCGATTGTTTTCATCTGTGCATCTAACACTTCTGAGCAGCAACTGGCGCTGTTGAAGCCCAGGGTCAAGGAGGGTGTAGGCAGAGGCCTAGTATGAGACGTTTGAAGTTGAAGTTGTAGTTAGCAGCAGTAATTTTTGCCAGACACACAGCAGGGGAACAGCAGGCGTTACTGAACCCCACAAACACATCAGCGATTGTTTTCATCTGTGCATCTAACACTTCTGAGCAGCAACTGGCGCTGTTGAAGCCCAGGGTCAAGGAGGGTGTAGGCACAAAATATTGAGTTATTGCCTTGTTACGTGGCCATTGCAAATGTATGTACTTCAAACAAGAATAAATGAACTTTTACTACAACAATAAAATGATAAATTTCAATTACAAGAATAGAAAAATATTTATACTTGACAGTCCTCTGTGGTTGATAACGTTTAATGGCTAACTGAAAATATGGTAACAAATTCAAAGCTTTCGAGACTACTCAGGTGTCTTCATCAGGCTAAGAGTAAAGCCAAAAATGAAGAATCACATATTTCTACACACAACAGGACACAGGAATAGCTAAGACAAGTGAGGGAGGGACAAGTGAGGGGAGACCGGCAACAAAAAGGAGAACAAGGATGAATTATCAGCGCCACACAATCACAGATAAATTAATGAATTTACCTGTGGCAAAAGACTTTTGTATGCCCGGTCATAGCATCATGGATATGGAATTACTGGTATTAAAATATAACTTCAAATATGAGAAACGTACAAAGGTTTCAGAATATAAGCTCATCATGACCTTTGACACTGTTAGTGATGGAATGAATAGATCACATGGATTTATGTCATTCTATATCAATTAAGGAATCTGCGTCTATGCCCTTCCAGGGTCATGAAAACCCAAAAAAATACGCCAATGAGAGGGCAATCAAACTTTCTATCCTTATCTAGGAACTGTTCCAATATTTATGTTCATCCCTGTGAGATAATGACAGTTCTGATACACGTCACTTACTTGTCTTACCTATTGCACTATTCCTGTGTCCTGTTGTGTATAGAAATATGTGATGCTTAATTTTTTTAGTTAGTCTTTCCCTGATGAAGAGACGTGAGTAGCCTTGAAAGCTTGCAATTTGTTTCCATCTTTTCAGTTATCCATTAAAAGGTATCAACCATGCTGACTCTGAAGTCTAAATATTTTTCTATCTACTGGCTAACACGGTACAAAGATACACATGTTTTCTAATTTCAAGAAGGAAAAATAAAGAAAATACAAATATAAACGCATATATGCACATGCCAAAAATAAATGGAACAACACAACACCCAAAAAATTGGTAACAAAATATAGTGTTGTAAATTTAAGAATAAAAGTCCATTTTTTTTTTTATGAATAATGCTTAAGGAACGCTATGTTAAACCATAACATAGTGAAGACAATGGATTTTGTAATAGTCACTCATCATCATCATCGCAAATTTTATGTGACAGTCACAGACATTTCAATTATTTAAGTTCATAAAATCGTCACTTTCTATAGCATGTATGACATGTCCAGCATGGACTCATCAATGTGATTGATGACACAATAATGTACAATAAAAAATAACCATTTAAAAAAACATTAGGCATTGTTTGTCACAATTTAAGTGTGTGCCTGCAAGTGTAGGTGAAACAAAGGCTACGGATAGCAAAGGTATATTCTATGTCTGTATCAGACAGTGGACAGCCTCTGATGGGTAATGCCGATGTTATACTGTACGTCAATAAAGTCTGCGGCTGAAATCATGCATTTTTTGCTTGTAGAGTGTTGAAGAGGGTAAAAGAATGTCTGGTTGCGCAAAGCTTTATCCGTCAACACTACCTTCCTACTGTCACGCGTAGGGTAGGGTAGCGTGTGGCAATTAGCTGACTATCAAATGTGAGGTTAGGCTGCGTTATTGCGCACTAGGGACGCAAAAAAAAATACAGCAGTAATAATTTAATGTGTAATACTCCACCTATGACAAACAAAAAAATTACGTTCCCTCTTTAACAATGTACAAGACTAACAAGCCTAATGGTTGACGCTGACTTAATTGAGATACAGTATTACATCAACATTGTCCATGAGTAACTATGCACTGTGATACCTATATACCAGTATTAATTTATATCTCTTGTGGTTGTTTCAACAGCACTTGCAGGTATAACTACCTATTGTCAGTATGCATGATGCACTTTCTAGATGTAATAATTTATTATTGGACATTATTACCATGTTTACATGCTGGCCATTTCATATATGGTGTTTGAAGTTACAGTTGGCATCAGTATGTGTATTTTATAATGTCTGTCATAAATAAAACTCGTGATGATGATGATGAGGATTTAATGATTCGTACATCCATTGACTGCATTATCTTACAGGTACAGATAAAGTTCCTTAAAAAGCATTAATTTAATTTAATTTCAAAATGTGAAGAGTAGACTATGTTTTATTTTTTGTTACCATTTCTAATAGACATGTGCAGATATGCGCTGTGATGACAAATTATTATTTGTCCATATTTGTCATAAAAATTTATCATTCTAGGCCTGCAAAACTTCACAATTTCATGTTTTCAGCATAACAAGCAGGGTGACGGCTCTTCCCTATTTGGAGCATGTTGGTCATGTGTTTTTCTGTCCATGTGTCGGGAACAGGAGACTTCTTGCCGTTGACACAGCAGGGGAACAGCTGGCGTTACTGAACCCCACTAACAGTAGAGCTTGTGTTTTGTTCTGTGGACACGACACTTCTGAGCAGCAACTGGCAGTGTTGGAGCCCAGGGAGTAGAGTTCAGGTGGTAGAAAGATGAACATAACAGGAGACATGGATAACGTTGCGAACCAGTTATTTAATCTGAAAACGGACAGACAAATTCTGGCGAGATCCATGCCTTGTTCATTTTCAGAAAAGTAAGCCGGTCTACATTATCGGAGGATAGTCGCATGCGACGGTCTGTTAGTACACCACCTGCAGCACTAAAGACGCGCTCCGATAATACACTGGCAGCAGGGCAAGCCAGCACCTCCAATGCATACTGGCTAAGCTCTGGCCATGTATCCAGCTTAGAGACCCAAAACTTGAATGGGGAAGAGCCATCTGGGAGTACACTGAGAGGCAAAGCCAAGTAGTCTGTCACCATCTGACGGATACGTTGCCTCCCGCTGACTGGAGCCCTCTCGGATGGTGTAGACATTTGTGGCGCTGCCACAAAACTTTGCCACATTTTTAACATACTGGTCTTTCCCTGTGCAGAGGCACTGCGTGTGCTCCCTCTTGTTGCAGAGCTCTCTACACTGCCTCGACGCACAGAGCTGCTTTGTAAAGCAGTAGCAGCAGCAGTGCTCTCGGCAGTAAGGTAAAACATTAGGGATTGCACTAGTGTGTCTTGGTACTCCCGCATTTTACGCTCCCGGTTCAACGGTGTGATGAGGCTTTTGACGTTGTCCCGGTAGCGAGGGTCTAGGAGGGTGTACACCCAATAATCAGACGTCGTGAGAATGTGGGCGATGCGGCGGTCGTTTCTTAGGCACTGCAGCATGAAATCAACCATGTGCTGCAGACTCCCAACTGGCAAAGAAACGCTGTCCTCTGCAAGAGGCGTTATCTCTGCCTGCTCTGCATCACCCCACCCTTGCGCTACATACTGACTAGAGCGTTGTGTACCTCCCTCTGGAGCGATGTCTTCCTCCTCCATTGACTCCTCCTCCTCATCCTCCTCACAAAGTGAGCCCTGCCCAGCCCTTTGTGAGGAACCACGTTGCGCTGACTTTCCAGAAGGTGATGGAATTTGTGACTCCTCATCCTCCACCTCTTCCAAAACCTCATCCCTTATTGCTTGCAGTGTTTTTTGAAGCAGGCAGATAAGGGGGACAGTCAGGCTGACTAGTGCATCATCTGCACTCGCCATCCGCGTTGACTCATCAAACGCACGCAAAACGTGGCACATGTCCTTCATAGTGGCCCACTCATTAATGGTGAAGTGTGGACGGCGCAAATTGCGTGTTGATTTCGCCTGATGCAGCTGATACTCCATAACTGCTGGCTGCTGCTCACACAACCGCTCCAACATATGTAACGTTGAATTCCACCTGGTGGATACGTCACATATGATGCGATGTTCAGGAAGGCGCAATCTGCGTTGCAGAGCTGCAATGCGCGATCTGGCCATGCTGGAACGTCGCAAGTGAGCGCACTCTAGGCGGACCTTGTGCAGCAGTGCATCAAGATCCGGATAGTCCCTCAAAAAACTCTGCACGACCAAGTTGAGCACATGTGCCAGACATGGTATGTGAGTGAGGTTGCCAAGGCCCAGAGCTGCCACCAGATTTCGGCCATTGTCACACACTACCAAGCCTGGCTGGAGATTCGCTGGCAAAAACCACACGTCGCTCTCCTGCTTGATGGCATTCCAGACCTCCTGCGCTGTGTGGCTTCGATTCCCCATGGGAATTAATTTCAGAACGGCCTGTTGCCGTTTGGCCACGGCTGTGCTCATATCGGTCGCATCAGGTAAGCGTCCATGGGTCCATGTGGAGGTAGACCGTGACGACTCCTGCAGCGATGATTCTGAGGAACTGGAGTAGGAGGAGGAGTCAATGTGGACAGACTTGATTCCGGCAATCCTTGGAGTTGGCAGAACACGTACAGCGCCACTCGCAAGATCTGTACCCGGCTCCACAACATTCACCCAATGGGCAGTGAGTGAAAGGTATCGTCCCTGGCCATGGGTACTGGTCCACGCATCGGTGGTCAGGTGGACCTTGCTACTGACGGCGTTTAGTAGCGCATGTTTAATTTTTGCCTCAACATGCTTTTGCAGACCAGGGACGGCTTGCCTGCTGAAATAAAATCGGCTGGGCACATTGTATTGTGGGACTGCCAATGCCATTAATTCACGGAAACTGTCAGTCTCCACCAGCCTGAATGACAGCATTTCAAGGGACAGGAGTTTTGCAATGCCAGCATTCAGAGCCTGTGCTCGTGGATGGTTTGCCGAGTATGGCCGTCTTTTATCCCATGCCTGTGCTACCGATGGCTGTTTTGTGGCCTGGGTGTGTGAGGATGACAGGGAACTTGCAGCTGTGGGTGGAATAACACTGTGTCTCTGGACAACAGTGACAGAGGTTCTTCCATGGCGATCCTTTGAGGAAGCCGAACCAGCTGTGTGTGAACTGGAGGAAGAGGCTCCAACACGAGCTGAAGATGTAGGTGCTGCTGTAGGTTGGCCTACATCTCCAGTGTGTCTTTGTAACTCAACAAAGTGCTTTGACCGCACATGTTTCCACATATTTGTTGTATTAAGGTTACTGACACTTTTACCTCTTTTAATTTTTTGATTACACAGCTTGCATTTGACATAGCAAATATCATCTGCAACTGTATCAAAAAAGGACCACGCAGAGCAAGTCCTGGGAGCGCCCGGTTTGGCTGTTGGAAGAGAACTGCTCCGAACGGGTGCCAAACTGGAGGCTACAGGCAAGCGAGTCTGCAGCCTACCTCTCCCTACTGTTTGGACCGTTGGGGCAATCTCTTCCTCAGAGCTGCTCCCACCACCTTCCTGTTCCTCACGCCATGTTGGGTCTTGGACCTCATCATCTCCACCACTACCCTCTTCCAACACCTGCTGTTGTTGGGTGGTCTGGCCAGCACCATGCTCAACAGAAACTGGCAACTGAGTCTCATCATCATCAGATGCGTTCTGCGGTGTGCTGACCATCGGCACTGGCTCACCCGCCTCTTCAGATTCAGAGAGACACAGCTGTTGCGCATCACTGCATACTGCCTCTTCTTCACATTCCAGAATGCTGCTTGGCTGGGCCCCTGTTTCCAAGCCAACAGATTCTGAGAACAGAAGCAGAGACTCAGCTGGCTCCTGTACAGAGCTCTCTGACTGCCTGGGCAATTTGGCAGGCGGTGAAGAGACTGATGGTTGTTCAACAGTGCTGTGGTCCTGAGAGGAGGTGGAAGCTATTGAAGTCGATGCATTGGCTGCCATCCAACCAACAACGGCTTCAATTTGTTCTTCACGCAGCAGGGGGGTACGCTGAGCTCCTACAAAAGTGCGCATAAAGGAACGCTCACGGGGAAAACTGGTGGATGCTGTGTCACTGGGTGCGGCAGCAGCCACAGAATCCCCACGTCCTCTCCCTGCTGCAAATCCACGGCCTCGACCACGACCATGTGCCTTACTCACTGACTTCTTCATCTTGGTAGATTGATAAAGAAAGTCAGAAAAGTTATAAGGCCTAAGTGTGGTTATTCCTCACAGACTACAGTGAACCCTGCAGACAACTGTTCAGTATCTGTGAAAGGCCCCTTTGTGTACTTCTATAGTGTTTGCAACCAATGTATTGTATACGGATGGAAGCGCGTCACACTAATAGATTAGATTTTTTTCCACTAAAATGGAGCAGCACCAATTAGAGAAAAATGTGAAGGATGAGGCAGTGACACACGCTCAGCAGACTACAACCGGCAGTGGTTGAAGAACAAACTGGAGCGTAATCTGCACTCACAAAATGAAAAGCTCACAGACTACAGTGAACACTGAAACACAACTGTTCTGTAGCTGTTAAAGGCCCCTTTGTGTACTTCTATAGTGTTTGCAACCAATGTATTGTATACGGATGGAAGCGCGTCACACTAATAGATTAGATTTTTTTCCACTAAAATGGAGCAGCACCAATTAGAGAAAAATGTGAAGGATGAGGCAGTGACACACGCTCAGCAGACTACAACCGGCAGTGGTTGAAGAACAAACTGGAGCGTAATCTGCACTCACAAAATGAAAAGCTCACAGACTACAGTGAACACTGAAACACAACTGTTCTGTAGCTGTTAAAGGCCCCTTTGTGTACTTCTATAGTGTTTGCAACCAATGTATTGTATACGGATGGAAGCGCGTCACACTAATAGATTAGATTTTTTTCCACTAAAATGGAGCAGCACCAATTAGAGAAAAATGTGAAGGATGAGGCAGTGACACACGCTCAGCAGACTACAACCAGCAGTGGTTGAAGAACTAACTGGAGCGTGATCTGCACTCAAAAAATCAAAACCTCACAGACTGCAGTGAACACTGAAACACAACTATTCACTATCTGTGAAAAGCTCCTTTCTGTACTTCTATAGTGTTTGCAACCAATGTATTGTATACGGATGGAAGCGCGTCACACTAATAGATTAGATTTTTTTCCACTAAAATGGAGCAGCACCAATTAGAGAAAAATGTGAAGGATGAGGCAGTGACACACGCTCAGCAGACTACAACCGGCAGTGGTTGAAGAACAAACTGGAGCGTAATCTGCACTCACAAAATGAAAGCTCACAGACTACAGTGAACACTGAAACACAACTGTTCTGTAGCTGTTAAAGGCCCCTTTGTGTACTTCTATAGTGTTTGCAACCAATGTATTGTATACGGATGGAAGCGCGTCACACTAATAGATTAGATTTTTTTCCACTAAAATGGAGCAGCACCAATTAGAGAAAAATGTGAAGGATGAGGCAGTGACACACGCTCAGCAGACTACAACCAGCAGTGGTTGAAGAACTAACTGGAGCGTGATCTGCACTCAAAAAATCAAAACCTCACAGACTGCAGTGAACACTGAAACACAACTATTCACTATCTGTGAAAAGCTCCTTTCTGTACTTCTATAGTGTTTGCAACCAATGTATTGTATACGGATGGAAGCGCGTCACACTAATAGATTAGATTTTTTTCCACTAAAATGGAGCAGCACCAATTAGAGAAAAATGTGAAGGATGAGGCAGTGACACACGCTCAGCAGACTACAACCGGCAGTGGTTGAAGAACAAACTGGAGCGTAATCTGCACTCACAAAATGAAAAGCTCACAGACTACAGTGAACACTGAAACACAACTGTTCTGTAGCTGTTAAAGGCCCCTTTGTGTACTTCTATAGTGTTTGCAACCAATGTATTGTATACGGATGGAAGCGCGTCACACTAATAGATTAGATTTTTTTCCACTAAAATGGAGCAGCACCAATTAGAGAAAAATGTGAAGGATGAGGCAGTGACACACGCTCAGCAGACTACAACCAGCAGTGGTTGAAGAACTAACTGGAGCGTGATCTGCACTCAAAAAATCAAAACCTCACAGACTGCAGTGAACACTGAAACACAACTATTCACTGTCTGTGAAAAGCTCCTTTCTGTACTTCTATAGTGTTTGCAACCAATGTATTGTATACGGATGGAAGCACGTCACACTAATAGATTTGATTTTTTTCTAATATAATGGAGCTGCACCAATTCCACTAAATAAAATAAAAAAAAAAAAGAGTCAGTGACACGTGCAGATGCCTACAAACAGCGGTGGATGCAGAGCAAACTGCAGCGTCACCTGCACTGTCACACACACACCTTGCACAGAGCTGTTAAAACAACACTGGCAAAATGAAGCTTTACACAGCGGTTGGTAAACTAGCCTGCCTCAAGGACAGTAGTACACAAAATCGCAATATCTAACTGTCCCTCAGAGTGAGCAGAGTAGCGTTCTGTCCCTTACTGAGTTCACAGCACAGTGACGCTAAAATGGCTGCGGCGCCTTTTATAGTGCATTCTGACATCATTTCAGCAGCCAATCACAGCCATGCCATTAGTTAAGATGACCGCAGCATTACAGGATGTGCCCACACTTCGTAGGATTCCTCATTGGCTGATTAACATCACATTGCCTCTCAAAGAATTATGGGAACTTCCGATTCCGGTATACGATATTGAAAAAGTATCGGAATTAAGTATCGGAATTCCGATAACGAGAATATCGGCCGATACCCGATACTTGCGGTATCGGAATGCTCAACACTAAACAGCAGGCATTTCCACTTCCATAACAGCTGATGGGCTCTTACTCACCACGACTGTAGGAGGTAAACAAGTGGAGGTTCTGCGACCGGAGACCTGTGTGAAAACATTTGCCAAGGTGACGGAGGAGGAAGAAGCAGCATATGCGGTTGATGGGATAGCCGGTGGTTGGCAAAGACCGCTAGTCCGCATTTTAGTGCAGTGAGATTCCCAGATTAATGCATGTTGATTGCTTATGTGCCGGTTTATGCATGTAGTAGTCAAATTATTGCAATTTTTGCTTCTACTGAGTCGTTTTTTTGCAAACTTGGCAGATAACATGAGTTGGGTCATCCTTTGCAATCTCAAAATAGGTACAGGATAAGCAACCTTTATCGCCCCTGCGAATTGCAGACCCATAGCTGCTGCTGGCCACTGCCAGAGTTGTTGCTGAGAATGCAGTGCTTGTCGTGGATGCATCACTTTGTGTCTATGCAGCAAGCCGCAACGTAACCTCCTCAACGTCCTCCTCCATCTCATCTGCTGAGCTACTTAGCTGCATGCCTAGTGAGATATACAACCTCATCGTCATCCTCTCTGTTTTCCCACTCCTCTTCCTGCCCTGACAGCACAGTATAGTCTGCGTGTGCCTCCGGTAACTGAGTCTTATCCAGATCACCTCCACCCCATGGGGCTAATGTCTGGTGAGTCGTGACAAGTCTCTGGATTCTGCTTGGCCCTGCTTCGTCCGGCTCTGGATCCAAATTAAAAAAAATTTAGGCATCGGTGCAGATGCTTTCCTCCTCTTGATTCTTTGAAACTTTTGAGCAGACTTTTGATGCTCATGGTCTGGAATGTTTGAACAACTCTGCAGACTCGCCCATCTGTCGTTACGCACAGTCAATTGGGTGGTTGGACATGGAGGGAAGCAAGGGTAATTGGGGTGCCACTTCTGATGATTGTACTGTGTGTGAAGGTAATGTGGAGGAAGGAGGAGAGGCCAGTTGATGCAATGCTTGCCATCCACTGGAGCACATGCTCTTTCTGGCCCTCATTTACAGGGCATACCCCTGTGCCAAAGAAAAGGAGTCGAGTAGCCCATCCAGTAACAGATGTCAGTAGTCTTTGGATAGGATGAGATGGTGTTTCTTCAGCAGAGCTTTCAGTAACATTACCACCTAGCATAGGTGCAGCTTGAACACCAAGCCTATTCCCCCTTCTACCACGACATCACTTTTCCCACTCATGTTGGATGTACCCTTCCAGTTTTATAAACAGCTGTTTCACAAACCTAGGCCCAGACCTGTCAGCCACCTGTCACCACATTAAAAATCAGTATTTATTTGCTGAAATAGTGTGTCTGGACCACACTATTAGCAGAAAGAATTTAGATTAATAAATGTGGCCTGGTGTCTGGACCACACTATTAGCAGAAAGGATTTAGATTCTGAAATGTGGCCTGGTGTCTGGCCCACACTATTAGCACAAACAATTTAGTTCTGAAAGGTGGGTTGGTGTATGGCCCACACTATTAGCAGAAACAATTTATATTCATAAATGTGGACTCCTGGCTGGACCACACTATTAGCACAAACGATTTAGATTCTGAAATGTGGCCTGGTGTCTGGTCCACACTACTAGCAGAAAAGATTTATATTCATAAATGTGGCCTGGTGTCTGGACCACACTATAAGCAGAAAGGATTTAGATTCTGAAATGTGGCCTGGTCGCTAGCCTACACTATTAGCACAAACTACCGTATATACCTGAGTATAAGCCGACCCGAGTATAAGCCGACCCCCTTAATTTTGCCACAAAAAACTAGGAAAACTTATCGACTCGAGTATAAGCCTAGGGTGGAAAATGAGGCAGCTACTGGTAAATTTCAAAAATAAAAATAGATACCAATAAAAGTAAAATTTAATTAAGTTAAATGTTTTTGAATAGCCATATTGAATCAGGAGCCCCATATGCTGCCCCATATATTATGCCCTATAGATTATGCCCCATATGCTGCCCCATATATTACGCCCCATATATTATGCCCAATAAGCTGTTCCATAGATTATGCCCCATATGCTGCCCTATGTATTATGCCTCACAAGATGCTCCATAGATTGTGCCCCATATGCTGCCCCATGTATTATGCCCCATATGCTGCTCCATAGATTATGCCCCATATGCTGCCCATGTATTATGCCCCAAAAGATGCTCCACAGATTGTGCCCCATACGCTGCCCCATGTATTATGCCCCACAAGATGCTCCATAGATTGTGCCCCATATGCTGCCCTGTGTATTATGCCCCATATGCTGCCCCATGTATTATGCCACACAAGATGCTCCATAGATTGTGCCCCATATGCTGCCCCATGTATTATGCCCCCATATGATGCTCCATAGATTAAGCCCCATATGCTGCCCAATGTATTGTGCCCCATATGCTGCCCCATATATTATGTCCCACAAGATGCTCCATAGATTGTGCCCCGTATGTGCCCCATGTATTATGCCCCCATATGATTCTCCATAGATTAAGCCCCATATGCTGCCCATGTATTATGCCCCACATGCTGCCCCATGTATTATGCCCCACAAGATGCTCCATAGATTGTGCCCCACAAATGCTCCATAGATTATGCCCCATATGCTGCCCCATGTACTATGCCTCACGAGATGCTCCATAGATTATGCCCCATATGACAGTATAGGTCCCTTATGCTGCCGCTGCAAATAAAATAAAAAAAGAAATGACATACTCACCTCTCGTCGCTGGGGGCCAGGTGCCGGTGTCCTGAGCAGGCGGGGACACCGGCAAGCTATTGGGGACAGGTGCCAGTGTCACCGCTGGCTCAGGCCCCCGCACCTGTAATATTCACCTGTTCCCGGTCCACCGCTGCATGCCGCTGTCTTCGGGGTCCTCTGGCAGTGAATGCTCAGGCAGTTGGCGCGGCGTGCACTATCTACGTCATCGCGCTTTCTGACCTGAACATTCACTGCTAGAGGACGTGAGGACACAGCGGCGCGCAGCGGTGGAACAGGGACAGGTGAATATCGCTTATACTCACCCCCTCCTGGTGCGGTCTCTGCAGCCCCTGCTCTTCTCCCACGGTCTCCGGCAGCTATGCCTAACTTCAGTGGCCACGTGGAAACCGCTCATTAAAGTCATGAATATGCGCATATTCATGACTTTAATGAGTGGTACCACATGACTGCTGAACACAGGCGCCGGAGACAGTGGGAGAAGCAGGAGGGCTGCAGAGACGGCGCCAGGAGGGGGTGAGTATATAGGACAGCTGCGCTCCCCCTCCCCTGCTGACCCCCGGTATATGAATCGAGTATAAGCCGAGAGGGGCACTTTCAGCCCTAAAAAATGGGCTGAAAATCTCGGCTTATACTAGAGTATATACGGCATTTAGATTCTGAAATGTGGCCTGTTGTGTGGCCCACACTATTAGCAGAAAGGATGTGGACTCCTGGCAGCTCTACACTATTATCACAAACTATTTAGATTCTGAAATGTGGCCTAGTGTATGGCCCACACTATTAGCACAAACAATTTAAATTCTAAAATGTGGCCTGGTCTCTGGCCCACACTATTAGCACAAATGATTTAGATTCTGAAATGTGGCCTGGTGTCTGGTCCATACAATTAGCAGAAATTATTTAGATTTGTAAATGTGAACTCTTGGCTGAACCACACTATTAGCACAAATGATTTAGATTCATAAATGTGGCCTAGTGTATGGCCTACACTATTAGCACAAACGTTTTAGGTTATGAAATGTGGCCTGGTGTATGGCCCACACTATTAGCAGAAAGGATTTAGATTCTGAAAGGTGGCCTGGTATCTGGCCCACACTATTACCACAAAGGATTTAGTTCTGAAATGTGGCCTGGTGTACGGCCCACACTATTAGCAGAAATGCTCCAGTGTGGAGCAGGAGATCAAGGAGCTGGCTCGGCGTCTGGAGGAAAAGCAGGTGCTGCTGGAGAAGAGGAGGCAGGCCGCCAGACAGCAAGCTACTGAAACACGGGCACCCTCACCACTGATACCCGAAGCTCCTGGATCAGTACCATCGGAACCCGCTGCCACCGGATCCGGTTTCCCAGTGCCTTCATCGCCGGTAACCTCGGATCACGCCACCATATCACCGGAGGCAACATCAGAGGACGGTGAACCCTGGAGCGCCCCTGGGTCGTGGGACGACTGGCTGGGCCCCATAGGGATGCCGTCAACCCCTAAGGCAGGCCAGCTAGTGCTAGACATCGGCTGGGACCGTAATATCATTTAACAGGGGGGGATTCTAGAGCAGGTTCCAATCCCGCAGCCGCCGGCACTAGTGAAGTAGAAGCCGGAGGTCTTAGAATGGGGAGACCAGGGCGGAGCAGAATTGATGGGGTTCCCCCTGACGACAGAAGAAATATGCTGCCGGCAAATCCAGCAGTTCGCACAGGAGGAGAGAGACCGGCAGGTCCGACGAGAGGCCCTGCAGAAAAGAGATTAGGCAGGCAAGAGTCAGGCCAGGGAGAGGTCTCTGGAACATCTGGATTCGTCGGGATGGGGCCGGGTTCTTAGATTTGACCTGGAGCGGGGATTCGGCTTCATCCAAGATTCCCGCAAAGCCTCTGATCTGTTTGTTAACCGGAGGGATGTTGAGGCCCATCTTATCCAGGGGCATCCAGAATGGGACCTGTTTCCAGGAGAGCTCGTCTCCTTCACCCGCCATCTTGGTGCGAGGCCTGTGGGAGGCTGTACCAACTCTACTGCACCACACCATATATCCCAGAGGATCTGTATCGCAGCGCTGGTCACCATTGACTAGATACCACAGGTGGCGTCACAAATACCTTACCACAAACTCTATCATTCCCTGTAAATATCACCCCTTTTATTGGACGCCGAGGGCCACGGACCGGGTCACCGCCGCTGTGACACCTCCCTTCAATACACCGGCCCGGTACCGAGTATCCCACTGTCCTGGCGGGCGATCCATGTATATTAGCATTTAGTCACTTTAACAAATATCATCTATTTTCCAAACAATCTTCATTTTCTTTTCTAAAGTATTTATTGCCTAATTTTATCTTTGCTAGTTTTCACATGCAGATACAAATATGAAAGAAATAATGAACAAATTGATCAATTAGCAGATCGATAGCTGTGTTTTGACATTTTACATTAAGCACAAACTAATTGCTCATACCTAAATGCTTTTTAAACCATATCTGTGAGATCAATAATGCAGTAACTGCAGCTGAAACAGAAGAACAAACTGCACAGCCAGAAATGGACAATAAAACATAATACTCAGTAATGCTGGGGACAAACACAGGACACATGCCTGTGACTGCACATATATCACTGAATCATGCACAGATAATTACTAGCTTAATGGGGTTTTAAAAAACATGAAATAATTAAAAAGTCATGGCAGTGGGTAACTATTTTGTATTCTTTTCAGTATACCAAGAAGCTGGTGCTTACAATGAATCACATTGGTTTTCTTGTACAGTATTCCAGTACACACATGACATGCATAACATTGCTTAACCGCTTCCCAACCGCCCATTGTAGATAAACGTCGACACTTGCTGGGCTCTGTGCAGCGCCAACGTTTCTCTACAGTCGGCGGTCTTGCAGGTCTCAGGACCCCCAGGGTCCCACGAGCACTGCTTTTCCAGTGCAGAGCGGTAGCTCTGACAGGTAACATCATTGGGACCTGACTGGATCAGGTCCCAATGATGTTAACTCTTTGCTATCTTCTAGATGCCACGATTGCCATGAAACCTGCTGATAAGTGGAGAAGGATGATTGAAATTCTATCACATCTTGCTAACATATTGTGCTGTTATCCTGGATGACAGAGATGTAGCTTAATTGAACAATGATGTTTGCAGATATGTTGATTACACATTGTCTAGGCCAGCTACCTTATTGACTTGCAGAACAGAGGAGTAAAAACTATCCGAATTGATTAAATAGTAAAACAATGCAAGTTAATCTAATCACATCTTCTCCTTGACTTGTGAATAACGGCTTGAAGAACAGTTGTGAAGTATAAAAAGAGGAAATACGCCTCTATAACAAGATACATCCAGACATCCAAGAGATCAACATATCCAGAGACTCTTTACAAAACCACAGCCAGGAACACTCTACAGGATAGCTGCCAAATCAATGCTCCATTAAGAGGGGCATAGATTTGACATTCTACAGGATGCCAGCTTAGGTGACCATGGCCCCAGCTGAAAGAATACAGATCTGCTCCATTGACCATCACTGACCCATGGATGCATTTGAGGTAGTCAGGATTTGGACCCATCGGTCACTGAGCCCCATGGATATGTTTGGGAAAGCCAGGTTTGGGATCCACTAGTCACCTGGCTACATGGAAATATTTAGAGAAGCCAGGATGTGCCCCTCCGGTCACCTGGCCTTGCACCTCAATGGACTGTGAACTTCCTAAGCTTGTCATTACCTTCACTCTGTGCATGCCACAGGTGTGGTAGTCGACCCTGGAAGCTCTGAAATCACAGCTGCTCTTATCCAGTCAGTGCTGGGAGTGTTCTACATGTTATTTGCCTGTTTCATCTGTCATGTGTGCATTGCCACGAAGATCGTCGCGGTTGCACATTTTGACTTCTCACAGCTGAGCTGCTGTTTCTTTGTGCTTGGCAGCTAGGGAGTTAATTCTGTCTGTGCTCGGTGCTGGGACTGGGTGCAGTTTCTCCCGGCTGCAATTGATTATTTGTTGATTGGTTTCCTTTAAATTCCTGGCTGTCTGCTTGGGGAGTTGCCAGTGAAACCTTCATGCAGACCACAGATAGGAATGAATCTGTATAGACTTTAGTTGTGAGCTCCTTAGTTGTTCTAAGCTCAACTTGGTTAGAGTTTATTTCCCAGACCATTTATGTTCCTTTGGTGTTTGAGTGTGTATGCAAGCGTGTGTTATCCTGTCTGTCTTATATGTCTAATCTGTGTATTTAGCTGAGATCAGCCCATATCCCCTTGGTGGTAGTCAGGATCCTTCTTAGGACTGATTACAGGGTTCAGGGTCTGATAGGAGACAGGGTTAGGTTGGAGACTTGGACCTCTGAACCATTATCAGTACCTCCAAGGTGAGGGATTAGTTAGGACCCCAGTTTAGGGTCAGGTTAGATCCCGGTCCACCTCTTTCCTGTTTCAGCTCATCAAGTCCTCAAGATTAACCCTGAGTTTAGCAGATATCGTGTCAGGTAAATCTATTCTATACTTACATGCTGATGTTGCTATACTAGTTGTTGTATAGAGTGTTGTTCCTGTATTAATAGTTTACTGACATTGTATACATATCATTAGACAGCGTGACATCATCGTTCAAAAAATTATTGCCACACTGCTTTACCCTCACCCTGTGTTGTCTGAGTAATATTACGCCCACGGTGACTGGAAAGCGGGCTGGGATTAGCCCTGGCTCATGTGGCTTTGGCTAGCAGACTAGAGCACCCGCTGATCCTCATGTCTCCACAGTGCATTATCTCACTCTTGTGAAAAAGAAAAATTTGGGGGCTAAAGTAACATTTTTGTGGGATAAAGTTAAATGTTATTCTTTTCCTTCCACATTCCATTAATTTATGTGAAGCACCTGAAGAGTTAATAAACTTCTTGAATGTAGTTTTGAGCACCTTGAGGTGTGGTTTTTACAATGGTGTCACTTTTGGGTATTTTCTGTCATATAGACCCCTCAAAGTCACTTCAAATGGGATGTCAGCTGTAAAAAATGGTTTTGTTACTCATGGAAAAATGAGAAATTGCTGGTCAACTTTTAAACTTTCTAACTTCATAACTAGAGTTGAGCAAAACAGGTTGGTCAGATTCATAAGTCACCGACTTTCGCCAAAGTCGGGTTTCGCAGACTGAAACCCGAACATAGCATGAGTTTGGCTATGCGGTCGGCAAAACGGGCACCAAACTCGGATGTCCCAGAATGCTTGCAGGTGCCTTTTTTTTAGCCATTGAGCAAGGACGTACACTGTGGGCAACGAGATGACATGTGCAGCGTCCACCACCATCATAGAGAAGGGCATTACAGTGATTGGCTTGCTTTGGGGGGCGTCATAGTGTCTATAAAAGCCCTGACCGCTGACCTCCATTTTACTTCTGCCGATCTTAGCAGTAGGGAGAGGTTGCTGACGCTGTTTATCAGTAGGATGAGAGTTAGGGCTGGAAAGATATAAGAAGTTCTTATGTGCTTGTGCTGATAGCAATTTTGCTGTACAGTTAGTGTGCAGTGACAGGGGAGGATTTTTTTGTGTGCAGCAGCGCTGGTTATTAGGCTGCCTGATAGCTGTATTGCTGTGTGTACACTGCTGTGCAGACTGCTTTTTAACACAGTACTAATACTTTCATTCTTTTTTCTGCACAGTTCCCGAGCTGTTATGATTTGGTAGCTGAGGAGAGCAGGCAAAAAAGGAAATACACCAGAGCAGTTGGAAACTATGAGATTGCAGTACCCTGACTAACCACCACAACTAGAGGCAGCCGTGGAGCGTTCCTACGTTGGTCCTAGACGCCTCGTCACAGCCTGAGAAACTAACTACACCTAAAGATAGAAAGAGGAAAGCTATCTGCCCCGGAGCAGATCCCAAAGAACATAGAAAGCCCCCAAACATGTAATGGCGGTTAGACAAGAAGAAATACTGACACAGACAGAAAATAGTATGAGCAAACGTTGAGGCCCAAACTTACTAAATAGAAAAGGATAGGAAGGGCACTTACTGCAATCCCAAAAAACCCTGAAAAGCACCAACTCCACTAATTTCAAAAACACCTGAGATCACACGACCTCTACCACCTAAATTAGTTCTCTGGTGTAACCAAAAACAAAACAGCAGCCACTGAAAAAACTGGAAAAAGCAAATGAACAAACATCAGTGGCTGAACTGAACTGAGAGGCAAAAGCCCCCAGAGGGGACCCTGAAGGCCCCCACAGAAGTGCAGGACAAAATGCAAAAATCAAGCACAAAAACAAAAAGAAGAAAATGTCTTATCTGTTAGCAGGAGATTCAGACACGACACAGCAGGCTACCAAGGAAACAGGAATCAAGGATTGAGACCAGAACAATTGATCACCGGCAACCCTGATGGGAAGGTGACTCCCTTATATAAGACCAGTCAGTAACACCTGATTCCCAATCCTCACAATCTTCACTGGACAGTCCAGTACCATTTGTAACCACCAGAGGGAGCTTCTGCTCAGAACTCATTTCCAGCCTATTCACAACAGTACCCCCCTCTTGAGGAGGGGTCACCGAACCCTCATTTGAGCAACCAGGTCGGTCAGGATGAGTTCTATGATACGCACGGATGAGTCTCCTAGCATGGATGTCCGAAGCAAACACCCAAGAATTGTCTTCCTGACCATAACCTCTCCATTTAACCAAATACTGGAGTTTCCGTCTAGAAAAACGAGAATTCAATATTTTCTCAACCACATACTCCAGATTGCCCTCAACCAAAACAGGGTCAGGAGGCACAGTAGTAGGAACCACTGGCTCAACAAACCTCTTCAACAAGGACTTGTGGAACACGTTATGGATCTTAAATGTCCCTGGAAGAAGCAAACGAAAAGAAACAGGGTTAAGAATCTCCATGATCTTATAAGGTCCAATGAACCTAGGCTTAAATTTAGGAGATGCCACTCTCAAAGGAATATTTCTTGAGGACAACCAGACCAAGTCCCCCACTTTAAACCGAGGACCATCAGTCCTATGCCGGTTAGCAAACCGCTGGGCCCTCTCCTGAGAGAGGGACAACCTCTCCACTACCTGGTCCCAAATCTGTTGCATACGCTCCACAACAGAGTCAACACCTGGGCAGACAGAAGCCTCCGTCTGTCCTGAAGAAAATCGAGGGTGAAACCCAGAATTACAGAAAAATGGAGACATCAAAGTGGCAGAGCTAGCCCTATTATTAAGAGCAAACTCAGCCAAAGGCAAAAAAGAGACCCAGTCATCCTGATCAGCAGACACAAAGCATCTTAGATAAGTCTCCAATGTCTGGTTTGTTCTCTCAGTTTGACCATTGGTCTGAGGATGAAACGCCGAGGAGAAAGACAATTGAACACCAATTTTAGAACAAAAGGTCCTCCAAAATCTAGAAACAAACTGGATTCCTCTGTCAGACACAATGTTCTCAGGAATGCCCTGTAAACGAACCACGTGCTGAAGGAACAAAGGCACCAATTCAGAGGAGGAAGGCAACTTAGGTAATGGAACAAGATGTATCATCTTGGAAAACCTATCGCAAATCACCCAGATGACGGTCATTCTCTGAGAAACAGGGAGGTCGGAAATGAAATCCATAGAGATATGGGTCCATGGTCTCTTGGGCACAGGTAATGGCATCAACAAACCACTAGAACGAGAGCAAGGCTTGGAGCGAGAGCAAGTCCCGCAAAACTGCACAAACTCCCTGACGTCACGAGACAAGGTAGGCCACCAAAAGGACCGACCAACCAAGTCCCTGGTACCAAAAATTCCGGGATGACCGGCCAACGCGGAACAATGAATCTCAGACATTACACTCTTTTTCCACTGGTCCGGGACAAACAATTTCCCAACAGGGCAGCGCTCGGGCTTATCCTCCTGGCACCCCTCCAGAGCCAGTCTCAAATTGGGCGAGATGGCGGAAAGAACTACACCCTCTTTCAAAATAACAGAAGGATCAGATAACTCAGGAGAGTCCGCCAGGAAACTCCTCGAGAGGGCATCCGCCTTAACATTTTTAGTGCCAGGAAGAAATGAAACCACAAAATTAAAACGTGTGAAAAACAAGGCCACCTGGCCTGTCTAGGATTAAGTCGCTTGGCAGATTCCAGATAAACTAGATTCTTATGGTCAGTAAGGACCACCACCTGATGTTTGGCTCCCTCCAGCCAATGTCTCCACTCTTCAAAAGCCCACTTCATGGCTAATAACTCCAGATTACCCACGTCATAATTACGTTCAGTGGGAGAAAATTTTCGAGAGAAAAAGGCACAAGGGTTACTTTTAGAGGTCTCTGGATCTCTTTGGGACACAACGGCACCTGCCCCAATTTCAGAGGCATCAACCTCCACCTGAAATGGTAGAGAAACATCAGGCTGCCGTAGAACAGGAGCAGAAGTGAATCTCTGCTTAAGTTCCTGAAATGCAGAGACTGCCTCAGGAGGCCAATTCACCACATCAGAACCCTTCTTGGTCAAATCAGTTAATAGTTTAACAATAACAGAGAAATTACCAATAAATTTACGATAAAAATTGGCAAAACCCAAGAATCTTTGAAGAGCCTTTAATGAAGTAGGTTGGACCCAATCACAGATAGCCTGAACTTTGACCGGGTCCATTTCAATAACAGATGGGGACAAAATGAAACCCAGAAATGAGATCCTCTGAACGCCAAAAAGACACTTTGATCCCTTCACATACAGAGCATTCTCTCTCAAAATCTGGAACACAGTCCAAACATGTTTTACATGAGAGTCCCAGTCATTGGAAAAAATCAAGATATCATCCAAATAAACAATCAGAAATTTATCCACAAATCCCTGAAAATGTCATTCATGAAGGACTGGAAGACAGAAGGAGCATTAGTGAGCCCAAAGGGCATCACAAGGTACTCAAAATGCCCTTCAGGGGTATTAAATGCCGTCTTCCATTCATCCCCGTGCTTAATGCGAATAAGGTTATATGCCCCCCTGAGGTCAAGCTTGGTAAACCAAGTAGCATTTTTCACCCTGGAAAACAGATCAGAGATCAAGGGTAACGGATATTGATATTTCACAGTAATATTGTTCAAGAGACGATAATCAATACACGGCCTTAATGAACCATCCTTTTTGGCCACAAAGAAAAAACCGGCACCTAAGGGTGAAGAGGATGGTCTGATATGACCCTTCTCCAATGACTCCTTGATATAAGACCGCATAGCGTCATGTTCAGGTACAGACAAGTTAAAAAGGCGACCTTTAGGGAATTTACTACCAGGCACTAATTCAATAGCGCAGTCATAGCTCCTATGGGGAGGTAAGGATGCAGATTTACTTTCGCTAAACACATCAGAAAAATCAATCAAAAAGTCAGGAACATCCTGAGCCTGGGGGGAGGCAGAAAAAACAGGAGTGTTGGTATTAACACATTGACAGCCCCAACTGGTAACAGACACAGATTTCCAATCCAAAACAGGATTATGAGACTGTAACCAAGGGAAACCCAGTACGATAATGTCATGCAGATTATACAGAACCAAAAATTTGCAACTCTCCTGATGATCAGGTTCAACCCTCATTATCACCTGAGTAGAGAACTGAGGTTTATTCTCAGCCAAAGGGGTAGAATCGATCCCCAGTAGGGGAATAGACTTCTGTAGGGGTATCAAGGGAAACCCACAACGTTTAGCAAAATCAAAATCCATCAGGTTAATAGCTGCTCCAGAATCAACAAAAGCCTGAGCAGAAAATAAGGACAGAGAGCATATCAGGGTAACAGTTAACAAAAACTTAGTCTGAACACTACCCAAGACAACTGAGCGAGCAAAACGTCTTCCCCGCTTAGGGCAGACAGAAATAGCATGAGAGGCATCACCACAGTAGAAACATAACCCATTGCGCTTTCGAAATTCATGACGCTGTGCCCCAGAAACCACTCTATCACACTGCATGGATTCAGAAGCAGGTTCACAAGGCAACATTATTCCACGCATACCTTTCCGCTCACGCAAACGTCTGTCAATTTGAATCGCTAATGACATAGAATCATTGAGACCAGAGGGAACAGGGAATCCCACCATAACATCCTTTACATTATCTGACAGTCCCTTCCGAAAAAGAGCTGCCAAAGCGTCGTCATTCCATTTGGTCAGGACTGCCCACCTACGGAATCTCTGACAGTACAACTCAGCGTCCTCAAGCCCCTGACTTAATGCCAACAAAGTTTTTTCAGCTTGATCAGTGACATTAGGCTCATCGTACAATAACCCCAAAGCCTGAAAAAAACGCATCAACATCACTCAAAACAGGATCCCCAGGTGTCAGGGAAAAAGCCCAATCCTGAGGGTCGCCGCGCAGGAGAGAGATGACAATTTGAACCTGCTGCGCTGCGTTCCCTGAGGACTTAGATTTTAAGGCAAAAAACAATTTACAGTTATTTTTGAAATTCAGAAACTTAGCTCGATCCCCTAAAAACAAATCTGGCATGGGAATCCTAGGTTCCACAACAGGCAACCTAGCAAGATAGGTAGCAATACTCCGAACTTCAGTGGCAAGCTGATCCACACGGCCAGACAACTGTGCAAACTCCATTGAGAGAAAAAAAAATCCTCCTCAGCACCCAGAGATACAGAGGGAAAAAAAAATGCAACAAACAGAAAAAAAAAAAAAAAATCTCTGACAACTCTGACAACTTTTTTCTTTCACAATATTTTTCCCTTCTGTGAGTACCATATAATTTTCAGTTTAGGCCGTTGATACTGTTATGATTTGGTAGCTGAGGAGAGCAGGCAAAAAAGGAAATACACCAGAGCAGTTGGAAACTATGAGATTGCAGTACCCTGACTAACCACCACAACTAGAGGCAGCCGTGGAGCGTTCCTACGTTGGTCCTAGACGCCTCGTCACAGCCTGAGAAACTAACTACACCTAAAGATAGAAAGAGGAAAGCTATCTGCCCCGGAGCAGATCCCCAAAGAACATAGAAAGCCCCCAAACATGTAATGGCGGTTAGACAAGAAGAAATACTGACACAGACAGAAAATAGTATGCGCAAAGGTTGGGGCCCAAACTTACTAAATAGAAAAGGATAGGAAGGGCACTTACTGCAATCCCAAAAAACCCTGAAAAGCACCAACTCCACTAATTTCAAAAACACCTGAGATCACACGACCTCTACCACCTAAATTAGTTCTCTGGTGTAACCAAAAACAAAACAGCAGCCACTGAAAAAACTGGAAAAAGCAAATGAACAAACATCAGTGGCTGAACTGAACTGAGAGGCAAAAGCCCCCAGAGGGGACCCTGAAGGCCCCCACAGAAGTGCAGGACAAAATGCAAAAATCAAGCACAAAAACAAAAAGAAGAAAATGTCTTATCTGTTAGCAGGAGATTCAGACACGACACAGCAGGCTACCAAGGAAACAGGAATCAAGGATTGAGACCAGAACAATTGATCACCGGCAACCCTGATGGGAAGGTGACTCCCTTATATAAGACCAGTCAGTAACACCTGATTCCCAATCCTCACAATCTTCACTGGACAGTCCAGTACCGTTTGTAACCACCAGAGGGAGCTTCTGCTCAGAACTCATTTCCAGCCTATTCACAACACCGAGCGTTCATTTTTTCCCACACCGTATAGAGCTGTACGCTCCTCACACACTACCGTGTACTGGCTGGAATCACGGACAAATACATGCTGACTATCTGTGTGTGACTACGGAAATATATACGGAGATATCTGATACACGCTGTACGCTTCTGATACAGTACCGTATTTCTGCTGTTTGTATTACTGTCAAATCCATACTGAGTGAGCGTCTGTGTGTGACTCCGGAAATATATACAGAGATTTAAATTTTTCCCTACACCGTATACAGCTGTCCGCTTCTAATACAGTACCGTATATCTGCTCTTTGTATTACGGTGAAATCCATACTGAGAGAGCGTCTGTGTGTGACTCCGGAAATATATATGGAGATTTAAATTTTCCCCTACACCTTATACAGCTGTACGCTTCTTATACAGTACCGTTTTTCAGCTTTTTGTATTACGGTCAAATCCATACTGAGTGAGCGTCTGTGTGTGACTCCGGAAATATATATGGAGATTTAAATTTTTCCCTACACCGTATACAGCTGTACGCTTTTGATACAGTACCGTTTTTCTGCTTTTTGTATTACAGTCAAATCCATACTGAGTGAGCATCTGTGTGTGACAGCTGTACGCTCCTCATAAAGTACCATATATCTGCTGGTATTTTTGGTACATTTTCCCAAACATGAGGAAGTATGGTGGAAGAGGCCGCGGACGTGGGCGGGAGGGTCCAGTTGGTACTGATGGTGGTGGTGGTGCATCGGCTGGTAGTGCCAAATGCACAATAGCACCTAAGGCAGGAGGTGTTGAGCCTGCATCATCGTCTGGCTCCAGAAGGCCTGGAAGGCTGTCACGCGGTCTTATGATATGTGTACGATGTCAGTAAACTATTCTTAAAAGAACAACACTCTATACAACATATAGATTAGCAACATCAGCATGTAAATATAGAATAGATTTACCTGACACGATATCCGTTGAACTCAGGGTTAATCTTGAGGACTTGATACACTGTCACAGGAAAGAGGAGGACCGGGGTCTAACCTGACCCTAAACTGGGGTCCTAACTAATCCCTCACCTTGGAGGTACTGATAATGGTTCAGAGGTCCAAGTCTCCAGCCTAACCCTGTCTCCTATCAGTCCTTAATGTCACGCGGTCTTATGATATGTGTACGATGTCAGTAAACTATTCTTAAAAGAACAACACTCTATACAACATATAGATTAGCAACATCAGCATGTAAATATAGAATAGATTTACCTGACACGATATCCGTTGAACTCAGGGTTAATCTTGAGGACTTGATACACTGTCACAGGAAAGAGGAGGACCGGGGGTCTAACCTGACCCTAAACTGGGGTCCTAACTAATCCCTCACCTTGGAGGTACTGATAATGGTTCAGAGGTCCAAGTCTCCAGCCTAACCCTGTCTCCTATCAGTCCTCAAGATTAACCCTGAGTTCAACGGATATCGTGTCAGGTAAATCTATTCTATATTTACATGCTGATGTTGCTAATCTATATGTTGTATAGAGTGTTGTTCTTTTAAGAATAGTTTACTGACATCGTACACATATCATAAGACCGCGTGACAAAGGCTCACTTTTCTGGGAGTAGGTAAATCACTTTTAAAGCCGGAGCATCAGGAACGGGTTTTGGCTTACATTGACGAAACAGCCTCCAGCTCTATCGCCTCCTCTTCTGAAGTTTCAAAAACTGCAAGCACTGAGTCATCAGTGCAGGCTCCAGGTCAGGAACAACACGTTTCCTTGTGTCCTTCACCCCCACCAAAAGTGAAGGATGCGGCAGATCATACGTCAGATTACTCCCTGGTAGTGTTGAGCATTCCGATACTGCAAATATCGGGTATCGGCCGATATTAGCTGTATCGGAATTCCGATTCCGAGTTCCGATATTTTCGTCTTATCGGATACCGGAATCGGGATTGTCACTGTCACTGTCAGTGTCCGTCGGTCGGGTCTGTCAGGAGTCAGCGGCACTTACCCGGCAGAAGATCTCCGGCGGTCACGTCCTGCACTGCTTCATGGCCGCCATCTTCTTTCCCCGGCGGTCACATGCAGTTTCTCGCGATAACTGCAGTGACTGCTGGGTAATCGCGGCCGTAAAGCAGTCAGTCCGATGACGTCACCGCCGGGGAAGCTGGTAAGCAGCTGTGCTGCGTTGCAATGACAGGCTCTGCCTGTCATTGCGATGTAGCAGAGCTGGATCGTCGTGGGACTGTCGTTATGGACTGCGTCGGACAGGTGGTATACTGTTGGTTTGTTTTTTTTCTTTTTTTACAGGAGATCGATGGCGTCGCAGGAATGAGAGAGTAATAAAAGAAATGAAAACTGTGTTGTCTCTTTTATTTCATTAAAAGACTTTTTTCTTGCTGTGTCTTTTTTTTATACATTTAATAACTTTGGGATTAATAATGGATCGGTGTCTTATTGACGCCTATCCATTATTAACCGGGCTTATTGTCACCGTGCAATCAACGGTGACAATAACCCCTTATTACCCCGCTTGCCACCGCTACAGGGCAAGTGGGAAGAGCCGGGTAAAGTGCCACAATTGGCACATCTTTTGATGCGCCAAATGTGGGGCTGCTGTAGCCTGGTATTATCAGGCTGTTGAGGGCCAAAATCCATGGGCCTTGACAGTCTTTTAATACCAGGCCGCAGCAGTCTGCATTTTACTTGGCTGGTTAACAAAAATAGGGGGGATCCCCACGCCGTTTTTTTTTCGAGGGGATCCCCTATTTTTGTTAACCAGCCAAGCTAAGCAGACTGCTGTGGCCTGGTATTATCAGGCTTGCAAGGTCCATGGATCTTGGCTCCTTACCAGCCTGAAAAACCAGGCCTCAGCGGTCTGCTTCATCTGGCTGGTTAACAAAAATAGGGGGGACCCCACGCCAATTTTTTTCGAGGGGATCCCCTATTTTTGTTAATCAGCCAAGATATGCAGACTGCTGTGGCCTGGTATTATCAGGCTGGCAAGGTCCATGGATCTTGGCTCCTTAACAGCCTGAAAATCCAGGCCTCAGCGGTCTGCTTCATCTGACTGGTTAACAAAAATAGGGGGGACCCCCCGCCAATTTTTTTCGAGGGGATCCCCTATTTTTGTTAATCAGCCAAGATATGCAGACTGCTGTGGCCTGGTATTATCAGGCTGGCAAGGTCCATGGATCTTGGCTCCTTAACAGCCTGAAAATCCAGGCCTCAGCGGTCTGCTTCATCTGGCTGGTTAACAAAAATAGGGGGGACCCCACGCCAATTTTTTTCGAGGGATCCCCTATTTTTGTTAATCAGCCAAGATATGCAGACTGCTGTGGCCTGGTATTATCAGGCTGGCAAGGTCCATGGATCTTGACTCCTTAACAGCCTGAAAATCCAGGCCTCAGCGGTTTTCTTCATCTGGCTGGTTAACAAAAATAGGGGGGACCCCACGCCAATTTTTTTCGAGGGGATCCCCTATTTTTGTTAATCAGCCAAGATATACAGACTTCTGTGGCCTGGTATTATCAGGCTGGCAAGGTCCATGGATCTTGGCTCCTTAACAGCCTGAAAATCCAGGCCTCAGCGGTTTTCTTCATCTGGCTGGTTAACAAAAATAGGGGGGACCCCACGCCAATTTTTTTCGAGGGGATCCCCTATTTTTGTTAATCAGCCAAGATATACAGACTGCTGTGGCCTGGTATTATCAGGCTGGCAAGGTCCATGGATCTTGGCTCCTTAACAGCCTGAAAATCCAGGCCTCAGCGGTCTGCTTCATCTGGCTGGTTAACAAAAATAGGGGGGACCCCACGCCATTTTTTTTTCGAAGGGAACCCCTATTTTTGTTAATCAGTTCCCTCTGACGTCACTGATTGTGTCCCTGGCTGACCTGAAGTGAAAGTGGAAAGCAATCAATTAAGCTTTCCACTTAAGGGCCCGTCTCACATAGCGATATCGCTACCGAGATCGCTGCTGAGTCACTAGTTTTGTGACGCAGCAGCAAGCTCACCAGCGATATCGCTGTGTGTGACATTCAGCGACGATCAGCCCCCCTGCCGGGTATCGCTGATCGTCGCTGAAATGTCAGGACCTTTGATCGCTGGTTTCCCGCTGACAGGCACACATCGCTGCGTGTGACAGGCGGGAGACCAGCGATCCGCTGGTAACCAAGGTACACAGCGGGTTTCCAGGCGCGGGGCTGTGCCTAGAAACCCGCTGGGTACCTTGGATACCAGCGCCCTGATGCAGGGAGCTGGTATCCAAGGTACACAGCGGGTTTCCAAGCGCTGCGCGGTGCCTGGAAACCCGCTGTGTACCTTGGTTACCAGCGGATCGCTGGTCTCCCGCCTGTCACACGCAGCGATGCGTGCCTGTCAGAGGGAAACCAGCGATCAAAAAAAGGTCCTGACATTTCTGCGACGATCAGCGATACCCGGCAGGGGGCTGATCGTCGCTGAATGTCACACACAGCGATATCGCTGGTGAGCTCGCTGCTGCGTCACAAAACTAGTGACTCAGCAGCGATCTCGGTAGCGATATCGCTATGTGAGACGGGCCCTTAAGCGATGTTACCCGCAGTGTCGCTGTCCCAGATCGCTGCCTGAGCTGCCTGTTTGGCAGCTCAGCAGCGATCATGTAGCGATACACCAGCGATCCTGACAAGTGCATATCGTTGTCGGGATCGCTGGTGTATCGTTATGTGACACCCAGCCTTTACTCTCCTGTCAGGCAGGAGAGGAACTCATTCATTTGGGGTTTACTGTGAGGCTATGGTTCCACGGTCCGGAACCATAGCGCTTTTGACGGAGCGGAAATTCCGCTCCGTCTAAGCCCCGCCCCCTTTCTGACGCGCGATCTTTCCGGAGGTGTTCAGGACACCTCCGGAACACCTCCGGAAAGAACGCAGGGCTACATAGCCCTGTGTAATATTCTGTTGCGGCGACGCACCGTCGCCGCAATACGCGAGGACATGCTGCGGTCTAAAAAGACGCGCCGCATGTCCGTTTACGCAGGTTTGCCACCTGCGTATTGTTACGCATAGTGGAGACGGGATTTCTTGAAATCCCCTCCACTATGCTGTAACATCTGGACGCTGCGTGTTTGGCGCTGCGCCAGCGCACAGCGCCAAACACGCAGCGTTTCCTGACCGTGGAAACTCACCCTGAGGCTGCAGCATTAGCTGCGGTCCCTGCAGTAAACATTAACCCTTTCTGAAGGATTACACCGTGGGACCTGACTGTGCATGGGATAGGTAAGAATAATTTTGCTTTTTTATTTTATTTTTATTACAGGAAATGGTTTTTGCAGTAAAATAAAAGATGGTCAAAAACATGTGTCTTTATTTCATTAAAATGATTTTTAATTAAAGTGTGTGTGTTTTATTTTTATTTCATGCAATAGGATTAATAATTGATAGTTGTCTAATTGACAGCTCTCAATTATTAACCTGGCTTAAGGTCACCTTTCAATAGCAAGGTGGCTTTAACCCCATATTAACCCATTCGCCACCGCTACAGGGCAATGGGAATAGACGGGCAAAGTGCCAGAAAGGGCGAATCTAATTATAGATTTGTCTTTCCTGGGGTGTCTGGGGGCAGATGTTAGTAGCCGGGGGGGGCAAAAATAATGGTCCCTCTCTGGGCTATTATTATCTGCCCCCACTCACTGGCTTTGTCTGTCTGGTTGCGAAAATAGGGCGGGAGCCCACGCATTTTTTTTCAGCAATTTTACACCTCATATATATATATATACATGTCATTGAATTTGTGACACATATATATATATATTTATATTTGTAGTTCATACACTTCTACATAGTATAATAGCCGCTAATTCAATTGCCGGCTTTTGTGAAAATGCAGAACCCGACATGAAATGACACTTGGTGTACATAGGGTTAACCATGTCTTTTCATGTCCTTTGCTATCTAATTTGCACAAACAATTAAATCAGACTATGTGTGAAAAATTTCACACCTGTAGGGGTTAATTAAAGGTGTAAATTCGTAGCAAAAAAGTCCGTTTTTTTTACAACGAATTTACACCTTTAATTAACCCCTACAGGTGTGAAATTTTGCACACATAGTCTGATTTAATTGTTTGTGCAAATTAGATAGCAAAGGACATGAAAAGACATGGTTAACCCTATGTACACCAAGTGTCATTTCATGTCGGGTGACCCGACATGAAATGACACTTGGTGTACATAGGGTTAACCATGTCTTTTCATGTCCTTTGCTATCTAAGGCCGGAGTCACACTGGCGACAAAATCGGACGACTGCAATGCGATGAAATATCGCATTGCAGTCGGACCTATGTTAATCTATGGAGCAGCTCCCAGTATCAGATTTTTTGTGGTCCGTTTTAAACGTCCGTGTACAATCGCAGCATGCTGCGATTGTCACCGATTGTCGGTCGACAATCGCCAATGCAAGTCTATGGGAGCGATGAAAAATCTGATTACAAACGGACCACACTGTGTGACTTGCGATGAAATCGCATCGGTGTCCTTTAGAAAAGCCGGCAATTCATCCCCGCCTATACTGTAAAATCACACTGACAGCTTTAATAAAGACTAGAAAGAATAGATATATACACATAGAACACATACATATATATATACATGTCATTGTGACATGTATATATACATATATTTATAGTTCCTAGACTTCTACATACTGTAATAGCCGCTAATTCAATTGCCGGGTTTTGTGAAATCACAGAAGCCGACATGAAATGATACATTGTTTCCACACATTTAACCATGTAATTTCATGTATTTTTATATATGTTTGAAACATACAATTACATGAGTGTATTTGTGCAAAATTTCAGACATGTAGGGGTTAATTAAAGGTGTAATTTCATTGAAAAAAAATGCGTGGGCTCCCGCTGTATTTTCTCCACCAGACAGACAAAGCAAAGCGAGTGGGGGCAGATAATAATAGCCCAGGGAGGGTGCATTTTTTTGTGCCCCCCCTGGCTACTAACATCTGCCCCCAGACACCCCAGAAAGGGCAAATCTATAATTAGATTCGCCCTTTCTGGCACTTTGCCCGTCTATTCCCATTGCCCTGTAGCGGTGGCGAATGGGTTAATCTCACCTTACTGTCACCTTGCAATTGAAAGGTGACCTTAAGGCAGGTTAATGATTGATAGCTGTCAATTAGACAACTATCAATTATTAATCCTATTGAAGTAAATAAAAAAACACACACACTTTAAGAATAAATAATTTTAATGAAATAAAAACACATTTTTTTGACCATATTTTATTTTACACTAAATCCGTGCGAAGCCATTGATCTCCTAAAATAAAGAAAAAGAAATAAAACAACATTATTCTTACCTATTCCGCCGATCTGTCACGTCCCACGCTGTAATCCTTCACAAAGGGTTAACTAGCTTTGAGCCAAGCAGTGCAAGTAATCCTGCATGCTCAGCTCAAAGCTCATGAATGAATAAGTTCCTCTCCTGGCGACAGGAGAGGATGTGTTTCATGAATGAAGCTTAATTGATTGTGTCCACTTTCCCTTTAGGTCAGGTCACTACAGTTAAATTGGCAAGAAATCAATTAAGCTCCATTCATGAATCTATTCCTCTACTTTCGCTGGGAGAGGAAGTTATTCATTCAGGGGAATACAGGTCTGAGACAGCATTATTAGCTCTCTGCGACCTGTAACCTGTTAACCCTTTCTGATGGATTACACCGTGGGACCTGACTGTACATTGGATTGGTAAGTATAATTTTGCTTTTTTATTTTATTTTTATTACAGGAAATGGTTTTAGCAGGAAAATAAAATATGGTCAAAAACTGTGTGATTATTTAATTAAACTTATTTTTTATTAAAGTGTGTGTGTTTGATTTTTCTTTCATACAATAGGATTAATAATTGATAGTTGCCTAATTGACAGCTATCAATTATTAACCTGGCTTAAAGTGACCTTTCAATTGCAAGGTCATTTTAACCCCTTATTAACCCATTCGCCACCGCTACAGGGCAATGGGAATAGACGGGCAAAGTGCCAGAAAGGGCGAATCTAATTATAGATTTGCCCTTTCTGGGGTGTCTGGGGGCAGATGTTAGTAGCCAGGGGGGGCACAAAAAAAATGTACCCTCCCTAGGCTATTATTATCTGCCCCCACTCGCTTGCTTTGTCTGTCTGGTGGAGAAAATACAGCGGGAGCCCACGCATTTTTTTTTAACGAATTTACACCTTTAATTAACCCCTACATGTCTGAAATTTAGCACACATATACTCATGTAATTGTATGTTTCAAACATATATAAAAATACATGAAATTACATGGTTAAATGTGTGGAAACAATGTATCATTTCATGTCGGCTTCTGTGATTTCACTGAAGCCGGCAATTGAATTAGCGGCTATAACAGTATGTAGAAGTGTAAGAACTATAAATATATGTATATATATATATATATGTTACAATGACATATATATATATATATATATATATATATATATATATATGTGCTCTATGTGTATATATCTATTCTTTCTTTTGGCATTTAAATACTATTCTTTTGGATCCATTATATGTCAGTTTTGCAAGCCTGCGAGAAAATCTCGCAAGTCGGATGAAAATCGGATGTTACAAGGTACACACACATGCGATTAAATCGCATCTTTGAAGGAAAATCGGATGCCAGAAGGATGTGTGATGTTTTTATTTTGATCCGATTGTCGACCGTCTAAAACGGACCGATTTTTTGTGGTTGTGTGTGACTCCAGCCTAATTTGCACAAACAATTAAATCAGACTATGTGTGCAAAATTTCACACCTGTAGGGGTTAATTAAAGGTGTAAATTCGTAGCAAAAAAAGTCCGTTTTTTTTACAACGAATTTACACCTTTAATTAACCCCTACAGGTGTGAAATTTTGCACACATAGTCTGATTTAATTGTTTGTGCAAATCAGATAGCAAACGACATGAAAAGACATGGTTAACCCTATGTACACCAAGTGTCATTTCATGTCGGGTGCTTCTGTCTTTTCACTGAAGCCGGCTTTACCCGGCAATTGAATGAGAGGATATTTTACTATGTAGAAGTGTATAAACTATACATATATGTATATATATATGTCACAATGACATGTATATATATATATATGTATTCTATGTGTGTATATTTAGTGTTTACAAGGAAAGAATGGGTTTTTTTTAGTTGCGATATTTTGTTCCCATAGACTTACATGGGACTTCCGGTATCGGTATCGGGTATCGCCGATATTTTAGTGATATCGGCGATACCATTCCGATTCCGATACTTTAGGATATCGGAAAGTATCGCTCAACTCTACTCCCTGGTGCTCTTTTCACATACCATGCCTAACTTATCAAGTCAAATCTTGAATTCCCCAGTCCAAGATGAATATGACATGGAGTGCACTGATGCACAGCCACTGCTATATGATTCTGCTGGTACATTCACCCAGAGCACAATATTACCCTTGCAGTTTACTGAGCCAGAATCTGACCCTGATGAAACTCAGGTGCCCCTTCCCGCATACTATACCACCTTACACAGTGACACAGAGGAAGGTGCAGATGAAATTGAAGAGGAGATGATGGATGACCCATTTGTTGACCCGGATTGGCATCCATTGGGGGAAGAGGGTGCCGCTGGCAATAGCTCAGAAGAGGAGGAGGATCAGCAGCAGGCATCAACATCGCAGCTGCGGTTATCTGGCAGGCCCGTAGCAGTCCAAAAACATGTTAAAAAAACAAAAATAGTTGCAGGACAGCTTGGCTAGATGGTCAAATTAGCACAGAGTGCAAGCCCTAAAAAAGTTTTCTCATAGTAGGAAGAGTGCAGTGTGGCACTTTTTTGACCAAAATCCTATTGATGAGGCAAAGGTTATCTGTAAGAAGTGCGGAAGGACCTTTAACCGAGGGAAAAATCTACGAAATTTGATTACCAGTTGCATGCTTAGACATGTAAATACCATGCACTTGCAAGCGTGGACGGACTACAAAACCTCAGGTAGCACACGTGCACCTGCTCCGACTGAAGGTAGCCAGCAACACTACATCACTTCCCCCACTGTAAGCCCACCGGTTAGCACACCACCAGCAAGAAATGTTGAGGTGTCGTTGCAAGGCCAAAGCAGTCAGGGAATCCCAATGGTTTTCCAAAGAAAGACTGCATCTAGGCCATCACCACCATCACCAACCCTTCTTAATCCACCATGTCCACCGCTAGGTCCACCATATGCAGCTCTCAAGTCCTGCTCACCGTAGCAGAGACTCTGAGTAGGACAAGAACTCATCCTCACATACGTGTACACTGGCTTTGAACGCCTACATTGCCAAACTGATCTCATTAGAGATGATGCCCTTCCGTTTGGATGAAAGCGCAGCATTCCGAGAGCTCATGGCCTACGCTGTCCCATGCTATGACCTACCCAGTCGGCACTTCTTTGCTAGAAAAGCCATCCCTGCCCTCCACCTGTATGTGAAAGACTGCATTGTCCATGCACTCAAACAATCAGTGAGTGGAAAGGTGCACCTCACAACAGATGCATGGGCCAGTAGGCATGGCCAGGGCCGTTACGTGTCCATCACTGTGCACTGGGTTAATGTGGTAGATGCAGGGTCCACAGAGGACAGCGGCGGTGGGACAGTGCTGCCTAGCCCATGGTATAGGCAACAGTTGGCTGTAGGCGTTCGACCCTCCTCCTTCTCCTCCTCCAGAAGCGAAAGCTCGTAGACAGAGCGCAGTCGCACGAGCTCTCCATCCGCAGCTGCCAGTGTTGTACAAGAGCTGTCACACTATCGAATAGCTAGTGGTAAGCGTCAGCAAGCTGTTTTAAAGATGATGTCTTTGGGCGACAACAGACACACCGCGGAGATACTGGCCGACTACTTGCAGCGAGAAACTGAGTCATGGCTGGACAGTCTACATCTTGAGCCAGGCAAAGTAGACAGTGATAACGGCCGTAATTTTGTGGCAGCCATAGCCCTGGCAAAACTCAGACACATACCTTGCCTGGTTCACACCTTGAACCTGGTGGTGCAGTGCTTCATAAATAATTATCCGGAGTTACCAGCCCTGCTCCATAAGGTGTGAAGACTGTGCTCCCACATCCGTTGCTCGCCCGTAGACTCCAGTCGTATGCAGAGGCTGCAGCGATTGCTTCACCTCCCCAAGCACCGCCTAATCATAGACGTTGCAACAAGGTGGAACTCCACCATGCACATGGTTGAGAGGCTGTGCGAACAGAGGCAGGCTGTAATGCATTTGTGGGAGGATACATGGGCAGGCAGTTTGAGGGCAGACATCGAGTTGTCGGGTGTGCAGTGGTCAAAGCTGAAAGACCTGTGTAAAGTCCTTCAGTGTTTTGAGGAATGCACACGGCTGGTAAGCGCAGACAACACCATCATAAGCATGAGCATCCCACTTATGCGTCTGCTCATGCAAACTTTGATGCACATTAAGGATCAGGCGTCTGCAGCGGAGGAGGAAGAGGAGGAGGAGGGAAGCCTTGATGACAGTCAGCCATTGTCTGCTCAGGGAACTGTCCTGGACGAGGTGGAGGAAGAAGAGGAAGAGGAGGAGGATGAGGGGGATGATTATTTTGGGGAGGAGGATGCTTCTCAGGGGGGAAGAGAAAATGTTGGCTTACCAAGGTCAGGTACAGGGTTTGTGCGTGACTGGAGGGATGTGGATATGGCAGAAAGTGCTCCTCCACCCACCACTGGCAGTGCATCATTGACACCTGGAACATTGGCCCACATGTGTGATTATGCCTTGCGGATCCTAAAAAGGGACCCCCGCATTGCCAAAATTATGAAGGATGATGACTACTGGTTGGCCAGCGTCCTCGATCCACGCTATAAAGGCAAATTACAGAACATCATGCCACTGGAGAACCTAGAGCTAATACTGGTGAACAAACAAGCAACTCTGGTAAACCGTTTGTTAGAGGCATTCCCAGCACACAGCAGTGGTGCAGGTTCTTCCACGAGCTGTACTGCGCAACATGGAAGAGGTGTTCGTGGAGCACACAGCCGAAGTGGCGTTGGAGACAGGGGTTTCATGACCATGTTGTGGACTGATATCTCGAGTACCGCTCACACGACTGTTAATACTGAATCGATTGCAACAGACAGGAGACAGCAGTTGTCAACTATGGTTCAAAATTACCTCTTCTCCCCATCGATGTTGTCCCTCACAGTTCATTCCCCTTTGACTACTGGGCCTGTAAACTGGACACCTGTCCTAAATTGGCACAATATGCCTTACAGGAGCTCGCTTGCCCTGCTGGTAGTGTGCTATCAGAAAGAGTCTTCAGTGCTGCTGGATCAATCCTGACAGAAAGAAGGACCCGGCTGTCGACCCAAAATGTAGGTGATCTAACCTTCATTAAAATGAATTTGATGCAGCAATTAAGAGAAAAATATTTTGTGTTTCCCAAGGTATTGATTAGAGATAGCAGCAAAAGGGAAAATTTAAAACTTAACATTTATTTAATCAAAAAAAATATTAAAAACAGACACATATATATAACGTCCTCAACAAAAAAATAGTGTAAAAGAGGATATTTGATATAACCTGAGAGATAGGTATAGTAAATTATAGGGAGAATTAGATATGCATTAAATGTACTAACCCTGTACCACTAGAGTTATGTGTTGTGAATGGGTTTGAGATGAGTTCTGAGCAGAGGCTCCCTCTGGTGGTTACAAGCGGTACTAGTGAGGATTGGGAATCAGGTGTTACTGATTGGTCTTATTTAAGGGAATCATTTTCCCATCAGGGTTGCCGGTGATCAATTGTTCTGGTCTGAATCCTTCTTTCCAGTTTCCCTTGTAGCCTGCTGTGTCGTGTCTGCATCTCCTGCTATCAGATAAGACAATTTCTTATTTTGTGTTTTTGCTATATTTTTGCATTTTGTCCTGCACTTCTGTGGGGGCCTTCTGGGTCCCCTCCGGGGGCTTTTGCCCTCTCAGTTTAGTCCAGCCACTGTGTTTTGTACTTTTGCTTTTTGCAGTTTTTTCAGTGGCTGCTGTTTTTGTTACACCAGAGAACTAATTTAGGTGGTAGAGGTCGTGTGATCTCAGGTGTTTTTGAAATTAGTAGAGTTGGTGCCTTTCAGGGTTTTCTGGGATTGCAGTAAGTACCCTTCCTATCCTTTTCTATTTAGTTAGTTTGGGCCCCAGCGTTTGCTCATACTATTTTCTTTCTGTGTCAGTATTTCCTCTTGTCTAACCGCCATTACATGTTTGGGGGCTTTCTATTATCTTTGGGGTTCTGCTCCGGGGCAGATAGCTTTCCTATTTCTATCTTTAGGTGTAGTTAGTTTCTCAGGCTGTGACGAGGCGTCTAGGACCATCGTAGGAACGCTCCACGGCTGCCTCTAGTTGCGGTGGTTAGTCAGGGTACTGCAATCTCATAGATTCCAACTGCTCTGGTGTATTTCCTTTTTTACCTGCACTCCTCAGCTACCGTAACATAACAGTATCACCGGCCCCTTAAAAATTGTATGGTACTCACAGAAGGGAAAAAATATTTTGAAGGAAGAAAAGTTGTCAGAGATATTTTTCTGTTTGTTGCATTTTTTTTTTTTTTTTTTTTTTCCCTCTGTATCTCTGGGTGCTGGGGAGGATCTTTTCTCCAATGGAGTTTGCACAGTTGTCTGGCCGTGTGGATCAGCTTGCCACTGAGGTTCGGAGTATTGCTGCATATCTTGCTGGGTTGCCTGTTGTGGAGCCTGGGATCCCCATGCCAGATTTGTTTTCGGGGGATCGAGCTAAGTTTCAGAATTTCAAAAATAATTGTAAATTGTTTCTTGCCTTAAAATCTAAGTCCTCAGGAAACGCAGCGCAGCAGGTTCAAATTGTCATCTCTCTCCTGCGCGGCGATCCTCAGGATTGGGCTTTTTCCCTCACACCTGGGGATCCTGTTTTGAGTGATGTTGATGCATTTTTTCAGGCTTTGGGGTTATTGTACGATGAGCCTAATGTCACTGATCAAGCTGAAAAAGCCTTGTTGGCATTAAATCAGGGGCTTGATGACGCTGAGTTGTACTGTCAGAGATTCCGTAGGTGGGCAGTCCTGACCAAATGGAATGACGACGCTTTGGCGGCCCTTTTCCGGAAGGGTCTGTCGGATCATGTAAAGGATGTTATGGTGGGATTCCCTGTCCCCTCTGGTCTCAATGATTCTATGTCATTAGCGATTCAAATTGACAGACGTTTGCGTGAGCGGAGAAGTATGCGTGGAGTGGTGTTGCCTTGTGAGCCAGCTGCTGAGCCCATGCAGTGTGATGGAGTGGTGTCTGGGGCACAGCGTCATGAGTTTCGAAAGCGCAATGGGTTATGTTTCTACTGTGGTGATGCCTCTCATGCTATTTCAGTCTGCCCTAAGCGGGGAAGACGTTTTGCACGCTCAGTTGTCTTGGGTGGTGTTCAGACTAAGTTTTTATTAACTGTCACTCTGATATGCTCTCTGTCCTCATTTTCTGCTCAGGCTTTCGTTGATTCTGGAGCAGCTATTAACCTGATGGATTATGATTTTGCTAAACGTTGTGGATTTCCCTTGATACCCCTACAGAAGTCTATTCCCCTACTGGGGATCGATTCTACCCCTTTGGCTGAGAATAAACCCCAGTTTTCTACTCAGGTGATAATGAGGGTTGAACCTGATCACCAGGAGTGCTGCAAATTTTTGGTTCTATATAATCTGCATGACATTATCGTGCTGGGTTTCCCTTGGTTACAGTCTCATAATCCTGTTTTGGATTGGAAATCTGTGTCTGTAACCAGTTGGGGCTGCCAATGTGTTAATACCAACACTCTTGTTTTTTCTGCCTCCCCCCAGGCTGAGGATGTTCCTGACTTTTTGTTTGATTTTTCTGATGTGTTTAGCGAAAGTAAATCTGCATCCTTACCTCCCCATAGGAGCTATGACTGCGCTATTGAATTAGTGCCAGGTAGTAAATTCCCTAAGGGTCGCCTTTTTAACTTGTCTGTACCTGAACATGACGCTATGCGGTCTTATATCAAGGAATCATTGGAGAAGGGTCATATCAGACCATCCTCTTCACCCTTAGGTGCCGGTTTTTTCTTTGTGGCCAAAAAAGATGGTTCATTAAGGCCGTGTATTGATTATCGTCTCTTGAACAATATTACTGTGAAATATCAATACCCGTTACCCTTGATTTCTGACCTGTTTTCCAGGGTGAAAAACGCTACTTGGTTTACCAAGCTTGACCTCAGGGGGGCGTATAACCTTATTCGCATTAAGCACGGGGATGAATGGAAGACGGCATTCAATACCCCTGAAGGGCATTTTGAGTACCTTGTGATGCCCTTTGGGCTCACTAATGCTCCTTCCGTCTTCCAGTCCTTCATGAATGACATTTTCAGGGATTTTGTGGACAAGTTTCTGATTGTTTATTTGGATGATATCTTGATTTTTTCTAATGGCTGGGACTCTCATGTGAAACATGTTCAAACTGTGTTCCAGATTTTGAGAGAGAATGCTCTGTATGTGAAGGGATCAAAGTGTCTTTTTGGCGTACAGAAGATCTCATTTCTGGGATTCATTTTGTCCCCATCTGTTATTGAAATGGACCCGGTCAAGGTTCAGGCCATCTGTGATTGGGTCCAACCTACTTCATTAAAGGCTCTTCAGAGATTTTTGGGTTTTGCCAATTTTTATCGTAAATTTATTGGTAATTTCTCTGTTATTGTTAAACCATTAACTGATTTGACCAGAAAGGGTTCTGATGTGGTGAATTGGCCTCCTGAGGCAGTCTCTGCGTTTCAGGAACTTAAGCAGAGATTCACTTCTGCTCCTGTTCTACGGCAGCCTGATGTTTCTCTGCCATTTCAGGTGGAGGTTGATGCCTCTGAAATTGGGGCAGGTGCCGTTTTGTCCCAAAAAGATCCAGAGACCTCTAAAAGTAACCCTTGTGCCTTTTTCTCTCGAAAATTTTCTCCTACTGAACGTAATTATGACGTGGGTAATCGGGAGTTATTGGCCATGAAGTGGGCTTTTGAAGAGTGGAGACATTGGCTGGAGGGAGCCAAACATCAGGTGGTGGTCCTTACGGACCATAAGAATCTGGTCTATCTGGAATCTGCCAAGCGACTCAATCCTAGACAGGCCAGGTGGGCCTTGTTTTTCACACGTTTTAATTTTGTGGTTTCCTTTCTTCCTGGCACTAAGAATGTTAAGGCGGATGCCCTCTCGAGGAGTTTCCTTGCGGACTCTCCTGAGCTATCTGATCCCTCTGTTATTTTGAAGGAGGGTGTAGTTCTTTCCGCCATCTCGCCTAATTTGAGACTTGCTCTGGAGGGGTGTCAGGAGGATAGGCCCGAGCGCTGCCCTGTTGGAAAGTTGTTTGTCCCGGACCGATGGAAAAAGAGTGTGATGTCTGAGATTCATTGTTCCGCATTGGCTGGGCATCCCGGAATTTTTGGTACCAGAGACTTGGTTAGTCGGTCCTTTTGGTGGCCTACCTTGTCTCGCGATGTCAGGGAATTTGTGCAGTCCTGCGGGACTTGCTCTCGCTCCAAGCCTTGCTCTCGCTCTAGTGGTTTGTTGATGCCATTGCCTGTGCCCAAGAGACCATGGACCCATATCTCTATGGATTTCATTTCCGATCTTCCTGTTTCTCAGAGAATGACCACCATCTGGGTAATTTGTGATAGGTTTTCCAAAATGATACATCTTGTGCCATTACCTAAGTTGCCTTTCTCCTCTGAATTGGTGCCGTTGTTCCTTCAGCACGTGGTTCGTTTACACGGCATTCCTGAGAACATTGTGTCTGACAGAGGAGTCCAGTTTGTTTCCAGATTTTGGAGGACTTTTTGTTCTAAACTGGGTGTTCAATTGTCTTTCTCCTCGGCATTTCATCCTCAGACCAATGGTCAAACTGAGAGAACAAACCAGACATTGGAGACTTATCTAAGATGCTTTGTGTCTGCTGATCAGGATGACTGGGTCTCTTTTTTGCCTTTGGCTGAGTTTGCTCTTAATAATAGGGCTAGCTCTGCCACTTTGATGTCTCCGTTTTTCTGTAATTCTGGGTTTCACCCTCGATTTTCTTCAGGACAGACGGAGGCTTCTGTCTGTCCAGGTGTTGACTCTGTTGTTGAGCGTATGCAGCAGATTTGGGACCAGGTAGTGGAGAGGTTGTCCCTCTCTCAGGAGAAGGCCCAGCGGTTTGCTAACCGGCATAGGACTGATGGTCCTCGGTTTTAAAGTGGGGGACTTGGTCTGGTTGTCCTCAAAGAATATTCCTATGAGAGTAGCATCTCCTAAATTTAAGCCTAGGTTCATTGGACCTTATAAGATCATGGAGATTATTAATCCTGTTTCTTTTCGTTTGCTTCTTCCAGGGACATTTAAGATCCATAACGTGTTCCACAAGTCCTTGTTGAAGAGGTTTGTTGAGCCAGTGGTTCCTGCTGCTGTGCCTCCTGACCCTGTTTTGGTTGAGGGCAATCTGGAGTATGTGGTTGAGAAAATATTGGATTCTCGTTTTTCTAGACGAAGACTCCAGTATTTGGTTAAATGGAGAGGTTATGGTCAGGAAGATAATTCTTGGGTGTTTGCTTCGGACATCCATGCTAGGAGACTTATCCGTGCGTATCATAGAACTCATCCTGACCGACCTGGTTGCTCAAATGAGGGTTCGGTGACCCCTCCTCAAGGGGGGGTACTGTTGTGAATGGGTTTGAGATGAGTTCTGAGCAGAGGCTCCCTCTGGTGGTTACAAGCGGTACTAGTGAGGATTGGGAATCAGGTGTTACTGATTGGTCTTATTTAAGGGAATCATTTTCCCATCAGGGTTGCCGGTGATCAATTGTTCTGGTCTGAATCCTTCTTTCCAGTTTCCCTTGTAGCCTGCTGTGTCGTGTCTGCATCTCCTGCTATCAGATAAGACAATTTCTTATTTTGTGTTTTTGCTATATTTTTGCATTTTGTCCTGCACTTCTGTGGGGGCCTTCTGGGTCCCCTCCGGGGGCTTTTGCCCTCTCAGTTTAGTCCAGCCACTGTGTTTTGTACTTTTGCTTTTTGCAGTTTTTTCAGTGGCTGCTGTTTTTGTTACACCAGAGAACTAATTTAGGTGGTAGAGGTTGTGTGATCTCAGGTGTTTTTGAAATTAGTAGAGTTGGTGCCTTTCAGGGTTTTCTGGGATTGCAGTAAGTACCCCTCCTATCCTTTTCTATTTAGTTAGTTTGGGCCCCAGCGTTTGCTCATACTATTTTCTTTCTGTGTCAGTATTTCCTCTTGTCTAACCGCCATTACATGTTTGGGGGCTTTCTATTATCTTTGGGGTTCTGCTCCGGGGCAGATAGCTTTCCTATTTCTATCTTTAGGTGTAGTTAGTTTCTCAGGCTGTGACGAGGCGTCTAGGACCATCGTAGGAACGCTCCACGGCTGCCTCTAGTTGCGGTGGTTAGTCAGGGTACTGCAATCTCATAGATTCCAACTGCTCTGGTGTATTTCCTTTTTTACCTGCACTCCTCAGCTACCGTAACATAACAGTTATGCATATTTTTTCAAAAAAATTAGTAAATACCTCTATAATTATCCAAATGTGAAGAACAATATATGGGGAGAGAGTATATATGAACAGCTATACAAGCTCCATTTATATAGACGTAATATCAATTCTGCACCGCTAGAATTGCAAATAAACAATTGTATCTCAACCCTGCACCGCTAGAGTTGGCCCTTCATTGTATAGAACATATAACATATCAAGAAGAATGGAATGCTCTCACCGATTTAAAGAGGCATTTTCAATTCATCTCCTATAGCAAGTAATTCTCTGGATATGACCAGACTGTATGAAGTCCTTTCCCAACGCGTTTCTTCCATCAGGATTCATCAGGGGATATGGCACAAACGAATCATGCTTGCACAGCATGTATCTCTCATTCGAGCTTGTATAGCTGTTCATATATACTCTCTCCCCATATACTGTTCTTCACATTTGGATAATTATAGAGGTATTTAATAATTTTTTTGAAAAAATATGCATAACTCTAGTGGTACAGGGTTAGTACATTTAATGCATATCTAATTCTCCCTATAATTTACTACACCTATCTCTCAGGGTATATCAAATATCCTCTTTTACACTATTTTTTGGTTGAGGATGTTATATATATGTGTCCGTTTTTAAAGTTTTTTTGATTAAATAAATGTTAAGTTTTAAATTTTCCCTTTTGCTGCTATCTTCATTAAAATGAACCATGCCTGGGTTTCAAAGGATTTTTTACCACCTTCTCCTGATGACACATAAGTTGCCAGCAAAATGGCTCGGTTTGTCCTCCTCTTCCTCCGACTTCTCCAATTCCTCCATTTGCAGCTGCTGAACGTCCAGCCTACACCTTATGCCAGTTTTTCCACTTCCCTATCTGGGCACCTGCCGTCCCCGGGCAAGTGCCGGGGCCCTGAGCAGGTGGGGGTGCCCACTCGCAGTCAGAGACACCGGCGTACTATGAGGGGCCATGTGCCAGTGCCGGCGCCCACGAGTGTGCCCCCCCTGCTTGCTCAGGGTCCCAGCACTTGCAATACTTACCTCTCCCTGCTCCACTGCTGTGACGTCTTCCGCATTTCCTGACAGTGACATTCAGGTCAGAGAGCACAATGAAGTCACGTCTGTGTTCCCTCTGCCTGAACAGTCACAATGCAGAGGACTGGAAGATGGTGACGCTGAGGAGTCCATAGTAGAGCAGTGCCCAGTGAGGAGAGGTATTTCATTTTTTTTAATGTTTGGAGAAATATATAGGGAGCATTATACACTGGAGAATTATATATGGGGCCCATCATACACTGGAGCATTATAAATGGGGCCCATCATACACTGGAGCATCATATACGGGGTCCATTATACACTGGAGCATCATTTGGGGCCTATTATATATGGAGCATTATATAGGCCCATCATACACTGGAGCATCATCCATGGGGCACATCATATACTTGAGCATCATATGGGGCCCATTATATATGGCGCATCATATGGGGCACATTATATATGGAGCATCACATGGAGCCCATTATATATGGAGCATTATATATGGGGACCATCATATTTGGAGCATTATATGGGGCTCATCATACACTGGAGCATCATGTATGGGGCCCATCATATACTAGAGCATCATATGGGGTTCATTATTTATGGGGCATCATATAGGGCCCTTTATATATGAAGCATCATATGGAGCACATATGGGGCTTATTCTGTATGGAGCATTATATGTAGCACATTCTGTATGGAGCAATATATGGGGCCCATTATATACTGTATGGAGCTTTATATGCGACTCATTATACTGTATGGAGCAATATGTGGGGCTTATTATACTCTATGGGGACTGTCCTATACTGTATGGCACATTATATGGGGACCATCATATACTGGAGCATTATGTGGAGCTCATCATATACTGTATGGAACATTATATGGGACCAATTATGTATGGAGCAATATATGGGGCTCATTATTCTGTATGAAGCAACATATGTGGCTCATTATACTGTATGAAGCATTATATTGGGCCCATTTTTCTGTATGGAGCATCATATATGGGACTCATTATTCTGTATGGAGCAATATGTGGGGCTCATTATTCTGTATAGAGCAATATATGGGACTCATTATTCTGTATGGTGCACTATGTGGTGCTCATAATACTGTATGGAGTACTATACTGTCCGGTTTTTGAGCTAGTGTAGAATTTACAATAGATATCACTCATGTAATGTAAGAAGTGAAGTATTTGGCATTGTACTATACCTATATTTCTCTGCCGTATCGGAGCATCATGAATTGTGGTATGTGTTAAAGGGGCCCACTGAGACTCTTTGGCCCGGGGGCCCACGAAAACCTGGAGCCAGCCCTGCCCCCCCCCACAACTTTAGCCAAATAATCCCCAGTTTTCAATGCGTTACTATTATTATAAAGTAAATTAAGGTTGACAAGCTTAAGCAATAAGAATTGATGTCATTGGCATTGAAATGGGCACTGTAGGTGTGTTTACTGTCCGCCACTCACTGCCGACTTTTCTTCCCCATTGACTTGCATTGGGGTCGGGTCCAGTTTCAGTTGGAACTTCATCTTTTGCCGATAGTCGGCCGATTTCGTTCGACTCGACTTTTGATAAAGTCGGGTCGTCCGAAACCCGACTCGACCCTCCCGGAGGCAAAGTCACTCATTTCTATTCATAACACAAAAAAATTATGTTTCAAAAATTGTGCTGATGTAAAGTAGACATGTGGTAAATGTTATTTACTAAATATTTTGAGCGACATAACTCTGGGTTAAAGGCATAAAAATTTAAAGTTGGAAAGTTGGAAAATATTAAAAAATTTCACCAAATTTCCGATGTTTTCAGAAATAAATGCAAGGTATATCAAATTAATTTTACCTCTATCATGAAATATGCCACAAAAAACAGTCTCAGAATAAATGGAATATGTTGAAGCATTCCTGAGTTGTTACATTATATAGAGTGACACTGGTTAGAATTGAAAGAATTGACCTGGTCACAAAGGCAATAACAGGCTCTGGTGTGAAAGGGTGAAAGGTCTTTCTAAATTGAGTTTTACTGAAGATTCCAATTCCAGCCACACATTTCAAGCAGGATCACACCATGTCACAATTCATTTTTGGATTTGTGGCAGCTCTGGTTCTGCTATAATTTAAATGTAGCTTTTTTCCTTTTCAGGCCAGCAAGGGTTAATGTCAGTTTCCTTGATGGAAGCTGCTTTGTTGCTAGTCAGCTGATGTGGGTGGTGACCACTCCCTCCATCCTTTAAATAGTCACCTGATGTATCAGCTGGCTGTTGGTTATAGAGTTTTTCTCTGAAGACCAGCAGAATAGTTGGGAGCTCTCTGATGCCAGCGTGTATCAGCTGTTTGAGGTCTTAGTTATGTATCTTCTGCTGTGTGGAGCTTGCAGCAGAAGCTTGAAAGCTAAGTTTTCTTATTCCCTATCTTTGTCTTATGCTTGTCACTACCCCCTGTGCTTACACCATCTTCAGTGGTGAGGCTAGCATCCTTGCCGGCCAGTACTCTAGCAAGGCTATAGTGAGGTGACAGCTAGGGACTAGGCATATGATGGCGGCAGAGAAAAGGACCCACATAGGGCATTAGGGGAGCTTAGGGATAGGCACAGGCTGTGTTAGGTGGTGCCCTATCCCTCATTGATAGGGCCTTCCTCCCCTTTTTCCATCCCCGTTGTTGGTGTTTTTGTGCCTTCCACTGGACCGACCCTTGGAGGTCGTGAGATTTCCCTTGTGGGTCGTAACACATTACCTCCCCATATATGCATTTGTTTTCTCTGGGTACATGGAAAAAGTGTTCCAGCCATGCATTGTTAGACATCCAAATGAAGAGAGAGACATCTAGTACTCCAGATTAACCCCTTAATGTCCAATGACGGACATACCCGACATTGGACGCCTTGCCCTGTTTGACAGGGCATGTGCCGGAAAAGGTGCGGACTCCGGCAATGAGCCCACACCTTTTCTGGCACATGACAGCTGATCTGATCTGCTGTCATATGCCCCTAACAGCCGCGGGTGGAATTCACCGTTGGCTATTAACATGTTAAATGCCGCTTTCAATCTCTGACAGCAGCATTTAACACGTACTCGCATGATGCGCGTCATTAACAATGCCTATCGTGCCGTGTCACATGACCGCGGGTCACCGATGGGTTGGCATGAGAATCCAGGGTCTGTAGGGGACCCCTGTGGTTGTCAGAACGGTCAGCACTCATAGCAAGTAAACATTTCTGCTATATAGCACAAGCGATCAGATCGCAGCTTCTAGCCTCCCATGGAGACTATTGAAGCCAGTAAAAAGTAAAAAAAAATGTTTATGAAAATAAAAAAAAAGTTCAAATCACCCCCCATTTTCCCCATTCAAAATAAAACAATTTAAAAAAAATAAAAAATACACATATTTGCTATCGCCACATTCAGAATCGCCTGATCTATCAAAATATAAAAAGAATCCAATCAATAAATGGCTTAACAAGAAAAAAAATCAAAACGTCAAAACACCAGAATTAGGTTTTATTGGTCGCTGCAACATTACATTAAAATGCAATAACGGGCGATCAAAAGTATCTACACCAAAATAGTATCAATAAAAACATCAGATCAGGGCACAAAAAATAAGCTCTCACCTAGCCCCATATCCCGAAAAATTGAGACACTACGGGTCTCAGAAAATGGCAACTTTTTTTTTTTTTTACAAACTTTGGATTTTTTTTCACCACTTAAATAAAAAAGAACCTTTACATGTTTGGTGTCTATGAAATCGTAATAACCTGGAGAATTATAATGGCAGGTTTTAGCATTTAGCAAACATGGTAAAAAAAAAAACTATTGTGTAATTGAACTTCTTTTGCAATTTCACAGCACTTTGAGGCTATGTGCACACGTTGCGGAATTGCCATGGAAATTTCCGCGGCAATTCCGCACCTCCCTGCCGCGGGAAATCCGCATATTATAGGTATGCGTATTCCCGCTAAAAACTAGCGTTTTGCAAGCGTAATTAGCTTGCAGAATGCTAGCGTTTTTCAGCGTTTTTCTGACAGGTTGGTCACACGAGTCAAACAAGTGTTTGACACGTGTGACCAACTTTTTACTATTGATGCCGCCTATGTCGCATCAATAGTAAAAAGATCTAATGTAAAAATAATAAAAAAAATAATAAATCGTGATATTCTCACCTTCTGGCGCCCCCGCAGCTTTCCCGCCTCTCAGCGACGCTCCCGGCCAATCCCGTTCCCAGGCGTCCTTTGCGACAATCACCCCGATGACGTGGCATCACGCGAGACCGCTACGTCATCTGGGGTGATCTCGCAAAGGACTCCTGGGAACGAGAGCGTCGTTGAGAGGCGGGAAAGCTGCGGGGGACGCCGGAAGGTGAGAATATCATTATTTTTTATTTTAATTATTGTTTTTACATGGATATGGTACCCAGGGCCTGGAGGAGAGTCTCCTCTCCTCCAGACCCTGGGTAACATCCGCACATGAACCGCTTACTTTCCGCATGGTGGGCACATCCACATGCGGAAAGTAATCGGTTCAATGCATTCCTATGGCGGCGGAATCGCCGCGGTTCCGCAAAAAAGAATGAGCATGCTGCGGATTCTTCCGCGATGCGATTCCGCCGTGGAAAAACCCGCAGCATGTGCACAGCATTGCGGAATTCCATAGGCCTTAATGAGTTGCATTGTGTAAGCGGTTTTGCAGCAAAACCGCTAGGAATCCGCAACGTGTGCACAGGCCCTGAATTTTTTTCACATTTTCCAGTACAAGATATGATAAAATCAATGGTGTTGTTCAAAAGCACAACTCATCCCGCAAAAAACAAGGCCTCACATGGCCATATTGACATAATAACAACAAAGTTATGGCTCTGGGAAGAAGGGGAGAAAAAAACGGAAACTCAAAAACGGGAATACCCCTGGTCCTTAAGGGGTTAAACATGGTTTTATTCACCATCAGAACATGGATGTTTTCATGGAGTTTATGCCTATTTGATGACTGAATAAAGATGTTTTTAATTCAGAACACTAAATACCCCTGCCAGAAATTTCACAGACAACAGCCAATGCAAGTCACATGTAAGAGATTGTCAAATTAGTGAGCTCTCCTGAAATAAATGAACACAAATAACACCTAGGTGACCCATTACACAGCTTTTCGAAAGGCTCTTTGTCACTCTTTTCCCAGCCTCCAGCTGACCAATATTCTTACAACTGACTAGCTTACTCCAGTCTCCAGCCCACCTACACTAATATTGGCACCTCTTTCGACAGACCATGATGGGCCTGCACTACAAATTTTGCCCAAAGGTGTAAAAACAGAGAAGAGTACAGAGTACAACACAACATATATACTATGACTAGGTTTACATTAGTATTTGTAATCGTATTTTACTAATAAGAATAGAGCTACTGTTATGTCCCATTATTTAGTATTGTATTGTGTTGTTACTGTTGCTTTGTTATGCAGTAAGGTTTGCCTATTAGAAGTTTGTCTTCCCTCTCTCCCTGTCTGCCTCCCTAGCCCTGATATCAGCAACCCCTCCCTCCATCTTCATTCTCTGTCTGCCATCTTGCGAACCTCATGTCTTGAATCTTTGATTCAGAATAGTTTTTTCTACCTACTGCAGAAGTTACAGCTGCTGCTACTGTAATTGTGCATAACTACAAGAATTCAGCTTGAAAATAAACCTTCTTCTGCAATCTTCATATGTGCCTCTGCAGTGGAGTCAAGCTATCTGATGAAATCTCTTCGAATGAATACTACTATGTGGCACCCCAGGAGTTTGGTTGCCACAGTGACCTTGTCTCCCTCCATGGGGGAGTAGTGTCATGCCTGAAAGCAAGGAAGGATCCCCTTAACAGGTAACACACAGCATGCAACACTTTTCCTACTCCAGACCAGAAGGGGGAGCTCTAACACCTGATTTCAGGGGAGTTCCTCTGGAACATTCTGGCTGGGGGAGGAGTTAGTTAGTTAGTGTCTGAGGAGAGTTGAGGAAGGATGTGTGGAGACAAGCTAGGGGACAGGAGCTAAAGCTGAGCTCACCCCTAGTCCTGAGCGCCAGAAACCGGACCCCGGAGTCCGAGTTTGAGTGGGTAACTAAAGCCCCAGCAGCAGAATCCAGAGGGCAGAAGACAGCAGGTTCTCTGCCCAAACTGAGACTCAATTACACAGCAGCATGTGTGAGCCGGAGATGCCAGACAGGAGCAATCCCTAAAGCAGGCTCCAGCAGTCTGACATGCGAGTAGAGTGCTACTTAAGTCACAGAGAGAGAGAGTAACTTGAACAGAGTTTACAACAGCAAGTACCTCAGAGAAAAGCGCTAGAAAGGAGGCCTCACAACCCACCTGTATGAGGGGATTTCCAAATTGCTTTCAGGCTGACAACTCCAGAACCATCTGTAACCAGTGTCCTGCATGCTCTGCCTGCAGAACTGTGAGTAAAGCTTTGGAAACTGCATCTGACTGTGTCCTCTCAAGTTCTTCCTGCAACACCCACTCAACACTGCTACATCCCTTGCTAAATGCTACATCTTTACCATCTACCTTACATTACGTCTGCCCTGGTACATAGCTCCACCTACGGGGAGCTTTACCAACTCTGCTGCATCACCCTCAGTCCCAGAGGATCTGCACTACAGTGCTGGTCACCTCTGACCAAAAACCACAGGTGGCGTCACAAACACTTTATTACAATCTCTATCATCCCTTGTAAATATTCCCTTTTATTGGGCGCCCAGGGCCACGTCCTGGGTTACTGCTGCTGTGACACTTCCCATTTAAGAAGCGGCCCGGTATGGAGTACCCCACTGCCCTGGCGGGCAATCCAACTACATGGAGACAGCCACAGAAACGGTGTCCCAAGCACCCTATACTCGTAGCCTAGTTACAGAATCGGAACTATTAAGAAACTGATCTATTCCATGATGGTCATAACTGGCATTTTAATTTTTTTATTGAAAAAATAGAGGAGCATGCTTTGCTTTTTTCAAAGTAAAATTAAAGAACTTGCAAAGGAGCCTCCCATGCAAGGGGGACCCTAGCCCAAGCAACATTATAAAAACAGCAAATAGCTCAAAGAGTGCATAGATTAAATTTTTCATTCCAGTGGACTTAGCACATACAGTATAACGAATGACACAAAGGCAGTTACCAACAGCAGAGGGTTTCAGTGCAAGAACAATACATGGGTTCATTAATTCCAAATGCTAATGTGATGGTCCCCTCTGGTTGTACAGGGATGACATTGCATCCATCATTTATGTGACCAGTGCAGCCAATCACTGTCCTCAGCAGTCACAAACCATACATGCCAATGAGTAACTGTTGTGGTCACATTAGGCAGAGACCATCAGAGCTGCAGCACAGGAATGATGGGGATCGTGTAGATGAGAATAGCTTATTTTATTATTTTAAGATATTTCCTGCTCTGAGACAATTGGAACCAGTGATGTATGACAGATATATTTACAAAAATAAATTTGGATAATACTGCAATCTCATGGAACTTTACTTTTCCTCCTGTTTATTTAGTGTTGGTGTAGTTATTGCTTTCTTTTTTTAATGATTCCCTGAAATATATCTGTTAGCAGGAAACTAATTTCTGTTAGCAGAAAACAAATACGTTCAGCTATTGTGATGATTCTGTATAATGCAGCATTAAAACAATTTCCATTTACCAGCTTAATTTGTCCTACATAAAGCAGGGTAAAAATAAGAGCGAACATTTCCGTTCATACTATTTTTATCTATGCATGCTGAATATAAGAGATCAGTTTACTAAGAAAATGTACTCTTGTATTGTTTACAACATGGAACCTAATTCATTCCTGTAAACTGGAATACGACTGAAACATTGCTATACATATTAGGTACAATCTGTAGATTACACATTTATCAAATGTTGCTTCCAGTCGCATTTATGCTGTTATTTGGAATTTTATTCAGCTATTAGGTAGTTAACTCATTCCATAGTTATTCTTGGTTTTATTTTTTCTGTTCCCTTTTATTCTGCTTTTAAAGAAGCACTCCTCCCATCAAAGTTTTTATCCTCTCAATATATTTCAGTTATCATATTATATAGCACTGTGTACTTACAATTGCTAATTTTTCCCTTCTACCCAGTTAATTATATACTGAATATGGGCGCTAAAGAAAGTACAAAACCTGCAAATGACTGGATGTAATTCGGTATAATGGCTCGCTAGTAGTGCTGTCCATGGTGCTGTTAGAAATTATTCTATTCATTTCACCAAGTCAAACATTGCTACAATCAATACAGATTCCGAGTTTTCCTGTAATGTAATGTTTTTCATGCTAAGTTTAATTATGTCTAACTATGGGACAGGTCAAATCCAGTAAAACAGACAAAACATACATTGCACAATATGCATCATAAATACAGCTCTGGCAAAAATTAAGAGACCACTGCAAAATTTTCAGTTTGTCTGATTTTTCTCTTTTTATAGGTATATTGTTGAGTAAAATGTAAATTGCTCTTTTATTCTATAAACTACTGACAGCATGTCTCCGAATTTCCAAGCAATAAATTTTGTATTTATTTTCAGAAAATGAGAAATTGTCAAAATAACAAAAAAATGCAGTGCTTGCAGACCTCAAATAATGCTAAAAAAACAAGTTCATAATCAGTTAGAAACAACAATACTGATGTTTTAACTCAGGAAGAGTTCAGAAATCAATATTTTGTGGAAAAACCATGATTTTTAATCACCTTACTCCAGTCCTCTATGATCCAATCCTTATGGTCTTTGGCAAACTTCAGCCTGGCTCTCCTTTGCTTCTCATTGATGAAAGGCTTTTTCTTGCTTTACATGACTTGAGCCCTGCCTCTAGGAGCCTGTTACGAACTGTTCTTGCCGTGCACTTCACCCCAGCTGCCATTTGCCATTCCTTTTGTAGGTCACTTGATGTCATCCTGTGGTTGCTGAGTGACATTCGAATAAGATGTCAGTCATCCCGGTCAGTGGAGAGTTGTTTTCGCCCTCTGCCAGTCTGTAGCTTTGTTGTCCCCAATGTCTGCTGCTTCACCTTGTTGTAATGGACTGCCGTCTTAGAAATTTTAAGGATGGACTGCTAGCAGGATGTGTGAGAGCTAAATAGCCAACCTGAACCCAGAATGAGGCAGAGCAAAGTTAACCTTGAATGATCCGCCCGGACCAAGGGCAGACAGGACTAAACCCTGGAACGGATCATGACACTTTTTGACACCTAATCAGAAGCACATTAAGTAGAATGAGGTGTACTCTGGTTGGCATTCAACTGACGCTGGAATGGAATGGCTGTCAGACATGTGGAGAAGCTGATTTTTATAAAACTGTGCAGTGGTCTCTTAAATTTTTACCACAGCTGTATATTTAGAAAACCTCCCTCCAAGAGTCCAAAGACAGTAATTGCTATCAAGCAGTATTTATTCTGCCTTATCTGCAATCTACTAGACTAAAAGACATGTCTCGTATGTGCAACATGGCTTAAATAAGGAAGGTTTACGGTGGGGGCTCAGGTTTGGCTTATCTATAGGTTTTTCCTGAAATAATCTAGAAACTGCTTTGTTGTAATGAAAGTAAATCTTCCTCCTATAGCTCTCATGACCAGTATTGCTATGTTAGCATCAGTCTACTCTGACATTATTTACTCACAAATCCTTAGGACACGTCAAGTAACTGCACGTAATAAATAACCCAGAATTCCACTATCTATACAGAATGGAAACAATTAAAAAATTGCATCCTATTCCTTCAAAAACCAAAGACATGCATGTGTCCTAACAAGGAAATAATGAAACTAGATTCGAACATCTCATTACAAATTACAAACCTTCTGTAGGGTTTTTTTTACACAGACAGAAGAATATTTTGTTGTTTTAATGCTACCAAAAGTAAATGCAAATTGTTATAGTTTGAAATGGAGAAGGGTATACACAAAAAGCAGAGGGGTCTTGTACAATATTAGTCTGAGAGCAGAGTGCTAACTTTAGTGTGTCTCCATCATCACTCTCATGAGGGCCATGTATTTCTGTGGGTTTTCCAGTTTATTTCAGCAATGCAAAGACATACTGATAGGGAATTTGGATTGTGAGTCCCAATAGGGACAGCGATGACAGTATCTGGAAAGCGCTGTGGAATTAATGGCGCTACATAAGTTAGTAAAATAAATAAATGAATCTGTACAGGTAAACCCCAGGATATGCCTGCCCTTGTTAAAATGGAATGCAATTAAGTTTTGTGAAGCTTTAGATTATGAAAAACCATGACCTGTGGACTGATGTTTTTCAATGAACCCCTGCAATGCAAAAAGGCTACCAAAGATACAGTTGTCCATGTCTCATTTTGTGGTTCTCTAGATTCCAGGACAGTAGAGAAAAGGATTAGTCAGTAATCGTTCTCCAGTAGTTGCTGCTGAAATGACTGCCACCACTTTCTGCTGAAAGTCGATTCCAGTTCTATGGTTATCTGGATACTATCATATTTTTATTGGCCCATGATGTAACAAAATGTAAAGAAAATTATATTATTAAAGTATGTTCATTTATTATTATGGGTTGTCAAATCATTTGTTATCCTTGTTATAACCTGGTAATCGGAACGGTTATAAAAGTAACTTAGGTGTCCAACCTCTAAGACCACCACCACTATTGTCTAAAATCTTCAGTCTTCGGTATAACCCAGCACAATGTTGCCCCATTTCTGGATGCACTGTCTGGGAATCATCCAGCATTTCAGTGCCACTTATTCTTAGCAAGTGTTGAGTTCCCGAAATTGGAACCTAACTAACTTTTATGGCTTTCTAATTGGTAGGTTAGAAAAGTAAAAAAAGGAATTGTCATGGAACATCCCCTTTAAATAGTTTAATAGCACTAGAAAGAATACAAAGACAATATATATATAAAAAAAAACATTATAGAAGGGAAGCTGGAAATGCCGGAAACCATTCTAAACTACTTCACTAGAAAAATCCAAGTATTAGTTATTTATTCTGACGGTCGGAAGAATGAACATGATTTAAAAATCTATGAAATCTGTAATAAGCATGCAGACAAATATTTCTGATTTGCAGGTGTGCATTATTGCATCAGACATTTTGCAAAACAGCTGGCATAAAAAAGCCAAGCAAAGTGCTTGAATATATATGTCTTTCTAAATATACATATAGAGTGTTCATTGAAATATTGTCTGATGAGCCATTATGCTCCACATTGAATTTAGTGGTAAGAAACATGCTCACATTGTGATTATCTGACAGCTGTACGTCATTATAAATTTGCATAACATTGCTCCCCCATAACATAAATAACACTTTGCGAGGAAGCTGGCTTTGAATGAGTAATGATAGGTTGGGAAGCATTCAGAAATCAAGGGAAGTGGCCATTAAATGCTAACAGTAATCAGGATCAGTGTTGAAATCACAGCCATTTCAGCCGACTCCCTCTCTCCATGTGGTTTAGCGTCTACATTTCTAACATGTAATTCTGTGGTCAGCTTCATCCTATTAATGGGACAGCTGAGGAAATGGAGAGTGCAAAAGTTGCATACATATAAGACCACAAAGCATCTCAGGGGGAGGCTTAAAGGCTCACTACTGTGCCTAGCAATATGGATTATATTAATACATAATAATCAGTCTTTAAATATTATTTCCAGGCATGATTTAGCATTAGCCTTATGAATCTGCATTTACCGCTTCATCAATGTGTGTAGTTAAAAAGCGTAGGGTAAAAAAAGTCTTTCAAAAAGTCATGGGCTAAGATACAGAAATCCAGCAGAGCTGAGGTCGACAAACCTGACATAAAGCTTGGGTCTGTTGTATAACCCTGCCGTCTGCAGTAAAGACTTTTATCATCATAAGCATTACAGCATTTAAGAAATATGTCACAGACATCACTCAAATCAATGACAGTTTTCACATACAGCCATAGGTCACAGCCCTGACAAACCTGTCTTAGTGTACGCTGACAATCCAATCAGAATTCATATACCATACCGATCCAACATGTCATACAGGCATCCCATGCAAAGTTTTTACTTTTTAAGATATGTGAACTTAATAGCACTCAATTTCATCAATAAAAATAAAGGTAAAATAATTGAGCAAAAGAAAACACAAACAAATTAATGCTGTAATCATTTATTAAACAAAATATTAACATACATGACATTTCCTTCTGTGGATTTATTACCAAGTATTGGCAGAATTAACCTCCAGTAGATAATCTTTATCACTGTCTACCAGTATTTCACTAGCACAGACTTTTCCAACCCTCCATGAAAATATGTTTCAGCTATGTAATGTTTAAGGAGTATTTTTATTATTATTTAATTAGCCTCCAGTTGTGAATTTTTGTGCGATACTTCACCATGTTATTGTGCTTCCTTCTCTTCCATACATTGTGCAGTAGGGTTGTTTCAATGCCCTGTTCATGCTCCTTTGGAAGCTCCTTATAACTGCTGCTCAGAAAGATCTATCCACTATATTCAAACAATCAGAATCAGGATATTCCCTTGTCTGAGTAATCAGGGTGGGAAGTTACTACCTATGCTCTATTGCACTTTAAAACCACTTTTCTTTTTTAATCTTTGTGATAAACTTAAATTTGTCCCGCACTTAAAACATGCATTGGTGCATATACTAACTCTGACATTTCCAAATCCCTACTTAAGATGTTGTGATTCACAAAGAATTCAATTTTATCTTTGGCCAACGTTGCCTCCCAGACATCAAGTCCAATAGCCAGAGGCTGATGTCATCAACCTGTGTCATCAACTGGAAGACAACAAAAGGAACATTAACTAATGGCGAGGGTAAAGACAATGCCAATTATCTAAATCTTTGAACAGTTCACAGAAGACTGAAATGGAAAAGATCACTTCAGCAAATCTCAAATGTCATTAGAAGAGGTGAAAGGTAGTGAACAGAGGTAGCGCTGTAATGTGTGAAGCACGGACATCTGCAGGTAAAAGCTTGTATTGCTGTAATCTATGGATAAAAGGACAAGAACATGTGGTTAACGGCATATAGTACTGAAATTTATAGACCAATATTTATAGAGCAGTATCTGTCTGCAGAGTTGGTTAGAGAACTCAGTCTGACCTTGTCCCTTGTGGATTTTACTATCTAATAGTGATGAGCGAACGTGCGCGGATAAAGTGTTATCAGAGCATGCTCGGGTGCTAACCGAGTTACTTCGGCATGCTCGAAAAATATGTTTGAGTCCCTGCGCCTGTTCGACAGCAGCAACACATGCATGGATAGCCTGTTTGTTAGACAATCCCTACATGTGTTGCGACTGTCGAACAGCCGTGAGACATGCAGGCACGGGGACTAGAACATATTATTCGAGCACGTCGAAGACACTCAGTTAGCACCCGAGCATGCTCAGATAACATTTTCTCTCATCCAAACAGATCAATGTAATTCAGGCTGTTCAGCTTTCATTTTCTTTCACAAGGACAAAATGTCGTCAGCTCTGCAATTCAGATGAGATTTACCTATACAAGTTCTATGGTTGTGCAAAAAAAAAAAAAATTGGATCCCGTATGGATCAACATTAGTGTTGAGCGATACGATACTGCAAGTATCGGGTATCGGCCGATATTAGCTCTATCGGACTTTCGATACTTAGTTCCGATATTTTCGTCTTATCGGATACCGGAATCGGATTTGTCACTGTCACTGTCAGTGTCCGTCGGTCGGGTCTTTCAGGAGTCAGCGGCACTTACCTGGCAGAAGATCTCCGGCGGTCACGGGCTGGACTGCTTGATGGCCGCCATCATCTTTCCCCGGCGGTCACATGCAGTTTCTCGCGATAACTGCAGTGACTGCTGGGTAATCCCGGCCGTAAAGCAGTCAGTCCGATGACGTCACCGCCGGGGAAGCAGGTAATCAGCTGTTCTGCGTCGAGATGACAGGCTCTGCCTGTCATTGCGATGTAGCAGAGCTGGATCGTCATGGGAATGTCGTTACTATGGACTGCGTCGGACAGGTGGTATACTGTTGGTTTGTTTTTTTTTTTTTTTACAGGAGATCGATGGCGTCGCAGGAATGAGAACTGTGTTGTCTTTTTTATTTCATTAAAATACTTTTTTCTTGCTGTGTCTTTTTTTTTTATACATTTAAAAACTTTGGGATTAATAATGGATCGGTGTCTTATTGACACCTCTCCATTATTAACCGGGCTTATTCTCACCGTGCAATCAACGGTGACATTAACCCCTTATTACCCCACTTGCCACCGCTACAGGGCAGTGGGAAGAGCCGGTAAAGTGCCACAATTGGCACATCTTTTGATGCGCCAAATGTGGGGCTGCTGTAGCCTGGTATTATCAGGCTGTTGAGGGCCAAAATCCATGGGCCTTGACAGTCTTTTAATACCAGGCCGCAGCAGTCTGCATTTTACTTGGCTGGTTAACAAAAATAGGGGGACCCCTACGCCGTTTTTTTTTCGAGGGGATCCCCTATTTTTGTTAACCAGCCAAGCTAAGCAGACTGCTGTGGCCTGGTATTATCAGGCTGGCAAGGTCCATGGATATTGGATCCTTACCAGCCTGAAAAACCAGGCCTCAGCAGTCTGCTTCATCTGGCTGGTTAACAAAAATAGGGGGGACCCCACGCCAAATTTTTTTCGAGGGGATCCCCTATTTTTGTTAACCAGCCAAGATATGCAGACTGCTGTGGCCTGGTATTATCAGGCTGGCAAGCAGGGTCGGACTGAGGCACCGGGACACCGGAGAAACCTACGGTGGGCCCCAGCTCCTGCGTGGTGGGCCCTGATTTGAAAGGATAGGTCGCGGGGCAGAGGGGGCGGTGGCCCCGGGGCCCGCGCTCTGAGGGGGCCCACCCGGAGCTACGATACAGTTACATTCTGCGGCAGAGCAGGGAGAATCGCTCTCCCTGCTCTGCCGCCCGGAAGCTATGGGGCCTGAACAGGCGTTGGGGGGCCCGGTGCCAGCAGTGGGCCCCCCACCCGTCATCGGAGCGTCAGCTGTATCGGCATCCAGCCGATAAAGCTGACCACATGGAGAGAGAAGGAGCGAGCGCTCCTTCTCTCCCATAATCCCCCTCTCAGCGTATGACAGCGGGCGCAATAACATCACCTGCCGGCGCCCGCTGTCAGACGCTGAGAGGGAGAACAGTGAGCAGCACAGGAGCCGGGAGGTGAGTTTTTTTTTTTTTTTTTTTTTAATGGGGGTGCAGTCAAGTCCTGGCTGGAGAAGTCGTCATGTCGGTGTGGGCCAGATGGAAAAGACATGAAAAGTGAACAATTCCATTAGAAAGAACATCAGCGGTAAGTCATTATCTGTACCTGTGCTGTAATCTATTATATGTTCTGTAGGACTGGTATTATTTAACACAGACCATATGGCGGTAATATCAATATTGGTCTTTTTATATATAGATTATTTTGGCCAACAGCGCGGTCATTTGCTGAGGTTCTCTGATGATGGGCCCACTCAGAAGTTTTGCCCCACTAAACCAAAACCCTAGCTACGCCTATGGCTCTCTCTCTCTAGTCTTTCTTTCTCGCTCTCTGTTCTTTCCTTCTCGCTCTTTGTTCTTTTTTCTCTCTTTTCTTTCTTTCCTCTCTTTCTTTCTCTGTTTGTTCTTTCTCTCTCGCTGCTCTTTCTTTCTTTTCCTCAGTATCAGCCACTGTGCCCTCATTACCAGTCAGTGTGATCAGCAGTGCTAAATGGTTACGCTTGGGGCGAGGATATGGGTGTGATTAGCTGTGAAATGGGTGTTGTCGGGGCGTGGCCTAAAATTTTCAGCGGCGCGCAACACGCGCCGCAGCCTTTAATCCTCTTTCCTGTCTTCCAAATTTGGGAGGTATGCTGTATGACCTCCCTACAACTTCTGGCCATGCTCCTGATGAGCGCGACGGATGGTCTCTTGAGGGATCTCCTCCCACACCTGGACTAAAGCATCCACCAACTCCTGGACAGTCTGTGGTGCAACGTGGCATGGCCTAAAATTTTCTGCAGCATGCACAGCGTGCCACAGCCTTTGTCCCTCTTTCCCTATTCAAAGGTTGGGAAGTATGATGTTGGGCCGCAAGAATATATTTTCTCTGGTGGGCCCAAGGTACTCCAGTCCGACGCTGCTGGCAAGGTCCATGTATGTTGGCTCCTTAACAGCCTTAAATACCATGCCTCAGCAGCAGGGGCGTACATATAAATCATGGGGCCCCATAGCAAAAGTCTGAATGTTCCCCACCCCCCCAAAAAAAAAACCCAGAGGCATTTGTAAATGTAAAGTGCCAGCACAGTGAGGGAAGTTGAGTCGCACAGAGACAGGGGTTTTGGGGGTACTCGGCACCGATCACGTCGACTTCTATGGGGGATGTCACGAGTAGCACAGCTCGGTCTGTGACCTGGGCGATCACTGGAATGTGGGATATTTCCAGGGGATGATAGAATGTTCGTGTAGTTTGTCGTGACGCCACCTGTAGTACCTGGTCAGGGTGTCCAGCGCTGCTGTGCAGGTCCTCTGGAAGGGATGGTGTAGTGCAGGTAGGTGAAAAGTCTTCTACAGGTAACACGCTATCCTTCCAGGGCAGATAGATGTGAGATAGAGCAATGGTGCAAAGTGATGTAGCAGAGTGGACTATGCGACGTAGTAAGAAAGCAGGAAACACTTCAAGTTAAACGTTGCATAATAAAATTTTTAATAATAACATTACAAAAGTGCAAATGGCTTATATTATGTGACATGTTTTGTTACTGTTCATACCCTTGATATGTGTTATACATGTGTGTTAATAAATACATATTCAACAAAAGTGCAAATAGCATTAGTGCCGAAGTTCGTAGAGACTTCTTAGGACTACCCCCACCGGGGTAACTTCACAGTGTCCTTTACTTGTGCTTGTGGAGGACCCGCTCCAAACCTCCAACTGTGGTCTTGGGTGGGCTGCAAGACTTTCCTTGAGCAGACCTCACTTTCGGCCACACCAAACGGGTTTTTAGTTTCTGAGGTAGTTGAAAATAGTGCACAGTAAAGTTTTTGTAAAACCAAGATGGAGCACCGAAGTGCCAACTATTTACAGAAAAGTTTGTGAGCCAGTACAGTTCATGGCTTCAAAGTTCAACATTTTCATTACAGTGAAACACCATTACCCAACCTGGGTATATTAAGGAAACAATAAACTTGTTCTTCTGAACATTCACCCGTCCGGGTACATCAAACCATTACCCAACCTGGGTATATTAAGGCAACAATAAACTTCTTTTTATGAACATTCACCCGTCCGGGTACATCAATAATTTAACTATTTACATACAGAGACCCTGTCCGGGTTATTTAGACTTCTTTGGCTGGCCTCTTACAGGTACCACCTGGTACTGTTCTGGAGCTTGCCAAACATCCGTGACAGGAGGGTCCACCCAGACCTGATGACGTCGTGTGGCCTGTACAGTGACGTCGTGACCCGCTATCTGGGTCTGTGTGGCCACCTCTTTCATCTCCCTCCGGGTCTGGACCCCTATGTCCCGGACTGAACGAACCCCAGGGGCCTAACAGGCGCCGGGTACGGGCCAGCTATCATTATCATGTCCATAGCTGGGGCTGCTGAGGAGACCACTGAGGGAGGCTGGGGAGATTTACGGCGTGGGGTGGGCACTTGTGCAGAGGCCTGGTTGGGGGAGGCTGAAGGCTCGTAGGGTCTGTCAGTTTCCTGACACTCTGGGGAGTAGGGGTCGCACCTGGTAACATTTAGGGCGTACCATCCATTGTAACCCCAGTGTCGGGTGTAAGTCACCAAGTCTCCTGGCAACAGGTTCCTCCCCGGGTGTCCTTCTGGGAGGTGAGCCTCCACGTCCCGCCGGGTTACAAAAACTTCTAAATAAAGTCCAGGCTCCTGGATGAAGCCCCAACCACCTTTTAACTTAAAGTTCCGTACTGCACCCTTACGCCGCGGCTCCCTCACCGTACTTTTATCCTTTCTCATACGTGCCTTCTCTGCCAGGTCCTTCTCCAGGTGACGTTGCCGAAGCTTTTGGGATTCTCGCTGCTCCCTTTGTCGCTCTGCTTCCCGCTCCCGACGTCTCCACTCTTCCTCCTGACGCCGGTTGTAATTCTCCTCCACCAGCATCTCCATGTCTCCACCATCAAACGCCAGCTTACGATGTACGGTTTGCGGCAGCTCTCCTGGCGCCCGCCAGTCCTGGCGGCGCTCACCTGTGGCGGAAGCAGCCGGCTCTGGAACAGATGACGGTCGGGGCTCCGGTACAGGCAGGTAGAGCTCTGGTGCCTGCGCGGCCTCCTCCATGAGGACGGGTGTCGCTTCTTCTGCCTCAGCGACGGGGGCAGACAGCGGGATCTGGGGTGCTGGTGCGGCGTTTTCTGCAGGAACGGGTGCCTCCACTGTGATACTGGCAACCGGTTCAGATTGCAAGGGCTGGGATGCCCGCACGGCCTCCTCTACTGGAACGGGTGCCTCCACTGAGATACTGGCAACCGGTTCAGATTGCAAGGGCTGGGATGCCCGCATGGCCTCCTGTACTGGAACGGGTGCCTCCACTGAGATACTGGCAACCGGTTCAGATTGCAAGGGCTGGGATGCCCGCACGGCCTCCTCTACTGGAACGGGTGCCTCACCTTCCGGTACAGACACTTCAGGGGGTAAGAGGGATTGGCGCCGCTCCAATTGTAGTTTTAGGGCCCGCCAGCTCGCTTCCATCCTGGCGACCTCCTCCCGGTGCCGGGCCAGGTCTCTCAGGGTATCCTCCGCTTCTTCCAACGTAGGAGGGTTTCCAGGCCGGGTGCCAAACGGTGGCTCCGTGGCGATCGGGTCGCTTCCGTGGGGGGCGAGCTCTGACTCCTCCATCCCTTCCCACTTCTGCTCACGTCCATTCGCCATCTCTGCCAAGTCACATGTGTCATTAGCATCAGGAGAGGCGACATCTTTTGTAGGGAGGCGGGCCTTCGCGTTCGTTTCCGCCCACTGAGGAGGATGAGGAGGCGGAACTCCAGAGCTGTGGGGCACGATCTTACATTGCAGTAACATTTAGAGTGTGCGGACATCGTTTTCGCGCCACGGAGTGAGTGTACGCCCACGAGAGCACGCCCTTATTCTTCACCTGTGCCTCGTGGCGCAGATATGACGGAAAAATGGCAAATACAGTCTATGATGATTTTTGCAATTCTCAAGCAAAAAAACAGTTCAATTAAGGCACACAGGACTCGCTTATAGCGAGCTTCTGAATCCTGTTCGTGACGCCAAAGTTGAGTCTCACAGAGCCACAGGTTTTGGGGGTACTCGGCACCAAGCCCGTCGACTTCTATGGGGGATGTGATGGGTAGCACAGCTATGTCCGTGCCCTGGTCGCTCACTGGAATGTGGGATATTTCCAGGGGATGATAGAATGTTTGTGTAGTTTGTCGTGACGCCACCTGTAGTACCTGGTCAGGGTGACCAGCGCTGCTGTGCAGGTCCTCTGGCAGGGATGGTGTAGTGCAGCTAGGTGATAAGTCTTCTACAGGTAAGACGGTATCCTTCCAGGGCAGATAGATGTGAGATAGAGCAATGGTGCAGAGTGATGTAGCAGAGTGGAGTATGCGACGTAGTAAGAAAGCAGGAAAGGAAACAATTCTTACTACAAAGACATGCAGCATAAGGCTGCCTCAACCCCTCCCATCCAACTAGCTACACCCTGTTCTAACCAGCCTGAGCTAGACCATCCCATTGGGTCCGCCTACACTCAGCTGGCATAGTGTACTGTTGAATGCAGTGGTTGGAGTCAATGGGGTGTTTCCTCCTTACCTGAGAGTACGTTGTCACACCGCTGGGTGCGATGCAACATCTCTGTGGCGACTGGACCCTCGGGTGCTTCTGTCTTTTCACAAATGCCGGCTTTACCCGGCAATTGAATCAGAGGCTATTTTAATATGTAGAAGTGAATAAACTATAAATATATGTATATATATATGTCACAATGACATGTATATATATATATATATATATGTATTCTAAGTGTGTATATTTTGTGTTTACAAGGCAAGAATGGGTTTTTTTTAATGTCGATATTTGGTTCCCATAGACTTACATGGGACTTCCGGTATCGGAATCGGATATCGCCGATATTTAGTGATATCGGCGATACCATTCCGATCCGATATTTTTAGATATCGAGCAGTATCGCTCAACACTAATCAACATCCAATTTTTACAGATGCATTGCAATTCTTACCATAGGAAAATGTGTTTGATTTTGTAAATTTTATGAACTGCTGATGTATAAAAACAGATGCCATAGATGACAATATAGATAAAAAATCATGTGTTTTTCCTGGATGAAAGTCACACATTTTTGTATTCAGTAGTGTGAACTTGGCTTAAAAGATATATATCAACAAAATCCGAGGTATTAGATACTGTGTCTTCATATTGGAAAATATAACTTTTATTTCATCCAATAAAACATATAACATTTTATGTAGTTTAAAGGATGAAATAAAAGTCATATTTTTCCAATAGGAAACAGAGTATCTGATGCCTTAGATTTTGTTGATTTACAACTATTTGGATCGACTTGGCTAGCGATAGAACCAAAATACTACAGAAATACATCATTGGTGCATAGGACTCCAAGTTTTACTTTAATTTAGCCTAAAAGATGCATAGGCTGCAGGGTAAATTTAATTGAGGGACAATTAAAGCTCCACTCTCTGGAGTAATGTTTCTAATGTAAGGTCCCTGACCCCCGTCTTATAATCAACCTCCGGCGTCTTCACATTTTTTCAACGCCACTCCAGTCCCCAGGTGCCATCTTGTGACCACAGCTTCTGACTGGCCAGAACACAGAAGCTACATCGCAAGCTCTCAATATAAGTCTATGAAAGCCAGAACAAGGCCAGGACGAGGCTCTTATAGACGTGCATTGAAGAGTGACCTCCAGCTCGATCCATGAAACACTGGAGCAATCCAGCAAATCACAAACTGCTGGAGTCTGACAGGAGCGGCGATAAAAGGTGAAGACGCCGACAGGTGTGTCGAAGAGTAGGTCTCTAGTAAGATAGGGCTCTAGTACAGCATTAAATTATATGCAAATGGCGTAAACTGAACGTTCAGCTATGCACTTCAGTACACGGAGAGCTTACCCCTTTACCCCTGCATCTTTTTCTCCCCCTGTTGTTTTACAATGAGTGAACTTGATTGAATTTTATTGTTACTATCATATGTGAACATGTGGGATTACGTTTTTCAACTCAGCCTTATGGCTTTAATTAACCTTTACTGTGGAAACACCTGTTATTAATTTATATGATGTGGTGTGGCTTGAGACATTATTGGGATTAGGGTTACTGCTCACCATTTTGTGGACTTTGTACATTGTGAGACTTTTTTCAAAAGTGTGTACTGAGTGCTATTATCTTGGTGTTCAGTATAAAACACTCTTCTACTGTTATGTGTTTTTTAATTTATGGGATTGTTGCAATAAAGTATTTTATATTCTTGTAAAAACTCCTATGTTTCTCTTGTATTCATATGTGTACACAAGGAGTGATACATAGTGCCGAAGTGACTCTCACTTTGCACACGTTATAACATGAGTCTGGATATTGTGGTATTGTATATTGTGAAGGTCTTCCACCTAAATGAATCTTCCATCATAGATTTCCCAAGATCATGTATGTGCAGAAAATGTAAAATACGACCACCATCAGACACGACATGAGATTATTGAAGGGTCCCTAGAAAAATGTCATATCTATAGCCAATAAATGCAAGAATGTATCAATTTACACTGCACGTCTCTTCACGGCAGTGAACTTTACATGGAGGGGTTGACCTTGTGGACACAACAGTTCATTGATGACTAGATGTATAAGGAATTCATTATATTCCGTGAAGTACTAGTGGTTATTCCAGTAAAACACTGAAGCACGCAGAAGGCATAAGAATAATGAACTGTTTTACATGACAATTCTACAATATGACTTATTACAACTTGATGTCATAGGACACAAACGTAGATGTACAATTAACAACAGATAGAGAATTCCACACAATAAGTGAACATTTAGCAATCTCTGCCCAGCCCTGCTTCCTAATGGGGGGCCCTGGGTACCACTTTCTATTTGCCAGTATTCCTCAGCAAATCTTTTGATTAGCCATGCCTTAATATTGTTGTATATGTGTGTATCACACAGAAGCTATGATGTTTCACCAGGCCAGCTAATAATAAGAGGAGCTGGGGATGCCGGCAGGTAGAAGGAGGTTCACAAGTCGCCACATGGTCCTCCATATCGATTTGTTCTTCTCTGACATGTCATTTTATTTAGCTAGCTACTTTTCTGAAGGAACCTTCCAACTACGTCTATTGTATGGTCCTTGAACCCACTTTATTTTTTTGTTTCAAATGTTAGGAACTACGGCACAGAAAAACAATAGCACCCTTCATGGAAAATACATCATAAAGGGGTTCTCCAGGCTTGGGATAAAAATCTGCAGTTACTCTTTGTGACTGCAGACTTATGAATTTTGACAGCATGTGGGTGCGACCACTGTCAGGATTTTCTGATGTCGCCAATGTGAGTGGGCTGTCACATGATCATATGTACGTGATTTGCATACTTCTGCTCACTTTCCAACTATAGGTGATCATCCTCTCTCAGTGCACTTCTATTGAGAGAGACTGAGCACATCTATCTGGCATGTGACTGCAATTATGCAAATCGCACTGCCCACTTGCATGGGCAACACTGGAGAATCCAAACAGTGAGCGTACCACATGACTGGATCATATAGAAACATGTTGCAAAATAGACCATACCCAAAAAAAAATAATGATATAAAATGCAGGATTTTATTAGGAATAATATATAAAAAACATAAGAAAAAAACAGCTGAACCAGGTGATGGCACAAGTTACAGAAAAGGTATATAAGTTAAATAATCAATTAAAGACTAATACCGGTAATAGTATTATCTCCGAATAATTTATACAAAACAAGTTACATAAACCCAAAAAAAGACAGCTTGCATAGTCATAGAAGGGTACAAGTGAAATAGCATCTTAATTGTAGTAAGTGAATATAATATAAATACATACATGAACACCAAGTAAATATAGTAATAGTAGTGTAAAGACACAAGAAATGCTGTTAGTAGAACATGAATAGGTAATAAGGTGCAAATGTACAAGCATGTGAACATAATGGGTGCAATGTATGTGCAATGGGAGTAAAAGGAGGTAGGAATTTCATTGTTACCTTAAGTGTAAGCCAGGTCCCCTATGCGTGTTTCAGCGCTTGCCTTCTATGACGTTTATTTATGAAAAAAAATGGAAATTTGGTGAAAATTTAGCAATTTTCAAACTTTGAATTCTTATGCCCTTAAGTCAGACAGGTGTGTCACAAAAAATAGCTAATAAATAACATTTCCCTCATGTCTACTTTACATCAGCACAGTTTTTTAAACAAAATATTGTTTTTTTTAAGTTATAAGGGTTAAAAGTTGACCAGTGACTTCTCCTTTTTCCCTCAAAATTTACAAAACAATTTTTTTTTATGGACCACCTCATATTTGACTTTGAGGGTTCCATATGATAGAAAATACCAAAAGTGACACCATTCTAAAAACTTTACCTCAAAAGGTGCTCAAAACCACTTTCAATAAGTTTATTAACCCTTCAGGTGCTTCACAGGAATTTTTGACAAAAAAATTAACATTTGCTTTTTTTCACAAAAAATTTACTTTAGACATAGTTACATAGTAGTTCACATTTTGCTGGAATGGTTTGAAGGTGCCATGTCACATTGGCAGAGCCCCTGAGATGCCAGAACAACAGAAACCCCCTGTATGTGAACTCATTTTACAAACTATACTACCCAATGAATTCATCTAGTGATGCAGTGATTATATTGACAGCACATGTGCCTCACAGAATTGTATACCTTTGGGCAGTGAAGGAAGAATAAATTACATTTTTTACCACTAAAATGTTGTTTTAGCCCCAAGTTTTTAATTTTTCTAAGGGATAATAGGATTTTTTTTTACAACCAGCAATGAATGTTGCCATTGTAGTGACCAGTGACCAGTGACCAGTGACCAGTGAGCTGTAGAGACCAGTGAGCTGTAGAGACCAGTACATTATGCCTAGCTCATGCTTCTGAAGACATGCACCCGTAAGTTAGCCGAGCTCTCATCGCTTCAGAAATGCCAAACATGCGGACAATATATGTGGTTTAGGCACACTGGCGCTCAGAAAGGAGGGGAGCATTTGAATTTGGGAGAGCAGAATTTGCTGGATTTCTTTTGAGTGGCGAGGAGCCATTTAGCTTTTCCAGAGCCTTTATACTACTAGTAATGTGGAAGCCTCCTATATTTCCGTTAACAGATGACAGAACTGAGTGGGGGCTTGATTTTTTGCGGATTGAGTTGAAGCTTTTCCAGTTATCCAGCACTCTACACTGAGCATTTACATTGGAGTTTCTATTTAAATCATCAAGTGACGTGATTCAGATGAAACCCCCAAGGGAGGCACTCACTATAATGAGGCAGCAGAGTTACTCTGGACTCCATCTGGCTTCTGTTCAGCGTTGTCCTTCTTTTCAGAAGTGCAAAAAACTGTGGCTGACGGCACTTTTATTCATGAATAGAAAATACTGGCACAGCTCTAAAGAGGTGCTCCAGTAGGTTCCCAGACTATATAGTAGATTAAAAACTGGGCACACTCGTAATTGTGTGAAAAGAATTTAGTTTAATACGTACACTTGGTCACTAATATACAACAGACGTTTCGGTCAAATCAGACCTTCATCAGTGTACTATAAATAATGAGTGATCAATATATAAGTTACAGGCAGGAAATAAAGTATAAACACATAATTGGGGCAAATTTGGGATACACTTAACCTCTATTTAGGCTAGTCAATATATAGCTTTCTCTACAGTACTCAGGATAATGGATATAGAAACAGATAAGTGGTCAAAGGAACATACCTAGTGACAGTGTTTACCCGACGATAAAGAGATTAGAACTGAGTATATCTGTGAAATGAACATATATTGCTCATAGGTACATATGGTATAGGTACATCTATATTTCAAAGAAAACATACCAGTAATCGTGGTGATACCAGTGGCTGCTGTGGTGAAAATATATAACAGTAAGAACCGATTTGGTGTACATTTTGTGAATCGCATGAGAGGTAATGGACATACCAGTAATAAGTTGCCTCTTAGATATTCAGTGATAATCAAGACTGTTGTGAATGGGTTTGAGATGAGTTCTGAACAGAGGCTCCCTCTGGTGGTTACAAGCGGTACTAGTGAGGATTGGGAATCAGGTGTTACTGATTGGTCTTATTTAAGGGAATCATTTTCCCATCAAGGTTGCCGGTGATCAATTGTTCTGGTCTGAATCCTTCTTTCCAGTTTCCCTTGTAGCCTGCTGTGTCGTGTCTGCATCTCCTGCTATCAGATAAGACAATTTCTTATTTTGTGTTTTTGCTATATTTTTGCATTTTGTCCTGCACTTCTGTGGGGGCCTTCTGGGTCCCCTCCGGGGGCTTTTGCCCTCTCAGTTTAGTCCAGCCACTGTGTTTTGTACTTTTGCTTTTTGCAGTTTTTTCAGTGGCTGCTGTTTTTGTTACACCAGAGAACTAATTTAGGTGGTAGAGGTCGTGTGATCTCAGGTGATTTTGAAATTAGTGGAGTTGGTGTTTTTTAGGGTTTTCTGGGATTGCAGTAAGTACCCTTCCTATCCTTTTCTATTTAGATAGTTTGGGCCCCAGCGTTTGCTCATACTATTTTCTTTCTGTGTCAGTATTTCCTCTTGTCTAACCGCCATTACATGTTTGGGGGCTTTCTATTATCTTTGGGGTTCTGCTCCGGGGCAGATAGCTTTCCTATTTCTATCTTTAGGTGTAGTTAGTTTCTCAGGCTGTGACGAGGCGTCTAGGACCATCGTAGGAACGCTCCACGGCTGCCTCTAGTTGCGGTGGTTAGTCAGGGTACTGCAATCTCATAGATTCCAACTGCTCTGGTGTATTTCCTTTTTTACCTGCACTCCTCAGCTACCGTAACATAACAGTATCACCGGCCATAAAAATTGTATGGTACTCACAGAAGGGAAAAAATATTTTGAAGGAAGAAAAGTTGTCAGAGATATTTTTCTGTTTGTTGCATTTTTTTTTCCCTCTGTATCTCTGGGTGCTGGGGAGGATCTTTTCTCCCAATGGAGTTTGCACAGTTGTCTGGCCGTGTGGATCAGCTTGCCACTGAGGTTCAGAGTATTGCTGCATATCTTGCTAGGTTGCCTGTTGTGGAACCTAGAATCCCCATGCCAGATTTGTTTTCAGGGATCGAGCTAAGTTTCAGAATTTCAAAAATAATTGTAAATTGTTTCTTGCCTTAAAATCTAAGTCCTCAGGAAACGCAGCGCAGCAGGTTCAAATTGTCATCTCTCTCCTGCGCGGCGATCCTCAGGATTGGGCTTTTTCCCTGACACCTGGGGATCCTGTTTTGAGTGATGTTGATGCATTTTTTCAGGCTTTGGGGTTATTGTACGATGAGCCTAATGTCACTGATCAAGCTGAAAAAGCCTTGTTGGCATTAAATCAGGGGCTTGATGACGCTGAGTTATACTGTCAGAGATTCCGTAGGTGGGCAGTCCTGACCAAATGGAATGACGACGCTTTGGCTGCCCTTTTCCGGAAGGGTCTGTCGGATAATGTAAAGGATGTTATGGTGGGATTCCCTGTCCCCTCTGGTCTCAATGATTCTATGTCATTAGCGATTCAAATTGACAGACGTTTGCGTGAGCGGAGAAGTATGCGTGGAGTGGTGTTGCCTTGTGAGCCAGCTGCTGAGCCCATGCAGTGTGATGGAGTGGTGTCTGGGGCACAGCGTCATGAGTTTCGAAAGCGCAATGGGTTATGTTTCTACTGTGGTGATGCCTCTCATGCTGTTTCAGTCTGCCCTAAGCGGGGAAGACGTTTTGCACGCTCAGTTGTCTTGGGTAGTGTTCAGACTAAGTTTTTATTAACTGTCACTCTGATATGCTCTCTGTCCTCATTTTCTGCTCAGGCTTTCGTTGATTCTGGAGCAGCTATTAACCTGATGGATTATGATTTTGCTAAACGTTGTGGATTTCCCTTGATACCCTACAAAAGTCTATTCCCCTACTGGGGATCGATTCTACCCCTTTGGCTGAGAATAAACCCCAGTTTTCTACTCAGGTGATAATGAGGGTTGAACCTGATCACCAGGAGTGCTGCAAATTTTTGGTTCTATATAATCTGCATGACATTATCGTGCTGGGTTTCCCTTGGTTACAGTCTCATAATCCTGTTTTGGATTGGAAATCTGTGTCTGTAACCAGTTGGGGCTGCCAATGTGTTAATACCAACACTCCTGTTTTTTCTGCCTCCCCCAGGCTGAGGATGTTCCTGACTTTTTGTTTGATTTTTCTGATGTGTTTAGCGAAAGTAAATCTGCATCCTTACCTCCCCATAGGAGCTATGACTGCGCTATTGAATTAGTGCCAGGTAGTAAATTCCCTAAGGGTCGCCTTTTTAACTTGTCTGTACCTGAACATGACGCTATGCGGTCTTATATCAAGGAATCATTGGAGAAGGGTCATATCAGACCATCCTCTTCACCCTTAGGTGCCGGTTTTTTCTTTGTGGCCAAAAAAGATGGTTCATTAAGGCCGTGTATTGATTATCGTCTCTTGAACAATATTACTGTGAAATATCAATACCCGTTACCCTTGATTTCTGACCTGTTTTCCAGGGTGAAAAACGCTACTTGGTTTACCAAGCTTGACCTCAGGGGGGCGTATAACCTTATTCGCATTAAGCACGGGGATGAATGGAAGACGGCATTTAACACCCCTGAAGGGCATTTTGAGTACCTTGTGATGCCCTTTGGGCTCACTAATGCTCCTTCCGTCTTCCAGTCCTTCATGAATGACATTTTCAGGGATTTTGTGGACAAGTTTCTGATTGTTTATTTGGATGATATCTTGATTTTTTCTAATGACTGGGACTCTCATGTGAAACATGTTCGAACTGTATTCCAGATTTTGAGAGAGAATGCTCTGTATGTGAAGGGATCAAAGTGTCTTTTTGGCGTACAGAAGATCTCATTTCTGGGATTCATTTTGTCCCCATCTGTTATTGAAATGGACCCGGTCAAGGTTCAGGCCATCTGTGATTGGGTCCAACCTACTTCATTAAAGGCTCTTCAGAGATTTTTGGGTTTTGCCAATTTTTATCGTAAATTTATTGGTAATTTCTCTGTTATTGTTAAACCATTAACTGATTTGACCAGAAAGGGTTCTGATGTGGTGAATTGGCCTCCTGAGGCAGTCTCTGCGTTTCAGGAACTTAAGCAGAGATTCACTTCTGCTCCTGTTCTACGGCAGCCTGATGTTTCTCTGCCATTTCAGGTGGAGGTTGATGCCTCTGAAATTGGGGCAGGTGCCGTTTTGTCCCAAAAAGATCCAGAGACCTCTAAAAGTAACCCTTGTGCCTTTTTCTCTCGAAAATTTTCTCCTACTGAACGTAATTATGACGTGGGTAATCGGGAGTTATTGGCCATGAAGTGGGCTTTTGAAGAGTGGAGACATTGGCTGGAGGGAGCCAAACATCAGGTGGTGGTCCTTACGGACCATAAGAATCTGGTCTATCTGGAATCTGCCAAGCGACTCAATCCTAGACAGGCCAGGTGGGCCTTGTTTTTCACACGTTTTAACTTTGTGGTTTCCTTTCTTCCTGGCACTAAGAATGTTAAGGCGGATGCCCTCTCGAGGAGTTTCCTTGCGGACTCTCCTGAGCTATCTGATCCCTCTGTTATTTTGAAGGAGGGTGTAGTTCTTTCCGCCATCTCGCCCAATTTGAGACTTGCTCTGGAGGGGTGTCAGGAGGATAGGCCCGAGCGCTGCCCTGTTGGAAAATTGTTTGTCCCGGACCAATGGAAAAAGAGTGTGATGTCTGAGATTCATTGTTCCGCATTGGCTGGGCATCCCGGAATTTTTGGTACCAGAGACTTGGTTAGTCGGTCCTTTTGGTGGCCTACCTTGTCTCGCGATGTCAGGGAATTTGTGCAGTCCTGCGGGACTTGCTCTCGCTCCAAGCCTTGCTCTCGCTCTAGTGGTTTGTTGATGCCATTGCCTGTGCCCAAGAGACCATGGACCCATATCTCTATGGATTTCATTTCCGATCTTCCTGTTTCTCAGAGAATGACCACCATCTGGGTAATTTGTGATAGGTTTTCCAAAATGATACATCTTGTGCCATTACCTAAGTTGCCTTCCTCCTCTGAATTGGTGCCGTTGTTCCTTCAGCACGTGGTTCGTTTACACGGCATTCCTGAGAACATTGTGTCTGACAGAGGAGTCCAGTTTGTTTCCAGATTTTGGAGGACTTTTTGTTCTAAACTGGGTGTTCAATTGTCTTTCTCCTCGGCATTTCATCCTCAGACCAATGGTCAAACTGAGAGAACAAACCAGACATTGGAGACTTATCTAAGATGCTTTGTGTCTGCTGATCAGGATGACTGGGTCTCTTTTTTGCCTTTGGCTGAGTTTGCTCTTAATAATAGGGCTAGCTCTGCCACTTTGATGTCTCCGTTTTTCTGTAATTCTGGGTTTCACCCTCGATTTTCTTCAGGACAGACGGAGGCTTCTGTCTGTCCAGGTGTTGACTCTGTTGTTGAGCGTATGCAGCAGATTTGGGACCAGGTAGTGGAGAGGTTGTCCCTCTCTCAGGAGAAGGCCCAGCGGTTTGCTAACCGGCATAGGACTGATGGTCCTCGGTTTAAAGTGGGGGACTTGGTCTGGTTGTCCTCAAAGAATATTCCTATGAGAGTAGCATCTCCTAAATTTAAGCCTAGGTTCATTGGACCTTATAAGATCATGGAGATTATTAATCCTGTTTCTTTTCGTTTGCTTCTTCCAGGGACATTTAAGATCCATAACGTGTTCCACAAGTCCTTGTTGAAGAGGTTTGTTGAGCCAGTGGTTCCTGCTGCTGTGCCTCCTGACCCTGTTTTGGTTGAGGGCAATCTGGAGTATGTGGTTGAGAAAATATTGGATTCTCGTTTTTCTAGACGAAGACTCCAGTATTTGGTTAAATGGAGAGGTTATGGTCAGGAAGATAATTCTTGGGTGTTTGCTTCGGACATCCATGCTAGGAGACTTATCCGTGCGTATCATAGAACTCATCCTGACCGACCTGGTTGCTCAAATGAGGGTTCGGTGACCCCTCCTCAAGGGGGGGGTACTGTTGTGAATGGGTTTGAGATGAGTTCTGAACAGAGGCTCCCTCTGGTGGTTACAAGCGGTACTAGTGAGGATTGGGAATCAGGTGTTACTGATTGGTCTTATTTAAGGGAATCATTTTCCCATCAAGGTTGCCGGTGATCAATTGTTCTGGTCTGAATCCTTCTTTCCAGTTTCCCTTGTAGCCTGCTGTGTCGTGTCTGCATCTCCTGCTATCAGATAAGACAATTTCTTATTTTTTGTTTTTGCTATATTTTTGCATTTTGTCCTTCACTTCTGTGGGGGCCTTCTGGGTCCCCTCCGGGGGCTTTTGCCCTCTCAGTTTAGTCCAGCCACTGTGTTTTGTACTTTTGCTTTTTGCAGTTTTTTCAGTGGCTGCTGTTTTTGTTACACCAGAGAACTAATTTAGGTGGTAGAGGTCGTGTGATCTCAGGTGATTTTGAAATTAGTGGAGTTGGTGTTTTTCAGGGTTTTCTGGGATTGCAGTAAGTACCCTTCCTATCCTTTTCTATTTAGATAGTTTGGGCCCCAGCGTTTGCTCATACTATTTTCTTTCTGTGTCAGTATTTCCTCTTGTCTAACCGCCATTACATGTTTGGGGGCTTTCTATTATCTTTGGGGTTCTGCTCCGGGGCAGATAGCTTTCCTATTTCTATCTTTAGGTGTAGTTAGTTTCTCAGGCTGTGACGAGGCGTCTAGGACCATCGTAGGAACGCTCCACGGCTGCCTCTAGTTGCGGTGGTTAGTCAGGGTACTGCAATCTCATAGATTCCAACTGCTCTGGTGTATTTCCTTTTTTACCTGCACTCCTCAGCTACCGTAACATAACACAAGACGGAATTTGTAGCTGTAGAGAAAATCCATCATATGCGCTTATATAGTGAGGAACTATATAGATCAACGGTAATAGCACCGTGCACTTACCCAAAAGTGGCTATAAGAATGTGTGGTCCTGGGACGCGGCATCCACCGCATGTCTCATGGTAAGTGGAGGTGGTGACTGGCCGTGTTAAATAACGCCAGTGACCATCTCGTGGCGGTGCACGGAAGACCGGAAGTGCTCATACCAGAAGTGACATCGGCGCTACTGTGAAGAAGCTAGAGGTTGCGTCCTGCGTTCCACAGGGACCGCTTGCGTTCCATAAACAGAGCGCATGTCAGAATATTCAAGGAAGGAGGGTGCAGGAGAGGATAGGAAGTGACCATCCAGAAGATATACAATATTAGCGATTCTGTGAAAGAAGAACATATGTATTAATATATGACATTGGATAGTTGAATAAGAATAAATGATAATAAAATCTCCTCATTTTGGGATCACTGTATCACTATAAGAGAAATAGATTACAGAAAGGCATACAGATCGTAATCTCTGTTTAAACCCCTAGGATGTAAAGTATTCAATTCATGGATCCAGTATGCTTCTCTCCGTTTTAACTGCGTTACTCGGTCACCCCCCCGTCGTAATTGGGGTACATGTTCTAACACCTGATAACGGAGTTGGGATATATTATGTCCTGCCGAGATAAAGTGTTGTGGAATAGGAAGGAGTGTATCTTTGCATCGTATGGTGGACTTATGCTTTGATATCCTGTCCTTCACACTCTGTGTGGTCTCTCCGATATAGAGAAGACCACAGGGACATTTTATTAGGTATACCACGTAATTTGAGTTGCATGCGAAATAATGATTAATAGTGTACCGTTTGCCAGTGTGGGGTGATGTACAATGTTACCTTTGAGGACGTTATTACATTGGTGACATGAGAGACATGGAAAGGTACCCATTTTAGGATTGTGAAGAAATCTCTGGGTAAGAGTGGATTTTTTAGGGCCAATGTCTGCCCTAACCAGACTGTCTCTTAAATTACGTGCCCTCCTAAAGCATGGCATAAAAGGCTGTCTGAAGGCCTCAACTTCAGGGTGGGTGGTCTGTAGGATATGCCAATACCTCCATATGGCTGTGTGGATTTTGTTAGCTGCCGGGTGATAATCATGTACAAATGGTATTCTTGTACCCCCATCACTGTGTCGACTCCTATTGGAGGGATTGGCACGAACTGAGTAAGGTGGATAGCCCCTTTCTAGAAATTTAAACTGCATCTCTGTGATCCTGGACTGCTGTAGTAATGGATCAGATACAATACGGGTTACCCTTTGGATCTGAGATTGTGGGATAGAACACTTCATTTTAAGGGGATGGAAACTCTCAAAGTGAAGGAGACTGTTCCTGTCTGTGGGTTTGCAGAAAAGATCTGTAGTTAGATTACCCTGTGAATCCTTAATCACCAGGGTGTCCAAGAAACTTATTTGATGGTTATCATGGGTCATGGTAAAGTCTAGGCCCGGCCATGATGTTGTAAGAAAGTCAAAGAAGATATTTAGCGTGGTAAGGTCGCCCCCCAAACGCAAAATATGTCATCTATGTATCTCCTCCAGACCAAGGCATGGTGCTGGAAGAGATTGTGTCCATAGAGGAGGGCCTCCTCATAATGTGCCATATAGGCATTTGCATACGGGGGCGCGACGTTTGAACCCATTGCAGTACCCTTCGTCTGCAGATAGTAGTGATCTTCGAATAGGAAGAAATTTTTAGTCAGTACTGTGGAGAGTAGATCACTGCAAAGGTCTATCTGATCAGGATGCATACCTGATGCAGTTAGAAGACGTCGTGTGGAAGATATACCTTCAGTATGTGAAATTGACGTATACAAGTCACGTACGTCAAAGGAGACCAAGATGGCATCTGGTGGAATGGGGGTGACAGACCTAATAACAGTCAAAAAAGATCCAGTATCCAATAAAAACGAGGCCGTCTTCTTAATCAGGGGGGGTAATGATTTTTTCTAAGTAGATGGATAAGGGAGACAGAACAGAATCTGTGGAGGCTACAATGGGGCGTCCTGGTGGGTTATTTAGATCTTTGTGAATTTTGGGGAGGGTATAAAAGACTGGTGTATTCGGTTGTTTTTTAATGAGGAAATCACATGTCTTTTTGTCTAATATGCCTAGATTGTAGTACTTATCAAGGATGTCCCTTATTATTAACTGGATACTGGCAGTACCCGGGAGTTTGGTATAGGTAATAGTGTCATTTAGTTGACGGTGAATTTCTCTGATGTATGATGCCTTATCCATAACTACAATTGCTCCCCCTTTATCGGCAGGTTTAATAACAATGTCTTTGTTATTTTGTAATGTCAGTAGAGCCTGTCTATCTAGTGGGGAACAATTGGATGGAAAATGTATATTGCCTCGATCAGAATCCTGACGTAGTTTTTGGAAGGATGTGTTGACAAACTGGATAAATGTTTCTAACGCATGGTAACCCATGGGTGGTCGGTAGGTACTTTTAGACCCCAATTTAAGGCTTTCAGCTGTGAGACAATTAGGTGGTAGTACACTTGGGGTGGGTCTGTTAGCTGGATCAGAGAAATGGAGTTTCAATCGTAGAGATCTATAGAATCTCTGTAGATCCATGTCCAATTTAAATGTATTGTTCCTGTAGCTGGGACAGAATGACAAGCCCCTCTGGAGGAGTTTGTATTCTGCTATACCCAATGCTTTAGATGAGATGTTCACCACAAGTGATTTTGTACCTGCGAACGTGTCACACGAGTCGAGTCCATGGTGCGTTGGCTGTCGCTTCCCCCGCCTGGGCCTCTTCTTCTTTGGGATCGTCTCTGGCGGCCTAAACAACGCTCCTGGTAAGAGGATCTTTGGGGGCTTCTCCAGGTCCGAGTCGGAGGTTGAAGCTTCTGGAGAGGAACGGTAGTGTGGTCTGGTAGAGTATTGTCTGGAAGAGGGTCTGTCGCGCCATTTATAGACCCTGTCAAGTTCATAGTCTTCCTGGTCGCGCTGGAATTTAATCCTTTTGCGTTGTTCAATGTCACGGCGATGTTGGTCTCTATCTTAGTTTTAATATAGTAGAGAAAAACAGCCGCACTCAATGTTGATTGTGAAGCAAAATAAGTTCCATTTTATTACATCAAACTATATACAAAAGCCACAGTCCGTGTGGTGTGAACGGATAAGAGAACGGATAAGAGAAGTTGGGCTGCAGCCACTGAACGGAACGCTCCTGCTTGTTTCTAATACAGCCTCCATGGGACATTGTTCCTTCCTAAACCTTTTCCTCTCTATCCTGCATATCCATCTCCAGTGAGGTTTTGAGAAAGACCATACGGTCGAAACGTTAACCCCAACTTCTCTTATCCGTTCTCTTATCCGTTCACACCACACGGACTGTGGCTTTTGTATATAGTTTGATGTAATAAAATGGAACTTATTTTGCTTCACAATCAACATTGAGTGCGGCTGTTTTTCTCTACTATATTGATTTCTTGGTTCAGCCAGCACCAACTATTGACTAACAGTGTGCACATCATTTACTCATTACTTATCTTAGTTTTAAGAGAGTTGAATTCTTCAGTAGGATTAGTGGCAATCAGTTGATTTTCTATATTCTTGAGTCTTTCTTCACAGGACACAGGACGAGATTTCTTTATGTAGTTGCTCTAATGTTAAGACCATAAGATCAAAGGAACACTTATTAAGAATAAGCTCAAATTTGGAACAAAATTCAGTGGAATCACAGAAAAGTGTGGGATGAAGTGATACCCTAAGTCCTCGTGGTATTCTCTGTGCCTTTAAATATTCCGTTAGAGTGGCCCCGTGGAGTTCCAGATTAGTATGGTGTCGAAGTTTAGATAGGGCTATAATATTGGAAGCCTCCTCAGTATTGTAAGAGAAGGTCAGAGAGGACATGACCCAGGTAGAGCGTGACCGAAACGTCTGTTGTATATTAGTGACCAAGTGTACGTATTAAACTAATTTCTTTTCACACAATTACGAGTGTGCCCAGTTTTTGATCTACTATATAGTCTGGGAACCTACTGGAGCACCTCTTTAGAGCTGTGCCAGTATTTCTATTCACGCATTAACCCTTATATTGAGCACGCTCTACCTAGGTCATGTCCTCTCTGACCTTCTCTTACAATACTGAGGGGGCTTCCAATATTATAGCCCTATCTAAAGTACCCAGTGATTTTCTCAAAACCCCTCCAAGTGAAACCAGGGGCCGAGACTGGGAGCGGGAACTTCGACACCATACTAATCTGGAACTCCACGGGGCCACTCTAACGGAATATTTAAAGGCACAGAGAATACCACGAGGACTTAGGGTATCACTTTGTCCCACACTTTTCTGTGATTCCACTGAATTTTGTTCCAAATTTGAGCTTATTCTTAATAAGTGTTCCTTTGATCTTATGGTCTTAACGTTAGAGCATCTACATAAAGAAATCTCGTCCTGTGAAGAAAGACTCAAGAATATAGAAAATCAACTGATTGCCACTAATCCTACTGAAAAATTCAACTCTCTTAAAACTAAGATAGAGACCAACATCGCCCAACATCGCCGTGACATTGAACAACGCAAAAGGATTAAATTCCAGCGCGACCAGGAAGACTACGAACTTGACAGGGTCTATAAATGGCGCGACAGACCCTCTTCCAGACAATACTCTACCAGACCACACTACCGTTCCTCTCCAGAAGCTTCAACCTCCGGCTCGGACCTGGAGAGGCCCGAAAGATCCTCTTACCAGGAGCGTTTTTTAGGCCGCCAGAGACGATCCCAAAGAAGAAGAGGCCCAGGCGGGGGAAGCGACAGCCAACGCACCATGGACTCGACTCGTGTGACACGTTCGCAGTTACAAAATCACTTGTGGTGAACATCTCATCTAAAGCATTGGGTATAGCAGAATACAAACTCCTCCAGAGGGGCTTGTCATTCTGTCCCAGCTACAGGAACAATACATTTAAATTGGACATGGATCTACAGAGATTCTATAGATCTCTACGATTGAAACTCCATTTCTCTGATCCAGCTAACAGACCCACCCCAAGTGTATTACCACCTAATTGTCTCACAGCTGAAAGCCTTAAATTGCGGTCTAAAAGTACCTACCGACCACCCATGGGTTACCATGCGTTAGAAACATTTATCCAGTTTGTCAACACATCCTTCCAAAAACTACGTCAGGATTCTGATCGAGGCAATATACATTTTCCAATTGTTCCCCACTAGATAGACAGGCTCTACTGACATTACAAAATAACAAAGACATTGTTATTAAACCTGCCGATAAAGGGGGAGCAATTGTAGTTATGGATAAGGCATCATACATCGGAGAAATTCACCGTCAACTAAATGACACTATTACCTATACCAAACTCCCGGGTAACCCTACTCCCAGTATCCAGTTAATAATAAGGGACATCCTTGATAAGTACTACAATCTAGGCATATTAGACAAAAAGACATGTGATTTCCTCATTAAAAAACACCCGATTACACCAGTCTTTTATACCCTCCCCAAAATTCACAAAGATCTAAATAACCCACCAGGACGCCTCATTGTAGCCTCCACAGATTCTGTTCTGTCTCCCTTATCCATCTACTTAGAAAAAATCATTACTCCCCTGATTAAGAAGACGGCCTCGTTGTTATTGGATACTGGATCTTTTTTGACTGTTATTAGGTCTGTCACCCCCATTCCACCAGACGCCATCTTGGTCTCCTTTGATGTACGTGACTTGTATACGTCAATTCCACATACTGAAGGTATATCTTCCACACAACGTCTTCTAACTGCATCAGGTATGCATCCTGATCAGATAGACCTGCAGTGATCTACTCTCCACAGTACTGACTAAAAATTTCTTCCTATTCGAAGATCACTACTATCTGCAGACGAAGGGTACTGCAATGGATTCAAACATTGCGCCCCCATATGCAAATGCCTACATGGCACATTACGATGAGGCCCTCATCTATGGACACAATCTCTTCCAGCACCATGCCTTGGTCTGGAGGAGATACATAGATGACATCTTTTGCGTTTGGGGGGGCGACCTTACCACGCTGAATATCTTCTTTGACTTTCTTAGAACATCATGGCCGGGCCTAGACTTTACCATGACCCATGATAACCATCAAATAAGTTTCTTGGACACCCTGGTGATTAAGGATTCACAGGGTAATCTAACTACAGATCTTTTCTCCAAACCCACAGACAGGAACAGTCTCCTTCACTTTGAGAGTTTCCATCCCCTTAAAATGAAGTGTTCTATCCCACAATCTCAGATCCAAAGGTTAACCCGTATTGTATCTGATCCATTACTACAGCAGTCCAGGATCACAGAGATGCAGTTTAAATTTCTAGAAAGGGGCTATCCACCTTACTCAATTCGTGCCAATTCCTCCAATAGGAGTCGACACAGTGATGGGGGTACAAGAATACCATTTGTACATGATTATCACCCGGCAGCTAACAAAATCCACACAGCCAAATGGAGGTATTGGCATATCCTACAGACCGCCCACCCTGAAGTTGAGGCCTTCAGACAGCCTTTTATGCCATGCTTTAGGAGGGCACGTAATTTAAGAGACAGTCTGGTTAGGGCAGACATTGGCCCTAAAAAATCCACTCTTACCCAGAGATTTCTTCACAATCCTAAAATGGGTACCTTTCCATGTCTCTCATGTCACCAATGTAATAACGTCCTCAAAGGTAACATTGTACATCACCCCCACACTGGCAAACGGTACACTATTAATCATTATTTCACATGCAACTCAAATTACGTGGTATACCTAATAAAATGTCCCTGTGGTCTTCTCTATATCGGAGAGACCACACAGAGTGGAAGGACAGGATATCAAAGCATAAGTCCACCATACGATGCAAAGATACACTCCTTCCTATTCCACAACACTTTATCTCGGCAGGACATAATATATCCCAACTCCGTTATCAGGTGTTAGAATATGTACCCCAATTACGACGGGGGGGTGACCGAGTAACGCAGTTAAAACGGAGAGAAGCATACTGGATCCATGAATTGAATACTTTACATCCTAGGGGTTTAAACAGAGATTACGATCTGTATGCCTTTCTGTAATCTATTTCTCTTATAGTGATACAGTGATCCCAAAATGAGGAGATTTTATTATCATTTATTCTTATTCAATTATCCAATGTCATATATTAATACATATGTTCTTCTTTCACAGAATCGCTAATATTGTATATCTTCTGGATGATCACTTCCTATCCTCTCCTGCACCCTCCTTCCTTGAATATTCTGACATGCGCTCTGTTTATGGAACGCAAGCGGTCCCTGTGGAACGCAGGACGCAACCTCTAGCTTCTTCACAGTAGCGCCGACGTCACTTCTGGTATGAGCACTTCCGGTCTTCCGTGCACCGCCACGAGATGGTCACTGGCGTTATTTAACACGGCCAGTCACCACCTCCACTTACCATGAGACATGCGGTGGATGCCGCGTCCCAGGACCACACATTTTTATAGCCACTTTTGGGTAAGTGCACGGTGCTATTACCGTTGATCTATATAGTTCCTCACTATATAAGCGCATATGATGGATTTTCTCTACAGCTACAAATTCCGTCTTGATTATCACTGAATATCTAAGAGGCAACTTATTACTGGTATGTCCATTACCTCTCATGCGATTCACAATATGTACACCAAATCTGTTCTTACTGTTATATATTTTCACCACAGCAGCCACTGGTATCACCACGATTACTGGTATGTTTTCTTTGAAATATAGATGTACCTATACCATATGTACCTATGAGCAATATATGTTCATTTCACAGATATACTCAGTTCTAATCTCTTTATCGTCGGGTAAACACTGTCACTAGGTATGTTCCTTTGACCACTTATCTGTTTCTATATCCATTATCCTGAGTACTATAGAGAAAGCTATATATTGACTAGCCTAAATAAAGGTTAAGTGTATCCCAAATTTGCCCCAATTAGTGTTTATACTTTATTTCCTGCCTGTAACTTATATATTGATCACTCATTATTTATAGCACACTGATGAAGGTCTGATTTGACCAAAACGTCTGTTGTATATTAGTGACCAAGTGTACGTATTAAACTAATTTCTTTTCACACAATTACGAGTGTGCCCAGTTTTTGATCTACTTGCACTTTTATTTAAACCTAAAAAGATAGACACCGCTGGATCATAGGCCAGACATCGTCCACAGTGCCTCCATCTGCCTCATTATAGGCCCACAGAGTCATAGTATCCCTATGCTATGCAAACTATCCTGCTCTGCACTGACAGGCAAAGTTGCTGCTCATGCAGACATTGGGTCACCATGGCAACAATCGGGATGGCATTGGCGGTCGAGTTCGATCGCAGCATTTAAGGGGTTAAAGTGTTGGGAGCTGTGCCGGACCGCTCCTGGCACTGAATGCCGGGTGTCAGTTGTCAGAATCAGCTGACACCCGGCAGCAATTGCACGCGCACAGCCCACGTGTCCGCAAAATCGCCAGAACATATACAGTACAGACCAAAAGTTTGGACACACCTTCTCATTCAATGATTTTTCTGTATTTTCATGACTGTGAAAATTGTAGAATCACACTGAAGGCATCAAAACTATGAAGTAACACATGTGGAATTATACATTACACTTTACAAAAAAGTGTGAAACAACTGAAAATATGTCTTATATTCTAGGTTCTTCAAAGTAGCCACCTTTTGCTTTGATTACTGCTTTGCACGCAGAAAAGGTGAACGGATGGACTCTACATGCCTGGTTCCCACCGTGAAGCATGGAGGAGGAGGTGTGATAGTGTGGGGGTGCTTTGCTGGTGACACTGTTGGGGATTTATTCAAAATTAAAGGCATACTGAAGCAGCATGGCTACCACAGCATCTTGCAGCAGCATGCTATTCCATCTGGTTTGCTTTTAGTTGGACCATCATTTATTTTTTAACAGGACAATGACCCCAAACACACCTCCAGACTGTGTAAGGGCTATTTGACCAAGAAGGAGAGTGTTGGGGTGCTACCCCAGATGACCTGGCCTCCACAGTCACCAGACCTGAACCCAATCGAGATGGTTTGGGGTGAGCTGGACCGCTCACCGCTTCAATTTTGAATAATTCCCAACAGTGTCACCAGCAAAGCACTCCCACATCATCACACCACCTCCTCCATGCTTCACGGTGAGAACTAGGCATGTAGAGTCCAGCCGTTCACCTTTTCTGCGTGCAAAGCAGTAATCAAAGCAAAAGGTGGCTACTTTGAAGAACCTAGAATATAAGACATATTTTCAGTTGTTTCACACTTTTTTGTAAAGTGTAATGTATAATTCCACTTGTGTTAATTCATAGTTTTGATGCCTTCAGTGTGATTCTACAATTTTCATAGTCATGAAAATACAGAAAAATCTTTGAATGAGAAGGTGTGTCCAAACTTTTGGTCTGTACTGTACATACGTCCCAGGTCATAGGGACATATGGATACATCTCACGTGGGAAAGGGGTTAAATTTGTTTGGTGATCAGAAAGATTTAAGTGGGACAAACATACAAAAGAATAGGAAATCAGGAAGGGGACAAACACTTTTTCACACAACTGTATATTGCATTTTTCATTTCACTCATGACTATTATGCATATATTATGCATTGGTCTTTTCTTTTAAAAACACTGATTTAATTCCATTCATATTTTTAATAATCTTTTTAAGTAACATAATGGAGACACTTGCGGCGAACACAATTTCACTTGCCATTTCCCAGACTGCATACTATTCTGTCAGATTTAACCACAGAACCCAAAGATTTAATCTCTAATAATGAAAAGATGCAGGATTCAGATGCAACCGAAACAAAGTATGTACAGTACGGTCACTTAACTGACGGCTATTAACAGGCTTAGCAAAACAAAGGAGAAGAAACAATTAAGTAATGCATTTATTCAAGGCTTGCATTGACAGTGCAGCAAAGGGAAGTTAATTTTTCTGTAGTGTTGCACTCTGTTAGTAAATAATTGATAACACTGATATCCTATCAATATGTCCTTCTTTTAATGGTTAAGCATGTGTTAATAATTTAGAAATCTATGGGCGACCTTCATGCACTCCTGTGATTTTTGAAAGCCCCCAGTGCTCTTCAAAGGAAGTCCATCATTATCATGAGCAAGTTAAAAGCCTAGCGTCCTCCACTTTTCCCTCTCGTTCTTTATATAAGTACTGTTTTCTAGGAATCGTCTCTCTGCAGTGAATACTAAATGTACCGGCCTGTCCAATTGTCTGGAATCCACAGGCCGGTTTCTGCTAGCTAAGTTTGATTTTAATGTGCAATAGAAATCCAGGAAGGGACCATAAAACTAGCGTACCCACTGAGTTTTTGCAGACAAAGCAGCTTCACGAAATATTTTTGGGAGTGACTTTAATTCTTGAAGCTCCCCATTATGTTTGCTTGTGTTCAGAATGCTACTGTCAATTGAGACCTTCACCTACAGTCATGGCCAAAAGTTTTGAGACTGTTAGAAATTTAGCTTTTCACACTGCTGCTACTTCAGTGTTTTTAGATCTTTTAAAAAAATTTAGACTTGAGAGTCCTCAGTGGTTGATACCTTTTAATGGCTAACACGGTACGAAGATACACATCTTTCCTATATTTAGATCTTTTAGTCAGATGTTTCTACAATTACTGTTGTACGATTATAGGCATTTCAAAAGTTTTTACACTTATTCTGACAAATTTATGTACAGACTCAATATTTACAGCATTCATCTTTATGTTTCAAGACTTCTACAATTCGCCCGTGATGGAGGATATTAGTTTCTGATGAACTGATTGCAACCCATTCTTGCTTGGAGCTTGTCACAATTTCAGTGTTCTTGTTTGCTGCCCTTCTTTTATGAGGATTGAATACAGGTTTTCAATGGGACTGAGATATGGGGAGTTTTCAGGCCATAGACCTAAAATTTCAATGTTTCGCTCACTGAGCCATTTAGTTACCTTTTTACCTTGTGACATAGTGCTCCATCTTGCTGGAAAAAACATTGTTCATTGCAAAATTGCTCCTAGATTGGCATTGGGAGAAGTTGTTTTGGAACATGATTTGATACCATTTTGTATTCATGTCTCTTAGGCAAAATTATGAGGAAGCCCACTCTCTTCACTGAAACCTAATACATGAATGTTTTCAAGATGCCTCCTGGTTGCTATGACACAGAAATCATGGTAGCGCTTATCATTTGTTCTCCAGACAATCATTCTTAAAGATGTCCCAAACAGTCTGAAGGGGCATGATCAGACAAAATAACTTTACCCAGTGTTCTGCAGTTCAATCACTACACTTCCTGCAGAACGTCAGTTTGTTCTTGATTACTTTCTTGGAAAGAAGAGGCTTCTTTGTGGCCTTTTTTGACAGCACATCAGTTTCCAAAATCCCTCCTTCACTGAGTATGCAGATGCACTGACACCTACCTGCTGCCATTCCTGAGCAAGTTCTGTCCTAGTATTGAAAGGATCCACTAGTTGAATCCTCTAAAAGGGAAGGTCCTAACACTTACTGAAATTACTTGGGTGGTTGCCCTAGAGCCTTCTTCCTAACGAACTGAACATCTCTTTTTAACCCCTCTCTGCCATCTGACGTACTATCCCGTCCATGAAACCCGTGCCAATTTGCCCATGGACGGGTGAGTCGCACAGCCAGGGTTTTGGGGTACTCGGCACCGAGCCCGTTGATGTCTATGGGGAATGTCACGGGTAGCACAGCTCGGTCCGTTCCCTGGGCGCTCACTGTAATGTGGGATATTTACAGGTGACTTGAATGATGATATGGGAACTCGTGACGCCACTTGTGGTACCTGGTCAGGATGACCAGCGCTGCTATGCAGACCCACTGGAGGGTTAATATTGTGCAGCTAGGTGTTAAGTCTTCCACAAGTAAGGCTGAGTTCTCCTCCAGGGCAGATAGATGTGCAGGGGTGCAGGACAGGCTGGGACCCGGCAGACAGGAGTAATAAGGGATATACAAAAAAAGGTTGCACTCTATCGTGCCAAAGCAAGTCAATGTGAAATATGAAACATGAATAGCAATATGGCTTTTGAATATTAGAAAAAAATGAATGAGACGCTTTGCACAAAATTTGGCCAAATAATGCCTGCCCATACACCAACGTCAAGGTGGTCTCAGAACGTATGGGTCCCTGCCTATGTGAACATACCTCTATTAGGCTGATATCTGAATTCCTGGGTGAATGTGGACACCTCTGTCAGTAAAGCTTTCCTTTTCTGGGTGAGCAGGAACCTGCTATAATTAAAATCACCACATGGTGATGGGCGGAGTGCTCGGTCAGTAAGCTAACATAGAAATAAAAGAAAACTGACTGGCACATCCAAACCAGTGTGAATTAGGTGCAAACCAGGAGCAGCTACCTCCATAGACAATATACAAAAAAAGGTTGCACTCTATCGTGCCAAAGCAAGTCAATGTGAAATATGAAACATGAATAGCAATATGGCTTTTGAATATTAGAAAAAAATGAATGAGACGCTTTGCACAAAATTTGGCCAAATAATGCCTGCCCATACACCAACGTCAAGGTGGTCTCAGAACGTATGGGTCCCTGCCTATGTGAACATACCTCTATTAGGCTGATATCTGAATTCCTGGGTGAATGTGGACACCTCTGTCAGTAAAGCTTGCCTTTTCTGGGTGAGCAGGAACCTGCTATAATTAAAATCACCACATGGTGATGGGCGGAGTGCTTGGTCAGTAAGCTAACATAGAAATAAAAGAAAACTGACTGGCACATCCAAACCAGTGTGAATTAGGTGCAAACCAGGAGCAGCTACCTCCATAGACAATATACAAAAAAAGGTTGCACTCTATCGTGCCAAAGCAAGTCAATGTGAAATATGAAACATGAATAGCAATATGGCTTTTGAATATTAGAAAAAAATGAATGAGACGCTTTGCACAAAATTTGGCCAAATAATGCCTGCCCATACACCAACGTCAAGGTGGTCTCAGAACGTATGGGTCCCTGCCTATGTGAACATACCTCTATTAGGCTGATATCTGAATTCCTGGGTGAATGTGGACACCTCTGTCAGTAAAGCTTGCCTTTTCTGGGTGAGCAGGAACCTGCTATAATTAAAATCACCACATGGTGATGGGCGGAGTGCTCGGTCAGTAAGCTAACATAGAAATAAAAGAAAACTGACTGGCACATCCAAACCAGTGTGAATTAGGTGCAAACCAGGAGCAGCTACCTCCATAGACAATATACAAAAAAAGGTTGCACTCTATCGTGCCAAAGCAAGTCAATGTGAAATATGAAACATGAATAGCAATATGGCTTTTGAATATTAGAAAAAAATGAATGAGACGCTTTGCACAAAATTTGGCCAAATAATGCCTGCCCATACACCAACGTCAAGGTGGTCTCAGAACGTATGGGTCCCTGCCTATGTGAACATACCTCTATTAGGCTGATATCTGAATTCCTGGGTGAATGTGGACACCTCTGTCAGTAAAGCTTGCCTTTTCTGGGTGAGCAGGAACCTGCTATAATTAAAATCACCACATGGTGATGGGCGGAGTGCTCGGTCAGTAAGCTAACATAGAAATAAAAGAAAACTGACTGGCACATCCAAACCAGTGTGAATTAGGTGCAAACCAGGAGCAGCTACCTCCATAGACAATATACAAAAAATATTCAAAAGCCATATTGCTATTCATGTTTCATATTTCACATTGACTTGCTTTGGCACGATAGAGTGCAACCTTTTTTTGTATATTGTCTATGGAGGTAGCTGCTCCTGGTTTGCACCTAATTCACACTGGTTTGGATGTGCCAGTCAGTTTTCTTTTATTTCTATGTTAGCTTACTGACCGAGCACTCCGCCCATCACCATGTGGTGATTTTAATTATAGCAGGTTCCTGCTCACCCAGAAAAGGCAAGCTTTACTGACAGAGGTGTCCACATTCACCCAGGAATTCAGATATCAGCCTAATAGAGGTATGTTCACATAGGCAGGGACCCATACGTTCTGAGACCACCTTGACGTTGGTGTATGGGCAGGCATTATTTGGCCAAATTTTGTGCAAAGCGTCTCATTCATTTTTTTCTAATATTCAAAAGCCATATTGCTATTCATGTTTCATATTTCACATTGACTTGCTTTGGCACGATAGAGTGCAACCTTTTTTTGTATATTGTCTATGGAGGTAGCTGCTCCTGGTTTGCACCTAATTCACACTGGTTTGGATGTGCCAGTCAGTTTTCTTTTATTTCTATGTTAGCTTACTGACTGAGCACTCCGCCCATCACCATGTGGTGATTTTAATTATAGCAGGTTCCTGCTCACCCAGAAAAGGCAAGCTTTACTGACAGAGGTGTCCACATTCACCCAGGAATTCAGATATCAGCCTAATAGAGGTATGTTCACATAGGCAGGGACCCATACGTTCTGAGACCACCTTGACGTTGGTGTATGGGCAGGCATTATTTGGCCAAATTTTGTGCAAAGCGTCTCATTCATTTTTTTCTAATATTCAAAAGCCATATTGCTATTCATGTTTCATATTTCACATTGACTTGCTTTGGCACGATAGAGTGCAACCTTTTTTTGTATATTGTCTATGGAGGTAGCTGCTCCTGGTTTGCACCTAATTCACACTGGTTTGGATGTGCCAGTCAGTTTTCTTTTATTAGGAGTAATAAGGGAGACACAAATAAGTCACTTTAGTACCTTTACTGAAGATGTTGCAGGCACTTCCCGGAGCGCTGTAGGGTGAAGGGTGCACATCCAGATTCCTCCACTTGGTAGGTGTGTGGCCTCCTGTTCTCTGCCTTTTTGTAATGAAGTCCTGACCTGCTTGTAGCTAGGTCTAACTTGGTCTCCGTCTGCACCTGGCTGACCTTGTGATTGGACCTCTTCTTGAAGTACACAGTCTCTATTTGCAGTGCACTGCTAGACTCCGTCCTCCTGATCCTGCTACGTGTCAGCTCTGTGGTACTCCTGGGACTTATAGTCCTCCAGGGAACTCTGGTGTTCTCCTAATAGGTCGTGGAGATCCCTATAGGCTCGGACCCCGGTGTACGGTAATACTTGCTGAGATGAGCTATTAAGGCTCCACTGTCTCATAAACTTTCCACTCGCCTTCGGCCTACCTGGATCCTCACACTATCACACACTGGCAGTTGGTGGGTTGCCTCTTCACCGCTCTCTAAGCGTCGGCACGCCTCTCACAGAGTTGCACTCCTAGATTCAGCTCTGACTAGGCTGAGTGATCTCTGTTTCACTCTTACTAGACTCCACTTACTTTCTTGAACTGAATAGCTCTGCAGCCTCTCTAACCTCAGCTCTGCACTTCCCTCACTGCAGACTGACTGAGCAGAACTGACCTGGATGCTTCCTGTGTCAGCTTCTTTTATGTGTCCTACACAGCTCCCTCTGGTGGTCTTTGGGAATAAATGAACGTGTGTGCATGTGAATAATGACCTCTAGTGGGATATTCTTTCAGTGCACCCTTCTGGGAGATATGGATTCAGTCGCAGCTGGGCTCCACATTCCCCCCTAGTAGAACTCAGCACTCCGGGGCTGAAATACAAAAACAGATAACAATAAACATTGTATAATAACTCTTCCTTTACAGGAGGTAAGGCACTCTTGAACTGTTGCATAACGGTAAATAAACAACTATGTACATTAGCACAATGAGGGATTGAGCAACCATAAAAGTCCCAGTCTCTTTTGGAAAAAGGATGCTCAAAGGGGGTAGGGAAAACAAGCAAAAATAATGTCCATTCCACTTGTTTCAATATTATAAGGAAAAATAGGTTAATAAATAACGGTATACAAAGGCATGTTATAACAACAATATATACATTCATATACAGTGGTTCTTGATAATTATTTACATGTGTTAGGCCCTACTCTCTGTACCTAACAGGTAATTGCCCCCTTGTTGTGCGTACTGACCTACGTGGTGTAGTGGTAGGTGAGGTGTCAGTTACCCTGTCTGTCCTGCGTGCCGGCAAACTGTAGATCTGCCTCCACCTCTCTAGGGATCTGGCAAGCATACTAGCGACTGGGCGATGCGGTTCCGTTTCGCCAGGGGATTCTTCTTCCTGCAATTCAATTTCTTGGGATTCCGCTTCTTGGGGTGCTGCTGGGGCAGGTTCCTCTGGAACTGACTCTACTGCAACAACCGGTGCAACTGAATGTAGAGGTTCTTCTTGTGGTTGATAGAATTGAAGCACGGGAATGATTACAGCTTCTCCAATGCGAGGCCAATCCGCGGGGAAATCTCCTAAGTCTGTATGTATGACTGATTCATCACGCTCTTCCTGATTGATAACAGATTCTTCTCTCTGAAGCTTTAATGGGTTTGGACACAACTTTAGGTGATCTCGGGATACGGTTGCAGTCGTTCTTCCTCCATCCTTGCTAATTATGCACGTTTTCTTGTTGTCAAACCTTGAATTCTGTATGATGTAGGGCTCTCTTTCCCATTGATCGTCGAGTTTGTGTATCCTCCTCTTTCTTTTCAGTACGACTTCACCAGGTGCGAAAGGTTCAGCTGGCGCACTTTTGTTATAGCGATCTTCTTGTTTATCCCTTACTCGATTGAGACTATCTTCAATGCAGGCCTGTACTTTTCTGTACTGTTCCTGTCTGTTTGTGTCCCAGCCTTCAGTAGTCACATCTGCTTCTGGTTCTACAACACCAAGCTCCAGATCCATGGGCAGCTTTCCTGGTCTTGCCCGCATGAGGTAGGCTGGGGTGCAATTGGTGGAACTCACTGGTATGTGATTGTACAGATCTACCAGGTCAGGTAGTAGGTCTGGCCACCGATTTCTCTCTTCAAGTGGTACAGTCTTCAGCAGGTCAATGACGATGTGATTCATCTTCTCACAGAGACCATTGGTTTGAGGGTGGTATGGTGTGGTTCTGATCTTCTTACACCCGTACAAGTGACAGAACTCTTTGAACAATTCTGCCTCGAAGGCTGGGCCTTGGTCAGTTAGCACCTGCTCAGGATATCCGTGTGGTCTGCAGAAATACGCTTGGAACGTCTTTGCTGCTGTTTCTGCCGTCAGATCTTTGACAGGAGCGACCACCAGGAACCTGGAGTAGTGATCCACCATAGTCAGGGCATAGGAGTATCCTGACCAGCTGGGTGACAACTTGACATGGTCCAGGGCCACGATCTCCAAGGGACGAGTCGTCTTGATGGGTTGCAGGGGTGCCTTCTGACTGCTGTAGTCCTTTCTTCTGAGGCCACAGGGTCCACAGTTCTGGCACCATCTCTCAATGGAGCTGCGCATTCCCACCCAATAGAAACGACACTTCAACAGGGTCTCCAGCTTCTTCCAGCCAAAGTGTCCCGCTTGATCGTGGTAGGCTTCTAACACCATCTGGATGTCTGCTCTGGGGACTACTATTTGCCATACCATCTCATGGGTCCTTGGGTTGACGTACCTCCGGCACAGCTTCTCACGGTAGATGAACAACCGGCTTCTCTCATTCCACAGCTGCTTTGCTTGTAGAGGCGCATCCTTCTCCAAGGAGGAACCTTCTTGAGTTATCAGCTCCTTGATTCGGCTGACAACTGGATCGCTGTCCTGAGTCTCCTTCCAGCTGTGGTGAGGTAGAGGATTTAACGTCTTACCACGCGGCCTCCTGCAGGCTTGTTGCTCGTGGATCATCCCATTCCTGTGAAAGGCAGGTAGTTCAATCTCTTCCAGATCATCCACTTCTTCTTCTGTGTCCGATTCATGAGGCATCCTGGATAGGGCATCAGTGTTGGCATTCTTGCGGCCTGCTCGGTACTTGATTGTGAATTGGTAGTTTAACAGCCGAGCCATCCATCGTTGTTCCATGGCTCCCAGCTTAGCTGTTTCAAGATGCGTTAAGGGGTTGTTATCGGTGTAGGCAGTGAACTTGCTGGAGGCTAGGTAGTGCTTAAACCTCTCCATTATGGCCCAGACCAGTGCTAGGAACTCCAACTTGAAGCTGCTGTAGTTCTCTGGGTTCCTCTCGGTCGGGCGGAGCTTCCTGCTAGCATAGGCGATGACTTTCTCCAGGCCATTTTGCTTCTGACTGAGGACTGCTCCCAATCCTTCATTGCTGGCATCAGTATACAGCAGGAACGGCTGGCTGTAGTCAGGGTAAGCTAGAATCTCATCACCTGTCAGGATCTCCTTCATTTCCTTGAATGCTTCTGCCTGTTCTTTACCCCAGTGGAATGGAGAATTTCTGCTCTTGAGGGACTGTCCCACCAGGAGGTCTTGCAGAGGCGCTACTTTCTTGGTGTAGTCCTTCACAAACCTCCGGTAGTACCCTGTCAGTCCCAGGAACTGTCGCACCTCCTTGAGATTTTTCGGCTCCGGCCATTTCTGGATGGCGGTTATCTTCTCGGGGTCTGGCGCTACTCCTTCTGAGCTGACAATATGTCCCAGATACTGTACCTTCTGTTTGAGCAGATGGCACTTTGAAGGCTTCAGTTTCATCCCCTATTTGGACAGTGACTTGAATACCTCCGCCAGGTGCTTCAAATGATCTTCATACGTCTTGGAGTACACGATGACGTCGTCCAGGTACAGCAACACAGTTTCAAAGTTGAGATGTCCCAGGCAGCTCTCCATCACTCTCTGGAACATTCCAGGGGCACTGCTGAGTCCAAACGGCATTCTGTCGAACTCACAGAGTCCCATTGGGGTGGTGAAAGCCGTCTTCTCCCGATCCTCCTCAGCCACAGCTACTTGCCAGTACCCACTAGTGAGGTCAAGGGTGGAAAAGTAATTAGCAGTCTTTAATGCAGCTAAGGATTCCTCAATGCGTGGTAAAGGGTATGCATCTTTATGTGTAATGCGATTTACTTGTCTGTAATCTACACACATTCTCATGCTTCCATCCTTTTTCCTGACTAAGACTAGAGGTGCTGCCCAGGGACTGCAACTATCCCTTATCACCCCTGCCTCCTTCATGTCACGCAACATCTCCTTGGCTTTCTGGTAGTGTGCTGGTGGTATAGGCCTATACCGTTCTTTAATGGGAGGATGATTGCCTGTGGGGATGTGATGTTGAACCCCTTTAATTTTCCAAAGTCGAGTGGGTGTTTGCTGAATACCTGTGCATACTCCTGAACTACTCGATATACTCCTTGTTTCTGATGGGCTGGAGTGGTGTCTGTCCCGACATGGAGCTGCTGACACCAATCCTCCACCTGGGTGGTCGGACCGTTATCCTCCACTGGTTGTGGGGAGGTTAAGGGCTCCGTCGTGTGAATGGAGTTATTATCCACAGCATGTAACTTAGCAACAGTGGCATATCGTGGTAATTTGACTTCATCCTCTCCCCAGTTGAGAAGATGCACTGGCACCCTCCCATTATGTACATCCACTACCCCTCTGGCAGTCAAGAGTGTAGGTCTGTGCTCTGAACAATGGGGCTCTACTACTGCTTGGTAGTTCTGTCCTCTCAGACCTATTGCTGCTCTACACCAAATAAGCATTTCACTCATTGGGGGTATCACAATGGGGTTCGGGTCTGTCACCCGTACATTACCAATCTCACCACCGGTCAGTTTCACTTGCTGCTGGCACATCAGGGTCCGAATCTCCTTCCGGATCACTCCCTTTTGCCTTGGTCTGGCAACTTCGGCGAGCTGTTGGAGTAAAAACACAACCTCCTCCAAACAGTTACTAATAATGTTAGTGCCTAAAACCACATTCAACCCATTTTCCTCATTAACAGTCTTTACTACAAGAAGTCCCTGATCTTTTAGCTCCACTCTCCCCACTTTTACGTCTACGTTCTTAGCCCCCAGTAAGTCAAAAGGGAGGCCATTAGAGGCGTATACGGCAAAGTCAGGGTTTGGGGGTTGGAGACCGTCACTGGACCAGTACCTATTGTAAAGAACATCAGGTATGATGGTCACCTGAGATCCAGTGTCCAGCAGGGCAGGGATTGCGATCCCGTCCAGTATGATGGACAGGTATGGTCTTCCTCCCACAAACCTGCGGTTCCAGTCTGAGGGGCCTGAGGAGTCTATTCCTGGGTGTTGGCCCTCGGACCCAGGATTTGCTCGTTTAAAGGACACCGACGTGCTGGGTGACCTTCTTTGTGGCAGCGATAGCAGATGATCTCTCGGCGAGGATGATGCTGGTCGTGGGTCCTTCCTGGGCGTGGCGTTGTCCTCCTCCGGTGGGGCGACGTCCTACTTCTCCTCCGGTTCATCCAAGGGACATCCTCTGGGCAGTCAGCTAGCAGGATCTTTCCTTCTTCCTCCGTCGGCAGTTGCAGGGCACTCATTACAGTGGCCAGGTTTTTGGTCAGCTGGCGCACTTCTGAGCGCAGACAGTCCAGCTCGGTAGGGGGCGCCACCTGCGTTTTGGCTTCCGCAACCAGCGGGGAAAAGGTGGATGCTGCTGGCTTTAGGGTGGTTTCACTCGGGTGACATTGGGTTGCCATCTAGGGTGTTTCCAGGGGTCGCAGTCCTTTTATAGCCATATCTTTAAGGGCATCAAAGGTAGCATCAGGATGATCCAAGGACCACCAGTGCACAGTCCTGCTTTCAGCTTGGGACCTCAGTCCCCGTACAAATTGTTCCTTTAACATTTTATTCTCTTTAGTGACACTTATGGGGTTAACTTGTTTAAGTGCTCGCAGGGCCCCTGTAGTCGGCAGGCGTAGTCCCTAATGCTGTCATCTGGTTTCTGGGAGCATTGGTAAAACCTCATCCGGAGATCTGTTTCAGTGCGGTCCTCAAAGATAGTCTGTAGCTTTAAGAAAATTGCAAGCACTGATTCCTGGTCTGTAGCTGTCCAAGTCTCTACCTCTCTCTCTGCAGCACCAGTCAATTGTCCCACTACCACTGCAGCTCTCTGCTTTTCTGTCATAGGGTACATGTCCATTATGCTGCATATTTTTCGCTTGAACCCTGACAGGGTGTCTGGCTTGCCGCTGTACTGAGGGAGCCACTTCGCTCCAGGCATGTATGGCAGCGTTAGCGGTACTATTGGGGCCACAGGACCAGGTGAGGGGCTAGCATTTCCAGCCTGTGCGGCAGCGCCGAGGGGTAAGTCATTAAGGCCGTCGGCCTGGGCCGCGTTGTCGGCTGGCTGCTGTGACATGTCTGCGCCCCCTAGTTAAGCGTGGCCTACCTTCTCTGAAGGCTGCAGCTCCGCAGGGCACAGTGATGTGTAGAAGGACCTGTGTCGCTGGCGCTCTGACATCAGAGCGTTCACTGTAGCTCTTCACAGGACCTGCCGCCGCGTCAGCGTTAGGGGCGTGTCCAGGACTCAGCGCGCTTTTGCAGGTACGCCCACTAGTTTTTGCGCCGTGGCGCTGTAAATGGCGGGCAATGGCGGGCAAATGGCGGGAAATCTTCACCACATACAAAACACAGTCTTTAGGCACACAGTACCCGGTGGCAACGGGCACAAATTACTCCGTTGCTGCAGGGCACGAAATCCTGTTCGTGACGCCAGGACAGATGAGTCGCACAGCCAGGGTTTTGGGGTACTCGGCACCGAGCCCGTTGATGTCTATGGGGAATGTCACGGGTAGCACAGCTCGGTCCGTGCCCTGGGCGCTCACTGTAATGTGGGATATTTACAGGTGACTTGAATGATGATATGGGAATTCGTGACGCCACTTGTGGTACCTGGTCAGGATGACCAGCGCTGCTATGCAGACCCACTGGAGGGTTAATATTGTGCAGCTAGGTGTTAAGCCTTCCACAAGTAAGGCTGAGTTCTCCTCCAGGGCAGATAGATGTGCAGGGGTGCAGGACAGGCTGGGACCCGGCAGACAGGAGTAATAAGGGAGACACACACATAAGTCACTTTAGTACCTTTACTGAAGATGTTGCAGGCACTTCCCGGAGCGCTGTAGGGTGAAGGGTGCACATCCAGATTCCTCCACTTGGTAGGTGTGTGGCCTCCTGTTCTCTGCCTTTTTGTAATGAAGTCCTGACCTGCTTGTAGCTAGGTCTAACTTGGTCTCCGTCTGCACCTGGCTGACCTTGTGATTGGACCTCTTCTTGAAGTACACAGTCTCTATTTGCAGTGCACTGCTAGACTCCGTCCTCCTGATCCTGCTACGTGTCAGCTCTGTGGTACTCCTGGGACTTGTAGTCCTCCAGGGAACTCCGGTGTTCTCCTAAAAGGTCGTGGAGATCCCTATAGGCTCGGACCCCGGTGTCCGGTAATACTTGCTGAGATGAGCTATTAAGGCTCCACTGTCTCATAAACTTTCCACTCGCCTTCGGCCTACCTGGATCCTCACACTATCACACACTGGCAGTTGGTGGGCTGCCTCTTCACCGCTCTCTAAGCGTCGGCACGCTTCTCACAGAGTTGCACTCCTAGATTCAGCTCTGACTAGGCTGGAGTGATCTCTGTTTCACCTCTTACTAGACTCCACTTACTTTCTTGAACTGAATAGCTCTGCAGCCTCTCTAACCTCAGCTCTGCACTTCCCTCACTGCAGACTGACTGAGCAGAACTGACCTGGATGCTTCCTGTGTCAGCTTCTTTTATGTGTCCTACACAGCTCCCTCTGGTGGTCTTTGGGAATAAATGAACGTGTGTGCATGTGAATAATGACCTCTAGTGGGATATTCTTTCAGTGCACCCTTCTGGGAGATATGGATTCAGTCGCAGCTGGCCTCCACACGGGATAGTACGTCGAAGCGATCAGCTGCGCTCCCGGTGGGAGCGCAGATGATCGCAGCTGGGTGTCAGCTATTTAACACAGCTGACACCCGGCACTATGTGCCAGGAGCGGTCACGGACCGCTCCAGGCACATTAACCCCTGGCACACCACGATCAGACATGATCGCGGTGTACCGGGGCACAGGGGAGCATCGCACAGGGAGGGGACTCCCTGCGTGCTCCCTGAGGCCATCAGAACAGTGCAATGTGACCGCGCTGTTCTGAAGGTCTCTTCCCTGCAGGACCCTGGATCCAAGATGGCCGCCGGGTCCTGCAGGGTGGCGGCTTCCTCAGTGCCTGCTGAGAGTAGGCGCTGAGGAAGCGTCATGCACTGCCTGTGAGATCGCTGGTCTCACAGAGTGCTGTGCACACTATGAGACCAGCGATCTGATAAAAAACAGTGATGTCCCACCCTGGGACAAAGTAAAAAAGTTTTAAAAAATCAAAATCCCGAGTGTAAAAAAAATTTCAAAATAAAGGAAAAAAAAAAAAATATTCCCCAATAAATTAATTTCTTCCTGTAAATAAAAAAACCAAAACAATAAAAGTACACATATTTGGTATCGCCGCGTCCGTAACAACCCCCCCTATAAAACTGTCCCTCTAATTAACCCCTTTAGTGAACCCCTTAAAAAAAAAAACAAAGCAAAAAATCAATGCTTTATCATCATACACGGAACAAAAAATGGAATAACACGCGATCAAAAAGACCGATATAAATAAACATGGTACCGCTGAAAACGACATCTTGTCCCGCAAAAAATGAGCCATGATACAGCATCATCAGCGAAAAAATAAAAAAGTAATAGCTCGCAGAATAAAGCGATGCAAAAATAATTATTTTTTATATAAAATTGTTTATATTGTATAAAGGCTCCAAAACCTAAAAAAATTATATAAATGAGGTATCGCTGTAATCGTACTGACCCGAAGAATAAAACTGCTTTATCAATTTTACCACACTTGGAACGGTATAAACGCCGCCCCCAAAATAAATTCATGAATTGCTGATTTTTGTTCATTCTAACCTCCCAAAAATCAAAATAAAAAACGATCAAAAAATGTCACGTGCTCAAAAATGTTACCAATAAAAACGTCAACTCGTCCCGTAAAAAATAAGACCTCACATGACTCTTTGGGCCAAAATATGCAAAAATTATAGCTCTCCAAATGTGGTGATGCAAAAACTATTTTTTGCAATAAAAAGCATCTTTTAGCGTGACAGATGCCAATCATAAAAACCCGCTATAAATAGTAAATCAAACCCCCCTTTATCACCTCTTAGTTAGGGAAAAATAATAAAATTAAAAAAATGTATTTATTTCCATTTTCCCATTAGGGTTAGGGTTAGGGTGGCGGCTAAAGTTAGGGTTAGGGTTGGGGCTAAAATAAGGATTAGGGTTAGGGTTGGGATAAGGGTTAGGGGTGTGGTAGGGTTAGGTTTGTGGTTAGGGTTATGGTTAGGGTTGGGACTAGGGTTAGGGGTGTGTTGGGGTTAGGGTTGGAGTTTGAATTGGGGGGTTTCCGCTGTTTAGGCACATCAGGGGCTCTCCAAATGTGACATGGCGTCTGATCTCAATTCCAGCCAATTCTGCGTTGAAAAAGACAAACGGTGCTCCTTCACTTCTGAGCTCTGCCATGCGCCCAAACAGTAGTTTACCCCCACATATGGGGTATCAGCGTACTCCGGACAAATTGGACAACTTTTGGGGTCCAATTTTCCTGTTACCCTTGTGAAAATAAAATATTGGGGGCGAAAAAATCATTTTTGTAAAAAAAAAAAAGATTTTTTATTTTTACAGCTGTACGTTAAAAACTTCTGTGAAGCACTTCGGGGTTCAAAGTGCTCACCACACATCTAGATAAGTTCCTTGTGGGGTCTATTTTCCAAAATGGGGTCACTTGTGGGGGGTTTCAACTGTTTAGGCACATCAGGGGCTCTCCAAATTCAACATGACGCCCGCAGACCATTCCATCAAAGTCTGCAATCCAAAATGTCACTACTTCCTTCCGAGCCCCGACGTGTGCCCATACAGTAGTTTTCTCCCACATATTGGATATCAGCGTACTCAGGACAAATTGGAAAACAACTTTTGGAGTCCAATTTCTCCTGTTACCCTTGGGAAAATGAAAAGTTGGGGACTAAAAGATCATGTTTGTGGAAAAAATATGATTTTTTATTTTCTTGCTCGGGCATTATAAACTTTAGTGAAACACCTGGGGGTTCAAAGTTCTCACCACACATCTAGATAAGTTCCTTGAGGGGTCTAGTTTCCAAAATGGTGTCATTTGTCAGGGGTTTCCACTATTTAGGCAGATCAGGAGCTCTCCAAACACGACATGGCGTCCAGCCAATTCTGCGTTGAAAAAGTCAAAAAGCGCTCCTTCCCTTCCAAGCTCTGCCATGCACCGAAACAGTGGTTTACCCCCACATATGGGGTATCAGCGTACTCAGGACAAATTGCACAATAACTTTTGGAGTCTTGTTACCCTTGGGAAAATAAAAATTGTGGTGAAAAGATCATTTTTGTGAAAAAATATGATCTTTTAATTTTACGGCTCTACGTTATAAACTTGTGTGAAGCACTTGGGGGTTCAAATTGCTCACCACAGATCTAGATAAGTTCCTTAGGGGGTCTAGTTTCCAAAATGGGGTCACTTGTTGGGGATTTCCACTGTTTAGGCACATCAGGGGCTTTCCAAATGCAACATGGCGTCCAATCTCAATTCCAGTCAATTTTGGATAGAAAAAGTCAAATGGTGCTCCTTCCATTTCGAGCTCTGCCGTGCGCCTAAACAGTGGTTCCCCCCACATATGGGGTATCAGCATACTCAGGACAAATTGGAAAACAACTTTTGTGGTCCAATTTCTCCTGTTACCCTTGGGAAAATAAAAAATTGGTGACTAATAGAAAAAAATAGGATTTGTTATTTTCATGCCCTGGCATTATAAACTTGTGTGAAGCACTTGGGGGTTCAAAGTGCTCACCACAGATCTAGATAAGTTCCTTAAGGGGTCTAGTTTCCAAAATTGGGTCACTTGTGGGGGGTTTCCACTGTTTAGGCTCATCTGGGGCACTGCAAACGGAACATGACCCCCATCAACGTCTGCATTCCAAAACGTTATTACTTCCTTTCCAAGCCCTGCCGTGCTCCCAAACAGTTCCCCCCCCACATATGGGGTATCAGCGTACTCAGGACAAATTGGACAACAACTTTTGGGGTCCAATTTCCTTGGGAAAAATCAAAAATGTAGGACTAAAAATAATTTTTGTGGAAAATTGTTCTTTTTTTTCACACCCAGGCATTATAAACTTTTGTGAAACATTTGGGGGTTCAAAGTGCTCACAACAGATCTAGATAAGTTCCATAGGGGGTCTAGTTTCAAAAATGGTGTCACTTGTGGGGGGTTTCCACTGTTTAGGCGCATCAGAGGCTCTCCAAACGCGACATGGCGTCCAATCTGAATTCCAGCCAATTTTGGTTTGAAAAAGTCAAACGGCGCTACTTGCCTTACGAGCTCTGCCGTGTGCCCAAACAGTGGTTTTCCCCCACATATGGGTTATTGGCGTACTCATGAGAAATTTCACAACAACTTTATCTGTCCATTTTCTCCTTTTACCCTTGTGAAAATAAAAAAAAAGTTTGTAAAAGATCATTTTTGTGACTAAAAAGTTAAATATTCATTTTTTCCTTCCACGTTGCTTCAGCTCCTGTGAAGCACCTGAAGGGTTAATAAACTTCTTGAATGTGGTTTTGAGTACCTTGAGGGGTGCAGTTTTTAGAATGGTGTCACTTTTGGGTATTTTCTGCCATATAGACCCCTCAAAGCGACTTCAAATGTGAGGTGGTCCCTAAAAAAATGGTTTTGTAAATTTTGTTGTAAAAATGAGAAATCGCTTGTCAACTTTTAACCCTTATAATTTCCTAACAAAAAAAAATTTTGGTTACAAAATTGTGCTGATGTAAAGTAGACATGTGGGAAATGTTATTTCTTAACTATATTGTGTGACTTATTTCTCTGTTTTAAGGGAATAAAAATTCAAAGTTTGAAAATTGCAAAATTTACAAAATTTTCGCCATATTTGCATTTTTTTTCAAAAATAAACGCAAGTTATATTGAAGAAATTTTAACACTAACGTGAAGTACAATATATCACGAGAAAACAATCTCAGAATCGTGAATATCTGTTGAAGTGTTCCAGAGTTATAGCCTCATAAAGAGACAGTGGTCAGAATTGTAAAAATTGGCCCTGTCACGTGCAAACCACCCTTGGGGGTGAAGGGGTTAAAGTTCTTGATAATCCAATAATTGATTGATTTAGGGGCAATCTTAAGGCTGGGTCTCACATAACGATACACCAGCGATCCCGACAACGATATGCACTTGTCAGGATCGCTGGTGTATCGCTACATGATCGCTGCTGAGCTGCCAAATAGGCAGCTCAGGCAGCGATCTGGGACAGCGACACTGCAGGTAACATCGCTTAGTTACCCGCAGTGTACCTTGGATACCAGCGCGCTGATGCAGGGAGCTGGTATCCAAGGTACACAGCGGATTTCCAAGCGCTGCGCGGTGCCTGGAAACCCGTTGTGTACCTTGGATACCAGCTCCCTGCATCAGGGCGCTGGTATCCAAGGTACACAGCGGGTTTCTAGGCACAGCCCGCGCCTGGAAACCCGCTGTGTACCTTGGTTACCAGCGGATCGCTGGTCTCCCGCCTGTCACACGCAGCGATGCGTGCCTGTCAGCGGGAGACCAGCGATCAAAAAAATGTCCTGACATTTCAGCGACGATCAGCGATACCCAGCAGGGGGGCTGATCGTCGCTGAATGTCACACACAGCGATATTGCTGGTGAGCTCGGTGCTGCGTCACAAAACTAGTGACTCAGCACCGATCTCGGTAGCGATATCGCTATGTGAGACGGGCCCTTTACAAGCAGCAATGTCCTTGCCTTTAAAGCTCTTTTGATACAAAATGGTGATGACTACACGTTTCCTTGGAGGTAACCATAGTTAACAGAAGAAGACCATGATTTCAAGCTCCATGTAATGTATGGAGTACAGTTCATATAGCGTCTTGTGCTTGGGTGCGATGAAAACACATGAGACACAGGTTTGATATAGAAGGTCTTGTATTACTTCATACAAGTGGCAAAAATAGTCACACAGTTTGCAGATACAGAAGCAGGAGACACAGCAGGCCAGAGTAACTTAAGCTCAGCAATCACTCTCCAAAACAGGTTCAGGATCTCTTCTCTGTTACCGTAATTCCATGCAAACATGGATTTATCAAATAGCAAGGTTCCAGAGTCCACATGTGTTCCAAGGTTCCTCAGAAGGAAATAGCTGGAGTACAAAGTCCAAGGCTTCCAGGAGTCAGGTCACAGGTTCACTGCAGGCTTGATTCTGAAGCACTGATTGCTCAGCTGTGGCTGCTTAAGAAGCAAGAGGGAGAGAATCAGGGCGGGAACATGAAAGCTGGAAACTCCATATTGACTGAGGGCAAGATAGCTGCAGCAAGACCGAAAGTAAAATGGCTGACGGAAAAACTGAGTTTCAAGAAACATGTACAAGAACCTTACATTACTCCCCCCTTAGGGACAACCTCCGGATGACCTCAGACCAGGCTTGTCTGGGTACCTCTGATGAAACTGGCGGAGCAAGCGAGGAGCATTAACGTTATTGACTGGTTCCCATGAGTTGTCCTCCACTGGGTAGCCCTGCCATTTAATCAAATATTGTAACTGATTTCTGTACAACCTGGAATCTAGAATCCTTTCCACCACAAACTCTTCCTGACCATCGACCAGCACCGGGCCAGGGCAAGGAGAAGAACGTCCAGGAAACGTATTGGGTGTTGCAGCCTTTAGCAGGGATACATGAAAGACAGGGTGGATTCTCATAGTTCTGGGCAGTTGAAGACGACAAGCAACGGCACTTATAATTTTACTGATTTTATAGGGTCCAATGTACTTATGTCCCAACTTAGACGATGGAATCCTTAACTTAAGATTTCTGGTTGACAGCCAGACCAGGTCTCCTACCTTGAAAGCTGGTGCAGGTTTACGAAATTTATCTGCTGCTTTCTTGTACCTTTCCTGAGCCAATTCCAGATTTCCCTTTAGAAGATCCATATTCTTTTGTAAAGACGTGATTCTTTCAGCCACTGCTGGCAAAGGCGTTTCTATGGGAAATCGAGGAAGAATGTTAGGATGATAACCTAAATTGGAGTAAAAAGGAGACTGCTTAGTGGAGGCGCTCTGAGAGTTGTTATAAGAGAACTCAGCCAGTGGAAGTAGATCCACCCAATCATCCTGTAGGTGGCAGATAAAGCAGCGGAGATACTGCTCCAGGGTCTGATTGGTTCGTTCTGTCTGTCCATTAGTCTGGGGATGAAAAGCAGAAGAAAGGTTTACTTTAATGTCCAATGCTGCACAGAAATTTTGCCAGAACCTTGAAGTGAATTGCACCCCTCGATCCGAAATAACCTCATCCGGTACTCCATGTAAGCGAAACACATTCTTAATCATCAAATCTGATGTCTGTTTTGCAGTGGGTAAGCCGACACAAGGGATAAAATGAGCTGCCTTTGTTAAACGATCAACCACCACTAGAATGGTGTTTTTCCCTTGAGAGGTTGGTAACTCCACAATGAAGTCCATAGAAATGGATCCCCACGGGCGGGACGGGGTGAGAAGAGGTTGCAACAGACCAGTTGGTGAGGAGCGAGGTGTTTTGCATCTTGCACAGACTTCACATGAAGTGACATAGTTTAAGACATCTTTCCTGTAAGTGGGCCACCAAAAGAAACGAGAAAGAAATTCCTGTGTCTTTAGAATTCCTCTATGCCCAGCTATCTTGGAATCGTGAATGAGTTGCAATACTCTCAATCTGACTGTTTCAGGAATATACAGACGTTGTCCCTGAATCCACACACCATTCTTAAAGACAAGACTTACGTCCCTTGGGGGTTGTGCCAACAAGGAATCCGCATGGTATGCTTCCTTGATGTCCTTAAGTAGGTCTTGATTATGAATCACTCCCAGGAATCTAGAGTCAGAAAGAATAGTCTTAGGAGGAGCAAGTGGACGGGTCTCTGCTGAATGAATCCTAGAGAGTGCATCAGCCTTTCCATTGCGCGAACCTGGTCTATAAGAAATGACAAAATTAAATTGGTTTAAGAAAAGATTCCAGCGAGCCTGGCGAGGAGTCAGGCACTTAGCCGACCTGATAAATTCAAGATTACGATGGTCTGTCAGGACGACTATTTGCTGTGCAGCACCCTGAAGAAGGTGTCTCCATTCTTTGAAGGCGGCAATAATGGCCAACAACTCTCTATTGCCCACATCGTAGTTCCTCTCAGCCGAAGACAACTGCTGGGAAAAGAAGGCACAGGGATGCAAGACATTCTTCTCACCTGTTCTCTGAGAGAGTATAGCTCCAACGGCACAGTCTGAAGCATCCACCTCTATTATGAAGGCAAGTTCGGGGTTGGATGTACTAAGATAGGTGCGGTGGTAAATTTATCTTTTAGACGGGAAAATGCTTCCTGGGCTTGGGGAGTCCAGGAGAACCTAGACTCTTTCCGGGTAAGTTGGGTGATAGGTGACACTACCTCAGAGAAATTCCTAATGAAACGTCTATAGAAGTTGGCAAACCCGATGAAGCGCTGCACCTCCTTCACATTTCTAGGAATTGGCCAATCCTTGATGGCTTGGGTCTTGCTTCCATCCATACTAATTCCTTGTGTAGACAGTACATACCCCAGAAATTGAATTTCGGTCCTATGGAATTCACACTTTTCAAGTTTGATGTAAAGATGGTTTTGTCTTAGACGTTCCAAGACCATTCTCACATTGTCCATGATGTTCCTCTGTGGAGTTAGAAAAAATTAGAATATCATCCAAATAAATCACCACGAATGTATCTAGGAGATCCCTGAAGATGTCATTCACCAAGTGTTGGAAAGTGGCTGGGGCGGTACTCAGACCAAAAGGCATAACTAGATATTCAAAGTGTCCATAGCGTGACCTGAATGCAGTCTTCCATTCATCCCAGGTCTAATACGGACCAAGTTATAGGCCCCACGGAGATCCAGTTTAGAGAAAATTTTGGCATGCCGCACTCTCTCCAATAACTCAGGGATTAAAGGCAATGGATAACGGTTTCTAATAGTAACCTTATTGAGTTCCCTATAGTCTACGCAGGGTCTCAGAGATCCATCTTTCTTCTTCACAAAGAAGATGGGTGCACCTGCAGGAGATGAAGAGGGGCGTATGAAGCCCTTGGCTAGATTTTAGTCTATGTAATCCTTTAAAGCCTTTAGCTCGGACCCCGCCAGGGGGTAGATCTTACCAAAAGGTATCTCTGCTCCAGGCAATAATTCAATTGGACAATCATATGGACGGTGAGGGGGAAGCTGGTCAGCGTTCTTCTTGTCACATAAATCCACATAGTCCTGGTATACAGCTGGTAGTTCAGGGACTGACATGGTTCCTTTAGGAACAGAGCAAGCTGAAACTTCTGGACTCATCTGTTTCTCTGGAAAGTGTAATTCCTTGGTCTCCCAGTTAATGGTAGGGTTCTGAGCCTGCAGCCATGGTAGCCCTAGAATAATGGGAAAGTGGGGAGAAGAGATAAGCATAAAGGACAGTTTCTCTTGATGATCTTTACCCATAAGGACCCTCAAAGGCTCCGTTTCCTGATCCACTGGTCCAGAGGTCAGCAGGGAGCCATCCACAGTTTCCATCTGTACTGGAGTAGCCTTCTTCACTGAACATATCCCTGTTTCAGAGCAAAGGAGACATCCATAAAATTTCCACTTGCCCCTGAGTCGATCATAGCAGAGCTAGACACCCAGACTGAGTCAACCAGAGTTTGATGGAAAGGAAGCAATGAGAATTGTTTTTCTTACAACTCAGCTGGGACACCGCTGAGGAAACTTGAAAAATTGCAGCGTTTACACAGTCATCGTCCTCAGAAGTAACGGAGTTTAAGTCCGAGAAATCAATATCTGTTGCTGCAGATCTCTCTGGAGCCTGAGGCTCGGACCTGACAGATCTCCTCTCGCAACACTCACAGTGAATGAGTGCTGCAGTAGTCTTACGAGAACGGCTGGGGCAGTTTATAATGAAGTGCCCTGACTTACCACAATAGAAACATAGATTTTCCTTAAAACGATGTTCTTTACGTGCATCACTAACCCGTCTTTGTAAAGAGTCCACCTGCATGGGTTCAGGTTCAGGTTCCCGTGTGATCCTACTCAAAGGTTCCTTAGCTGGGGAGGAAGGTAGGAAAAGGTTAGTGCGATTGCTTTCGAACCATCTCTCTTGCCTTCGTTCAGTCAGACGAGTATCAATACGGATGCAGTAGTTAATAAAGTCACCTAACGCAGTGGGAGGGTCGGCACGAGCAAGTTCATCCTTAATCAGTGGAGACAACCCTTTTCGAAAAATAGATTTTTTGGCGGAACTGTCCCAGGTGGTATCAAGGGCCCATCTCCTGAAATCCAAGGCATATTCGGCTACGAGTGCTTACCTTGGCGCAAAGTTAACATGGCTGCTTCAGCTGTTGCACCTCGATTGGGGTCATCAAACACCTGCCCCATGGCTGAAATGAAAGCATCAAGATGATCCAAACATTCATCCTCAGTCTCAATCAGAGGGTTTGCCCACATCAAAGCCTTGTTGGTAAGCAACATAATTATAGTAAGCACTTTAGATCGTTCAGTGGGAAATTGTGAAGCATGTGCAGAAAAAAAAAGATTGCATTGGTTAATAAATCCCTGAATTTCTCACGTTCACCGCCAAAACGAAAAGGGGGCAACTTGGGAATCCCAGAACTCGGGGCTACGGCAGGAGCCTGGACTCGCTCCTCTAGAACCTCAATCCTGGCTCGTAAATCCTGGGTAGTTTGTCCAAAGACTTGCAAATTGTGATTAGTGAGGTCCTGTAGGTTTGCAAAACGGGTTTTTATAGACTGTAAATCTGCAAGGATATTATCAGTCACTCCGCAAAGTTCCTTTATGCGGGCCTCCATCTTCCAGATCTTTTAAGACAGGAGTACTGGAAGGAGAAGAGAAAAAGAGAGAAAAAAAAAAAAAACAATAGTGTTTACCTGTGGTAACACTGCAGAAAAAAAAAAAATTAAGGGAACTGCTCACCTGGAATGGTTGTGAGAAGTCACAACCACTGTCATCACAGAAAGTACAACCGGACATCTGATATCCACAGTTACAGCAGACACAGCCTTCCAGACCCAGCAGACACTAACGTTTGGCTTCAGAATCTTGTAATGTATGGAGTACAGTTCATATAGCGTCTTGTGCTTGGGTGCGATGAAAACACATGAGACACAGGTTTGACATAGAAGGTCTTGTATTACTTCATACAAGTGGCAAAAATAGTCACACAGTTTGCAGATACAGAAGCAGGAGACACAGCAGGCCAGAGTAACTTAAGCTCAGCAATCACTCTCCAAAACAGGTTCAGGATCTCTTCTCTGTTACCGTAATTCCATGCAAACGTGGATTTATCAAATAGCAAGGTTCCAGAGTCCACATGTGTTCCAAGGTTCCTCAGAAGGAAATAGCTGGAGTACAAAGTCCAAGGCTTCCAGGAGTCAGGTCACAGGTTCACTGCAGGCTTGATTCTGAAGCACTGATTGCTCAGCTGTGGCTGCTTAAGAAGCAAGAGGGAGAGAATCAGGGCGGGAACATGAAAGCTGGAAACTCCATATTGACTGAGGGCAAGATAGCTGCAGCAAGACAGAAAGTAAAATGGCTGACGGAAAAACTGAGTTTCAAGAAACATGTACAAGAACCTTACACTCCATCTCCCTTTCAAAGCAAACAGTCTGCTGGTTCAATCAGTATGACAGAGTGATATCAGTTGCCTTGTACTCAGGAACATGTTCTCCTGGGCTAAGGAGAAAATTCCTGAAGTCTTATAAGGCCATTTTGTGACTAGGCTGAAATTCAGTGGAAATGGGGGTTTTCAGAGTTAAATGAATCCACCTTTGCTGCTAGTGGATCCAATGGGAAAGCTTCATGTCTGATTGTATTTTAAAGAGACAAAAAACCTGACTGGCACTTCCAGACTAATGTGAACTAGGTGCAAACCAAAGGGAGCTACCCTCATGTAAAACATCCAAAAAAAGGCTGCACTCAAGCATACTAAAGCATGACAACATAGAATACATGAAATTTTGAATAGCAATATGGCTTTGGAATATAAGGAAAAATTTGAGACGCTTAGTATAAACATTTGGCCAAACATTTTAAAGCCCAACAACCATCGTCAAGGTGGTCTCAATTCTGTTGAGTCCCTAACCTAATGTGAACATACCTCTATTAGGCTGATATCTGAATTTCTGGGTGAATATGCACCTCTGTCAGCAATGCCTGCATTTATGGGTAAAGTAGGGACCTGGTGTAATTAAAATCACCACCTGGTGGGGGCGGAGTGCTCGGTCAGCAAGCTAACATTCAAAAGACAAAAAACCTGACTGGCACTTCCAGACTAATGTGAACTAGGTGCAAACCAAAGGGAGCTACCCTCATGTAAAACAACCAAAAAAAGGCTGCACTCAAGCATACTAAAGCATGACAACATAGAATACATGAAATTTTGAATAGCAATATGGCTTTGGAATATAAGGAAAAATTTGAGACGCTTAGTATAAACATTTGGCCAAACATTTTAAAGCCCAACATCCATCGTCAAGGTGGTCTCAATTCTGTTGAGTCCCTAACCTAATGTGAACATACCTCTATTAGGCTGATATCTGAATTTCTGGGTGAATATGCACCTCTGTCAGCAATGCCTGCATTTATGGGTAAAGTAGGGACCTGGTGTAATTAAAATCACCACCTGGTGGGGGCGGAGTGCTCGGTCAGCAAGCTAACATTCAAAAGACAAAAAACCTGACTGGCACTTCCAGACTAATGTGAACTAGGTGCAAACCAAAGGGAGCTACCCTCATGTAAAACATCCAAAAAAAGGCTGCACTCAAGCATACTAAAGCATGACAACATAGAATACATGAAATTTTGAATAGCAATATGGCTTTGGAATATAAGGAAAAATTTGAGACGCTTAGTATAAACATTTGGCCAAACATTTTAAAGCCCAACAACCATCGTCAAGGTGGTCTCAATTCTGTTGAGTCCCTAACCTAATGTGAACATACCTCTATTAGGCTGATATCTGAATTTCTGGGTGAATATGCACCTCTGTCAGCAATGCCTGCATTTATGGGTAAAGTAGGGACCTGGTGTAATTAAAATCACCACCTGGTGGGGGCGGAGTGCTCGGTCAGCAAGCTAACATTCAAAAGACAAAAAACCTGACTGGCACTTCCAGACTAATGTGAACTAGGTGCAAACCAAAGGGAGCTACCCTCATGTAAAACATCCAAAAAAAGGCTGCACTCAAGCATACTAAAGCATGACAACATAGAATACATGAAATTTTGAATAGCAATATGGCTTTGGAATATAAGGAAAAATTTGAGACGCTTAGTATAAACATTTGGCCAAACATTTTAAAGCCCAACAACCATCGTCAAGGTGGTCTCAATTCTGTTGAGTCCCTAACCTAATGTGAACATACCTCTATTAGGCTGATATCTGAATTTCTGGGTGAATATGCACCTCTGTCAGCAATGCCTGCATTTATGGGTAAAGTAGGGACCTGGTGTAATTAAAATCACCACCTGGTGGGGGCGGAGTGCTCGGTCAGCAAGCTAACATTCAAAAGACAAAAAAACCTGACTGGCACTTCCAGACTAATGTGAACTAGGTGCAAACCAAAGGGAGCTACCCTCATGTAAAATATCCAAAAAAAGGCTGCACTCAAGCATACTAAAGCATGACAACATAGAATACATGAAATTTTGAATAGCAATATGGCTTTGGAATATAAGGAAAAATTTGAGACGCTTAGTATAAACATTTGGCCAAACATTTTAAAGCCCAACAACCATCGTCAAGGTGGTCTCAATTCTGTTGAGTCCCTAACCTAATGTGAACATACCTCTATTAGGCTGATATCTGAATTTCTGGGTGAATATGCACCTCTGTCAGCAATGCCTGCATTTATGGGTAAAGTAGGGACCTGGTGTAATTAAAATCACCACCTGGTGGGGGCGGAGTGCTCGGTCAGCAAGCTAACATTCAAAAGACAAAAAACCTGACTGGCACTTCTAATAGAGGTATGTTCACATTAGGTTAGGGACTCAACAGAATTGAGACCACCTTGACGATGGTTGTTGGGCTTTAAAATGTTTGGCCAAATGTTTATACTAAAGGGTATGCCACACTAAACAATATCGCTAACGAGATCGCTAAAAAACGTCACTATTTAGCGATCCCGTTAGCGATATTGTTCAGTGCGGCAGCTTCCAGCGACGAGCTTCCTGCTGTGATCTCGCTCGTCGCTGACATCGTTCCGGACCCTATTTTATCGTCGGCGCTCCCGCTGGGTAAGTATTATCGCTGAATGTGGCACCTTTTTGTGAACAATGTGCGACCTCATTAACGATGCATTAGTCAGCGGCGGAGGCGGGACTTTGTTTTCTTTCATTAACGCCCTTCAGCTCCGATTGGTGACCACAAACATCACCTCAGCTATAATAACTGCGCCTCCATCCATTGTTTCCAGAGCACTTTGTGGATGATTCCAACTGTGCTTTGTGCGTTTTTGTGAGGATAGTATCGCGTGTCGGTGTTTTGCGATCATATTTGTGGCGCAGTGGTGGGTTTTGCGATCCTGTCTGAGTCGTTAGAGCACCATCCATCCCCATTTGGATTTGGATCTTTGGGATATTTGGATTTGGATTCAAGGTACATATTGTTTGTGATGTTGTGATGTTTTGATATTGTTTTTTGACCTTATTTTTTTTTTTTCGTCCTCTGCTTTATTGCTTTTACACCCCTGACCTTATTTATTTATTTATTTATTTTTTTCGTCTGCTTTATTTATTTTACACCCCAGACTTTATTTATTTTTTTCTTTTTTTTTTTTTATTTATTTATTTTACACCCCTGACTTTATTTATTATTTTTTTTTTGCTTTATTTATTTTACACCCCTCACCATTTTAGACATTTGTAAACTGTATAAACTGAAAAGTTTATTTTTTTTTTTGTTATATAATTTTTATTTTATTCTTTATTTTATTCTGTTTAAACACTTTATTAATAGTAATTATTTAGTAATTAACTTTTCTCTTCTTTACCGTACAGGTTACATAATGAACCTGTCCACCGCGAAGCGTATGATTGTGGCAGTTGCACTGTCAATGGAGGCAGATCGTCAAGAAGAGGCGCGGGTGGAAGAGAGGCGCTCCAAGCGAAAGCGTCGCATGTGGACCAGAGAATGGCTGGAGCAGAGGTCCAGATTCACCCACATGCATCTAGTGAGGGAGTTGCAGGAGAAGAATCCGCAGGATTTCCGGAATTATCTACGGATGTCGGAGGATTCATTCAAGCTCCTACTGGAAGCTGTGAGGCCACTCATTGAACGGCAGGATACCCGGATGCGTGCAGCTGTTTCAGCAGAGGAACGTTTGGCAGTAACGCTGCGATTTCTGGCAACCGGACGTTCCATGAAGGATTTGCAATATTCTGCTGCAATTTCTCGGTCGCTGCTTGGAGAACTAATTCCGGAGACATGCAACGCCATCGTCCGCAGTTTACGGAGCTACATGCCATTTCCAAAATCAGTGGCGGAATGGCAAATTATTGCCTCTGATTTTGAACGGATTTGGCAGTTCCCAAACTGTGGTGGTGCCTTGGATGGCAAACATGTGCGGATCACGCAACCAGCCAAAAGCGGATCCTTTTTTCATAATTACAAGGGCTACTTCAGCGTGATCCTCATGGCCCTTGTTAATGCCAATTATGAATTTATTGACGTTAATGTTGGCATTAATGGAAGGGTTTTGACGGTGGCGTTTTGGAGCACACAAGTTTTGGTGATCGGTTGTTTAATAATAAACTTAACTTGCCAACCAACATGGACACCACCGCCAACCTAAACTTTGTGTTTGTGGGTGATGAAGCCTTCCCCCTTCATGAGCATCTTGTGAAACCATACCCACAAAAGACTTTGACAGGGGAAAGGCGTATTTTTAATTACAGACTGTCTAGGGCACGGCGCGTTGTGGAGAATGCCTTCGGCATAATGGCCAACCGCTTCAGGGTTTTCCACACTCCAATCAACATGAAGCTGGAATCCATAGACTCGGTGGTGTTGGCCTGTTGTGTGCTGCACAATTTTCTAAGAAAACGCGATGCTGGTACTTACAGTCCACCAGGCTTCATGGACTCGGACAGCAATGGTGACGTGGTGCTCGGAGAATGGCGTGACAATGATCCCGCTATTGCAGGCCTTCAACCAGTCAATCAAGGCAGGAGCAAGGACAATGCGAAGGCCGGCAGAGACAAGTACTGCCAGTACTTTAATGGGCCTGGTGCAGTGAGTTGGCAGCATCAGGTCTAGTTTGATTTTGAGAATGTTTTACTTTACCCTTTTTTTAACAATGTTTTGATAATAAAATATTTTTATTTTAAAAATGCATTCGTGTTTTTTTCAATTATTTTACCAATATGGGAGAAGGGCTAATGATGGGTGAGATGTGGGGAGGGAGTAATGGGGATGGCAACGAGACATGTTACCAGCTGCTGTAGTTTTTAAAATCTTTTCAAAGGCTTTTTTTTTCCCTATTTTTTGTTATACATTGTATCTACTTGTCACACACGTGCTCATGGGAGTACCTTCAGTCATAGGAGTTAATTGTTACAAAAAATAAAGAAAAAAGTTTCAAATATTTTCAATTATTTTAAGGGCCTATGGTCTCAGTAGCGTTCAAACATTATAATTATATATAACAGATAATACACCACAGCTGCATCTATAAAGTTTAAATATATAATATATATATTATAGTCATATATGAAAGGTTAAAAAATTGTTATACATATATTTGAAAATTCTTGGGAGGTAAAGGTCAACATTCACCAGGGAATCAGCTATTCACAGATATGCGACGTCATTGTGATCGCAATGTGACCACACAAGTAAACATGCATACAGATCTGCAAAAAGCCATTGTGATTTGCAAGGGGATTAGCGAGCCCCAGCCATCAAAATATACGAGGCTATTGTGATCGCTATTTGACTACCCACGCTATTCAAAAAGCCATTGTGATTTGCAAGGGGATTAGCGAGCCCCAGCCATCAAAATATACGAGGCTATTGTGATCGCTATTTGACTACCCACGCTATTCAAAAAGCCATTGTGACTTGCAAAGGGGATTAGCGAGCCCAGCCATCAAGATATGCGATGTTATTGTGATCGCTATTTGACTACTCACGCTATGCAAAAAGCCATTGTGACTTGCAAAGGGGATTAGCGAGCCCCAGCCATCAAGATATGCTATGTTATTGTGATCGCTATTTGACTACTCACGCTATGCAAAAAGCCATTGTGACTTTGCAAAGGGGATTAGCGAGCCCCAGCCATCAAGATATGCGATGTTATTTGGATCGCTATTTGACACTGCAACTACACATGCAAACATGCAAAAAGCCATTTGTGATTTGCTAGATTGTCACGATCCCCAGCCATAAAGACATGACACGCCATTGTGATCGCCTACCTTGGAACAGTGGTATTGCGATTGCAACAGCATTTCATATCTGTGCTTCTGCCGCATGGCTGCTGCGGTTACTTTTCAATCGCAAAACCCCGTTTAGCGTCGCGGTGCGGTCGCACGTAACGTGCGCATGCTGTGACGTCATGGCGCTGGCGTCGCCCAATGCTCTGTTGTTTGTGATGGCGGCAATGGCGGCGAGACAGCGCGGGCCCAAATGGGCTGATGAAGAGGTCCGTTATCTGATTAAGAAGACGGACCTCTGGGACTACCACTGCAGGCTACCTGTGGCACATCCAATGCGCCACAAAAGGTTATGCCTGCAGAGGATCCAGCGGGGCCTGCAGAGGAGGTACAATGTGGTGCGCACAAAAGCGCAAATCAGAAAGAAGCTGGCGGACCTGCGATACCGCTCACGCGAGAGGGTCGCCAGCATCCGGGCCCAGCTCCGCAGGCCTCTGAGTGAGTATTGATGAGGGTATCTGGATAGGTTATGTTTTGTGGGGTAGGCTACTTTCACACTTGCATTTTTTAGCGATGCGTTTCGAGCGCACAAGTAGCGCATTAAAAAAACGCATGCAAACGCTTATAAACGCTGCGATATTTAGTCGCATCAGCATGCGCATTTCGACAAAAAAAACCAGCGTTTGTCTGCGATTTCATGCGTTTTTGCATGCTTTTGGGTTGTTTTGGCGCATGCGTTGTCTATGTGTCACATTTCTATCATCTCTGTCTCCATCATCTCTGGCTCTATCATCTCTGGCTCCATCATCTCTGCCTCCATCATCTCTGGCTCCATCATCTCTGCCTCCATTATCTCTGCCTCCATTATCTCTGCCTCCATCATCTCTGGCTCCATCATCTCTGGCTCCATCATCTCTGCCTCCATTATCTCTGCCTCCATCATCTGTCTCCATCATCTCTGGCTCCATCATCTCTGGCTCCATCATCTCTGGCTCCATCATCTCTGGCTCCATCATCTCTGCCTCCATCATCTCTGGCTCCATCATCTCTGCCTCCATCATCTCTGGCTCCATCATCTGTCTCCATCATCTCTGCCTCCATTATCTCTGCCTCCATCATCTCTGGCTCCATCATCTCTGCCTCCATTATCTCTGCCTCCATTATCTCTGCCTCCATCATCTGTCTCCATCATCTCTGGCTCCATCATCTCTGGCTCCATCATCTCTGGCTCCATCATCTCTGCCTCCATCATCTCTGGCTCCATCATCTCTGCTCCATTCATCTCTGCTCCATCATCTGTTTCCATCATCTCTGGCTCCATCATCTCTGCCTCCATCATCTCTGCCTCCATCATCTCTGCCTCCATCATCTCTGGCTCCATCATCTGTCTCCATCATCTCTGGCTCCATCATCTCTGCCTCCATTATCTCTGCCTCCATCATCTGTCTCCATCATCTCTGGCTCCATCATCTCTGGCTCCATCATCTCTGCCTCCATTATCTCTGCCTCCATCATCTGTCTCCATCATCTCTGGCTCCATCATCTCTGGCTCCATCATCTCTGGCTCTATCATCTCTGGCTCCATCATCTCTGCCTCCATCATCTCTGCCTCCATCATCTCTGGCTCCATCATCTGTCTCCATCATCTCTGGCTCCATCATCTCTGCCTCCATCATCTCTGCCTCCATCATCTCTGCCTCCATTATCTCTGCCTCCATCATCTCTGGCTCCATCATCTCTGGCTCCATCATCTCTGGCTCCATCATCTCTGGCTCCATCATCTCTGCCTCCATTATCTCTGCCTCCATCATCTCTGGCTCCATCATCTCTGGCTCCATCATCTCTGGCTCCATCATCTCTGGCTCCATCATCTCTGGCTCCATCATCTCTGGCTCTATCATCTCTGGCTCCATCATCTCTGCCTCCATCATCTCTGGCTCCATCATCTCTGCCTCCATCATCTCTGGCTCCATTATCTCTGCCTCCATCATCTCTGTCTCCATCATCTCTGGCTCTATCATCTCTGTCTCAATCATCTCTTTTTTTTTTTTTTTGACCGGAAAAAAAATTGCAACATGTAGCGTCTAGCGCGTATGCGTTCACACCGGGAAAATGCGCAGCGCACGACAAACGCACATGAACGCGTGCAAGCGCTAAACCCTGCGCCCGCCATGTTAAAGATAGGGGAACATTGCGCATGCGTCCGATAGCGCAAGATGCGCTGCGACAAAAAACGCAAGTAGCCTTATCTACCTATATCAATGCACCCGCAGTGATGGGAGTACCGACAGTGATAGGGCAGGCAGTGAAGGGAGTACCAGTCGTGAGGGGGTTTACAGGCATAGATGGAAGTACTGGCAGTAACGGGGTTAGTAGAAGGATTATTTGACTGAATTGTATATTTTATTTACAGCACCACCTTCACCAGCTGCTGCGGCTACCCCTCCACCTCCATCTCCTTCCCCGGCTACCCCTCCACCTCCATCTCCGGCTACCCCTCCACCACCATCCTCACCACACCTGTCCATCCCTTCAGCCCCTTCCCTGGCAGCAACCCCCCTCCACAGTCGGGGTCAAGCACCTCACCTTCCATTGCCTTCTCTCCAGCATCATCCCGTCACACGGATGCAGGCTCCCCATCAGGTAATTAACGCACATTATATAAGCGTCAGACATGTTTGAGAACTTTGTAAGGTCTTATGTGTAATGGCTGTTGTAATATAAAAAAATTTTTCTGTGTTTCCCTAGCCGGCGGACCAACAGGTTCTGGGTGGGCGGTCAGCGGGTCGTCTGACGACAACCGTAAGTGTTAATTAACATAACATGTACATGTTGATGTTGCAACAGAATTCACTATTAACTGTTACCTTTACCTCCACAGAAATCCCGACTGCCCAGGACCTGTTGGTATCCCACCGCCGGCTGATGACGGAATTGAGCAGCGCTGTGGCAGCGATGCAAACTGCGGTGGCAGCGCTGCAAAGAACGATGGGAGCTCTGCATCAACACGGGATGATGCTGGAGAGGGCAGCGGCTGGACACCGGGGCCCTCAGTAATTTTTTTTTTTTTGAATTTTTTTTTTGATTTTGTTAATAATTTGTTTATATTTTTTTTATTTTGTTATGTTTTTTTTTTTTTATTTAATTTTTATATCTTTATTTAAAAAAATATATATATATATATATATATGACATAAATATATATTTAATATTTTACGTTTATCTACGCAGCTGTGGTGTATTATTTTTAGTATAAGGTTTTAGCGCTAGTGTGACCAGTGCCTTAAAAAAAAATGTTAATTTTTGATATTTTTTTCATTTCATTTTTTCCTATGATGGAACACCTATGATAGCTGGTACTCCCATGACCCCATGTGTGACAAGTAGATGTAATAAAAATACAACATTTTAATAGTTGACATCACATAAGAAAAGACCACAATTCATTAGATAAATAAGTTTTTTATTAAAAAAGGTATCAATGTAAAAATATAAAAACAACCAAAAAAAACTTTAGTAAAACATTTTAAAAACTACAACTGCTGGTAAGATGGATCATTGCCATTACCACGCTGCCTCTGAGGTGAATAAAAATAAGGGGGAGCACCAACGTTTGGGTTTATCCCAACTGGGTTTGGCACAAGATTGTGCGGCCATGAGTAGTCCGGGTACTGCTGCGGTCTTGGCATGACGACATATGTGTTGTCCAGGTTTCCAAAGACGCTTGATTCAGTACCTCTGACATCAGTCTCTCAGCATGAAGCCGCTGAACAGGATCCAGAGTAGGCAGCCTCTCATTCGCAAAATATGCAAAGCCAGTTATTTTAGTTTTTTTTTCTGCTGTAAGAAGTTTTTTAGCAATTTCCACCAATTCAGGAGTAGCCGAGGTGGGAGCCGAGGTGGGAGCCGAGGTGGGAGCCTTCCTTTTCGTTCCTGAAAGTGAAAGCCGCCTCCGCACAGATGATGGTGGCTCGACTACTACTTCGTCTATGTGATCCGGCATGCTGTCTTCTTCAGTTGCAGGTGTGGAGACCGCCTCTTCTGTGTCCTGCATGAACAAAAAACAAATGGTAAATCACAAAGACAAAGACATTAATCTTCACACTATAACACCCATATACAGCAAAAATGTGAAAACGACACTTGTAAAGACAAAGAAATTTATCTTCACACTATAACACCCATATACAGCAAAAATGTGAAAACTACACTTGTAAATGGAAAAGCCTCAACCGTTGAGCTAGATAAATTATCAGTACATGAAGGGATTAATTCAGCCATTTTATCTACATTTCACAATAATATTTTTTAAATTTAAGTCCACTTTGGCATGTACATTAAAATGTGTTGTAATACAAAGGTACTTACATGTATGACAGGGGAGTCCGGCTGGATCACTGGGTCTAGATCCGAAATGGATGTCCCTTGTCTGGGTACTTCTTGCTCCCTTGTAAAAGCTAACAGATCAAAGTACCACAGTTTGGGGACATAAACTTCTTCGGCCCCCGCTCCAGATTTGGTTGAATTGATAACTTTATTGAGCTCTTTTTTATAAACCGTGCGGAGGCCTGAATCCGTTTTTTAACCATTGACATCCGCCGGTTCATCAGGGTAATGGCTCCTGCAGAGCTCCGCCAGTTTTTGGTAGGCGTCCTTCTTTTTCAACCGGTTACAATAATCTGCAGACTTAATTTTCCAGAGGCACGGCATTGTGCGGTACAGCTCGATAAAATCACGCAAAAACTCCTGCTTATCAGCCATCTGTAATAAAAAAATGATTATGTGAGAACAGCAGAATGGTTAAATAAAATGCTTACATAGTCTACAACATAGAACACAGCAGGGATCACAAAATGGTGGTTGTGGGCGATGCAGGAGTAAACATAGATAGAGCTGGGATCATAAAATGGTGGTTGTGGGCGACGCAGGAGTAAACATAGATAGAGCTGGGATCATAAAATGGTGGGCGTGCCTGAACAAAACAATGAAAAAACATGATGGACAACAATGGTTAACAACAGCAGAGATCTAAAATGGATCGGTACAATTAAAGACAAAAGAAAAATTAAATGTGACAAAAAAAATTACCTACCTTACAAAACTTGTGTGATTCTGAAAAAAGAAATAGGGAAACTAGCGTCACAACTGGATCGCAGAGGATACTCCACAGACGATCGCAAAAACTCCAACGTAGAAAGTAGCAACCGAAATAGTGGTGTAAACCGGATCGCAGTAGCTACCA
>JARQOD010000001.1:683737188-683917063 GCA_033576555.1 Oophaga sylvatica
GAGCAGCGCTGTGGCAGCGATGCAAACTGCGGTGGCAGCGCTGCAAAGAACGATGGGAGCTCTGCATCAACACGGGATGATGCTGGAGAGGGCAGCGGCTGGACACCGGGGCCCTCAGTAATTTTTTTTTTTTTGAATTTTTTTTTTGATTTTGTTAATAATTTGTTTATATTTTTTTTATTTTGTTATGTTTTTTTTTTTTTATTTAATTTTTATATCTTTATTTAAAAAAATATATATATATATATATATATGACATAAATATATATTTAATATTTTACGTTTATCTACGCAGCTGTGGTGTATTATTTTTAGTATAAGGTTTTAGCGCTAGTGTGACCAGTGCCTTAAAAAAAAATGTTAATTTTTGATATTTTTTTCATTTCATTTTTTCCCTATGATGGAACACCTATGATAGCTGGTACTCCATGACCCCATGTGTGACAAGTAGATGTAATAAAAATACAACATTTTAATAGTTGACATCACATAAGAAAAGACCACAATTCATTAGATAAATAAGTTTTTTATTAAAAAAGGTATCAATGTAAAAATATAAAAACAACCAAAAAAAACTTTAGTAAAACATTTTAAAAACTACAACTGCTGGTAAGATGGATCATTGCCATTACCACGCTGCCTCTGAGGTGAATAAAAATAAGGGGGAGCACCAACGTTTGGGTTTATCCCAACTGGGTTTGGCACAAGATTGTGCGGCCATGAGTAGTCCGGGTACTGCTGCGGTCTTGGCATGACGACATATGTGTTGTCCAGGTTTCCAAAAGACGCTTGATTCAGTACCTCTGACATCAGTCTCTCAGCATGAAGCCGCTGAACAGGATCCAGAGTAGGCAGCCTCTCATTCGCAAAATATGCAAAGCCAGTTATTTTAGTTTTTTTTTCTGCTGTAAGAAGTTTTTTAGCAATTTCCACCAATTCAGGAGTAGCCGAGGTGGGAGCCGAGGTGGGAGCCGAGGTGGGAGCCTTCCTTTTCGTTCCTGAAAGTGAAAGCCGCCTCCGCACAGATGATGGTGGCTCGACTACTACTTCGTCTATGTGATCCGGCATGCTGTCTTCTTCAGTTGCAGGTGTGGAGACCGCCTCTTCTGTGTCCTGCATGAACAAAAAAAAATGGTAAATCACAAAGACAAAGACATTAATCTTCACACTATAACACCCATATACAGCAAAAATGTGAAAACGACACTTGTAAAGACAAAGAAATTTATCTTCACACTATAACACCCATATACAGCAAAAATGTGAAAACTACACTTGTAAATGGAAAAGCCTCAACCGTTGAGCTAGATAAATTATCAGTACATGAAGGGATTAATTCAGCCATTTTATCTACATTTCACAATAATATTTTTTAAATTTAAGTCCACTTTGGCATGTACATTAAAATGTGTTGTAATACAAAGGTACTTACATGTATGACAGGGGAGTCCGGCTGGATCACTGGGTCTAGATCCGAAATGGATGTCCCTTGTCTGGGTACTTCTTGCTCCCTTGTAAAAGCTAACAGATCAAAGTACCACAGTTTGGGGACATAAACTTCTTCGGCCCCCGCTCCAGATTTGGTTGAATTGATAACTTTATTGAGCTCTTTTTTATAAACCGTGCGGAGGCCCTGAATCCGTTTTTTAACCATTGACATCCGCCGGTTCATCAGGGTAATGGCTCCTGCAGAGCTCCGCCAGTTTTTGGTAGGCGTCCTTCTTTTTCAACCGGTTACAATAATCTGCAGACTTAATTTTCCAGAGGCACGGCATTGTGCGGTACAGCTCGATAAAATCACGCAAAAACTCCTGCTTATCAGCCATCTGTAATAAAAAAATGATTATGTGAGAACAGCAGAATGGTTAAATAAAATGCTTACATAGTCTACAACATAGAACACAGCAGGGATCACAAAATGGTGGTTGTGGGCGATGCAGGAGTAAACATAGATAGAGCTGGGATCATAAAATGGTGGTTGTGGGCGACGCAGGAGTAAACATAGATAGAGCTGGGATCATAAAATGGTGGGCGTGCCTGAACAAAACAATGAAAAACATGATGGACAACAATGGTTAACAACAGCAGAGATCTAAAATGGATCGGTACAATTAAAGACAAAAGAAAAATTAAATGTGACAAAAAAAATTACCTACCTTACAAAACTTGTGTGATTCTGAAAAAAGAAATAGGGAAACTAGCGTCACAACTGGATCGCAGAGGATACTCCACAGACGATCGCAAAAACTCCAACGTAGAAAGTAGCAACCGAAATAGTGGTGTAAACCGGATCGCAGTAGCTACCAAGACTAGCAGGACACACTGGGTGAAAACCGCTTCTGCTCGAGAGCAATGGAGAAGAGTGCTGATACGTTGTCTTTTATGACGCGGTCATCCAATCACAAAGCGGGAGAGCTGTGATAAATATCTATGACACACATAGTGACCACCAATCTGTGACGAGGGGCGTGCAAAAGGTCGCGCTCAGTCACGCCTATCGAGGTCGTGATCTTTCACAGTACATGCAGTGTGGCACATCCCAACGACCGCCAAAGTCGTTAAAAAGATCGCTAACCGCTGATGCGTCGTTAATGAGATCGTCAAGTATGGCAGCTACTAGCGACCTTAAAACGATCTCGCCAACGATAGCGTCGTTATCGTGATCGTTAGCGGGAACGTTTAGTGTGGCAGTACCTTAAGCGTCTCAAATTTTTCCTTATATTCCAAAGCCATATTGCTATTCAAAATTTCATGTATTCTATGTTGTCATGCTTTAGTATGCTTGAGTGCAGCCTTTTTTTGGATGTTTTACATGAGGGTAGCTCCCTTTGGTTTGCACCTAGTTCACATTAGTCTGGAAGTGCCAGTCAGGTTTTTTGTCTTTTGAATGTTAGCTTGCTGACCGAGCACTCCGCCCCACCAGGTGGTGATTTTAATTACACCAGGTCCCTACTTTACCCATAAATGCAGGCATTGCTGACAGAGGTGCATATTCACCCAGAAATTCAGATATCAGCCTAATAGAGGTATGTTCACATTAGGTTAGGGACTCAACAGAATTGAGACCACCTTGACGATGGTTGTTGGGCTTTAAAATGTTTGGCCAAATGTTTATACTAAGCGTCTCAAATTTTTCCTTATATTCCAAAGCCATATTGCTATTCAAAATTTCATGTATTCTATGTTGTCATGCTTTAGTATGCTTGAGTGCAGCCTTTTTTTGGATGATTGTATTTTAAAGGCAATATAATAGCATAAGTACATACACCATGTTTAATGCACACAAAATACTGACATATGAACTATGCGCTCAAAAATGATACTCATATTAAAAAGTAATCACAGAAAAGGCTGGGGAACAAAAGCAAATATTGCATTACACAGCTAAGTGAAGATTTCCCTTTAAGCTTGTTGACTCTCCACGTCTCCAGTTACCATCTAGCAAGTTTTACATTTACACTGTGTCTCAAGTCCCCCATGTAAATAACTCATTAATCATGTGACTGTACTGACATGTCTGTTATCCTACAATGGAATTAATTTATACATATTTTTCAGATTATACATGCAAAATATATTAAATAATCAAAATAGTTGTGTAACCTTATTTAAATTGAAACCTAAAACATGATACACAACGCATATTATAAAAAAGTAAATAAATTTTTATTTTTAACAAAATAGCAAGACAAAAATCATACAGAAAAAGAACTCAGCAAGATAATGTAATTAAAATAGCACAGGAGATGGATTAAGAGGGAAGTATAGGGCACATTTTTAAACAATGAATGAAATAGCCCAATCAGGTAAAACTTTTTTTTGTTTATAATTGATGGAAATAATCATATAATAAATAAATTGAACCTGAAATAATATAATATAAACCCCGAACAGTGCAAGAAATTATTATATAAGTCAGTGTTGCATGATTGATAATAAATATGGCATGACAAAAAGGTACAGTATTAAGCAGCAAAATTGATGTGCAAAAATCCAAAAAATGGCAATAAAGTATATAATAAAGTGCAAAGTGCCTGCCAAATTCTTCACAGGGAAAAAAATATATATACATAAGGTGACAAGTGTGCATTATTTAAAAATCCAAAGAATAATGTGATGTGAAAGCTGCAAGTAAAGGAGAATAAGAACTGTTCAAGGTACTAACCCAGCGCTCACTGCTCGTGCCCAATGCGAGTTTCGCCTCTGCTTTAACAAGGGTTAGAGGCAAGTCCAGCGTGGCTTCAGTCAACTTCAGGGATGGGTGAAACCAGCCCCACCAATGACTGACAGCCCGCTCAACTGTGCATTACTATAGAGTCGCAAGTCGGTCAATGCCAGGGGTGATGCTCACTGTGTACTGAGCAGTGACTGAAGCCATGCCGGCCGCGCCTCCATGACTTAAAGCCCAAGGCTTCTCGGCGGTGTAAATTTAATTTCCTCCTGGTAGCCAGGCTTTTAGTGCAGCGACCTCACGGTTTCAGAATACTATCGGTCAGAGTTTCACTGCTGAGAGTCGCACAAGGGTTCTCCATATGGTCATCTGTGTGTAATGCGTTTGTATGACATCCGTATGACATCCATATGGCATTACATTTCTCACTGATTTTCCCCATTGAATTAAATTGCTCAGTGGGCTGAAATGAGGAAAATGCTTGCATATTTCTCACAAGCTACGCTGATGGTCAGTGTGGTGTCCGATTTTTTCTCGCACCCACAGACTTGCATTGGCGAGACTCAGCCGATATACGCGTACAATCACAGCATGCTGTGATTTCACTCGCACGTATAATACAGACGAGAAAAAAAATCGGTGATGAGAGCTGCCCCATAGATTAACAATGGTCCAAATGCTATGCAATGTTTTCTCATCACATTTAAGTTACTTTACCATCAGCCCTCTATCATTGACACCTACCAAGAGGAGGAGTGACAGACTTTCCGTGATTTGTTGGATTTATTGGCAGAGAACCAACCAGGTAAGAAAACCACATTTTCCCAAAGGTTACCATCACAGGTAACACCTTCTTTCTCCCTGTTTCCGGCTGTAGAAGTTTTCTACACCACCTGCCATGACATCCAGGATTTATTCATAGATGTTAACAAGGGAAACAATCTCAATAGGGAAGAAAAGATAGCCTTGAAGAATCTTAAAAGTAATAAATACTTTGTAATAAAGGGGGAAATCTCGTTCTCTGGCCGGTCGAGATGTACATTAAGGAGGCACATAGACAGTTGGATAATGTAGCTTGTTATAGGCCATTGCCAACAGATCCTACGGACACATTTAAAGCAAAGATTGACAGATTGTTTAAACGAGCTTTTGATTTAGGTACCATCAATAAAAAAGAACTTGACTTTTTAACCACCAAGCATCTGGTAGTGCCGACATTCTACATGCTCTCAAAAGTTCAAAATTCCATACAGGAACCTCCGGAAAGACCGATTGTTTCGGGTATTGGCAGTTTCTTTGAATGCCCCTGTATGTACTTTGACTTTTATTTGCAACATTTTGTACTTTCTCTAGGATTGTATATTAGGGATTCTTCTCATCTTGTTACACAATTGGACGGTTTCATTATTGATCAAAGCACTCTGATGATCACAATGGACGTTGAATCCCTTTATACGTGTATTGAACACTCTTTGGGATTACATGCTGTTTCATTCTTTTTGGATTCAAGATCAACAGGTGATCGGTTGCATGATTCCTTCATTCTTGATTTACTCAAATTTATACTAGAGAATCATTATTTCGTCTTTGATCGTACCTTTTATAAACAAATGTCAGGCACCGCAATGGGTGTAAGATGGGCGTCGTCCTACGCAACCTATTTTTAGGTTTGTGGGAGGAAACAATTGTGCGTCTTTTATCCTCGTTCCTAGCACATATCATAAAATGGTATCATTATATAGATGATGTTCTCTTTTTGTGGTACGGCTCTTTGACAGAATGTGAATAATTTATTGCAAGCTTAAATTGTAATTCATGGAAGATTTCTCTTACCTCCAGTGTTTCTATGGATAAGGTGATCTTCCTGGATCTACAATTAATCAAAAAAAGAGGAAAGATCTGCACATCACTCTATCGTAAGGTGACTGCACCCAACAGCATGCTTCACTATAGCAGCTTTCATCATCTACATGTTCACAACGGTATACCGAGGGGACAGTTCTACCATGTACGCTGTAATTGTAGCAAACAGGAACATTTCCATATGGATGCAAAGTCGCTCACATTTCATGTTACAGAAAGGGGTTGCCCTAAACGGATCATCACACAGGCCTTTCAAACTTCTGCACAAAAAGAACACAGTGAATTACTTAGACCAAAACCCAGGAAAGAATTTTCATGCACCAACATCATTACCCCTTATAATAATCATTGGACGGAAATCTATGACATCTTGCGGAAAAATTGGAACATATTATTGAGTGAACCTAGAGTGGCACCTTTCATCGGTAAACAACCTAAGCTTATCGCCAAAAGAGCCAGGAATCTCCTGGCTCCTGTGGAGCATGTAATATTTGTCCTTTTGTTGAGTCCAACCGAGAGAGCACCCTCCAGGTTTTCCTAGGACAAGTTCGAACAAACTGCTACTCTAACTGTCGAGCAAGAAATGTGGTGTATATTCTTGTCTGTAGTTGTCCCAAGATTTATGTGGGCCAAGCGGGTCAGGAACTTCAATGACGCATCCAGCACCATATTTCTAACATCATGTGTGCAAGTAAAGACAGGAACTTGGATAAGCCTATTACCTCACTGGCTAATCATTTTATTCTTCATCATAAAGGTGCCCCTGGACATCTGCATATCATGGTAGTTGACAAGGTTGTGTCTTCAATTAGGGGAGGGTGCTGCACGGAAGAATTACTATGGAGGGAATCCAGATGGATCTTCAATTTGGACAGTTTACCGCTTAATAACTTGCATGAGGAACTGGTTACTACAAAAAATAGATTATTTTCATATATTTTGATATATTTTGTTTTTTGTATTTTGTTATTTTTTTGTGTTTTTATTAAAAATAAATCGTGTTTTTTTTGTTTTGTTTTCATTTTTTCACTCCTCCACTGCATTGGTTTTGCGGATAGTGCTGCACATGCTTTTCAATAATTTTTTTGGAACATTATTTGTTCACTCACACATGTGCAGTGTCTTCTCTCATTTCATTTAGGGTTTCCATAATACATTTCTTGTTTAAATATTTTTCCAAGTCCCAAGTGTGTATTGGTTATTCAATGGAGAAAATATGCCTTTCCAGTAAATTTTTATGTTTTCTGAATAGTGTAGTAATATTTTTCTTCGGTTATATCTTATTATTTTACACATAATTAATAGGATATACATGATTGATCGATACTTACCTGTATATGCACATTATATCTTATATATGCATCAGAATATGTTCTACATTCTTGCCATGTCTCCCTGCATATCTTATTGCATGGTGATTGTGTTGAGTCACTAGCATTTTGGAGGTTTTCCTTATTTGTATTCAACTCCCTACCTACAGGTCCTGTTGGGCATTTTTTGGATCTGCCTTTAGCTCTCTCTCACCCAATTACCATGCAAGCCTAATTTTCTTGAAATGGTATGCATCTGCACTGGCGCATGTTATGATTTGGTCGCCGAGGAGGACGGTAGCTAAAATAGGCTTAGCAACCAGACACCCAGAGAGGTTGGTAACTAGCGGATTGCAGACACCTAAACTGACAGCACAACTAGAAGTAGCCGTGGGTTGTGCCTACGGTGCCCTAGACGCCTCGACACAGCCGGAGAGTTAACTAAGCCTAAAGAGAGAAAGGGGAAAGCTAACTGCCCCGGAGTAGACCCCCAAAGGAATAGGTAGCCCCCAAACATATATTGGCGGTGAGACAAGATGAAATACAAACACAGGCAGAAAATAGCGCAAGCAAATGCTGGGGCCCAAACTGTCTAGATAGAAAAATACAGGAAAGAATAATGTCTACAATCCAGCAAAAACTTTAAGAAAAACTCCAACCAGTCTGATATGCAAAAATACTGAGACCACACGATCTCTCTCCCACTAGATCAGACTCTGGTATGCACTGGTAGCAAATCAGCAAATACTGAAATAACAGGGAACTGAAAACACATAAACTGTCTCTGGTGTGAACTGGTAGCAAATCAGCAGATGCAGAAATAACAGGGAGCTGAAAATACATAAACAGTGGCAAATGAGAAAGTGTCCAGCGCAGGCCCCCGCAGGGGAACCTGGCTGTACAAACTCCAGAAGGGCAGAAAACTGAGATAGAAAAAACAAATGGCACAGAAATAAACAGCAAATAACTTATCTGAAAGTTGCAGGATAAAGCAGGAAGCAAGCTGACTTCCAAAAGAGACCAGAAAGCAACAAATCACTGGCAAGGATCATGGGAAGGTAGCTCACTTATATCTCCCCAGTCAGCAACCCCTGATTGCCACTCATCGTTTCCTGCTGATAGACCTCTGAAAGCCAAAGCAGCTTCATTACTATCAGCAGCCACCATAGGGAGCCCAAACTCAGAAGTCAGATCCAGAGCGTTCACAACAGCGCGCATAATTTGCCCATTTCCATCACAGAATCGTGATCTATATGTATATTTCTCATTTCTTTTTCTTTTTTCATTTGTTGTGGCTTATCTCACGCGTTTGACACGAATATCATCGTTAAATTTTTAGTGTCAATCGCGCATGCGCATATTTTGCCGCTTTATAGTTTGAATTTCTAATGGCATATATTGTGCAAGCGGTGCTCTACACTTGTGTTGAATTATTCATTTCTGACAGTGCACGCGCGGGCTCTTATCTTTGTAGCCTGAGGTACGTTTGTGGGTGTATATCATTGCTACTTGTTTGCGCATGCATAGTCACCATCAGACCTCTCATCTCTTAGCTGGAGATAGCTTGCATTAACCGCGCACATGCGGGCTTTCATTTGCTACATGTCGTTTCTGTAGCAATGTTTGGCTTCCTAATCTAAGCTAGCGCTTCATGCGCGGCTGCTATTTCCGGATGCCATCTCCTGGATGGATTTAGGTCATGTGGCAGGTATTTATCATTATTTATGGACATACAGTATATACCAAAAGTTTGGACACACCTTCTCTTTCAAAGATTTTTCTGTATTTTCATGACTATGAAAATTGTAGAATCACACTGAAGGCATCAAAACTATGAATTAACACATGTGGAATTATACATTACAAAAAAGTGTGAAACAACTGAAAATATGTCTTATATTCTAGGTTCTTCACAGTAGCCACCTTTTGCTTTGATTACTGCTTTGCACGCAGAAAAGGAGAACGGATGGACTCTACATGCCTAGTTCCCACCGTGAAGCATGGAGGAGGTGGTGTGATGGTGTGGGGGTGCTTTGCTGGTGACACGGTTGGGGATTTATTAAAAATTGAAGCGGTGAGCGGTCCAGCTCACCCCAAACCATCCGATTGGGTTCAGGTCTGGTGACTGTGGAGGCCAGGTCATCTGGCGTATCACCCCAACACTCTCCTTCTTGGTCAAATAGCCCTTACACAGTCTGGAGGTGTGTTTGGGGTCATTGTCCTGTTGAAGAATAAATGATGGTCCAACTAAACGCAAACCGGATGGAATAGCATGCTACTGCAAGATGCTGTAGTAGCCATTCTGGTTCACTATGGCTTCAATTTTGAATAAATCCCCAACAGTGTCACCAGCAAAGCACCCCCACACCATCACACCTCCTCCTCCATGCTTCACGGTGGGAACCAGGCATGTAGAGTCCATCCGTTCACCTTTTCTGCATGCAAAGCAGTAATCAAATCAAAAGGTGGCTACTTTGAAGAACCTAGAATATAAGACATATTTTCAGTTGTTTCACACTTTTTTGTAAAGTGTAATGTATAATTCCACATGTGTTAATTCATAGTTTTGATGCCTTCAGTGTGACTTCACAATTTTCATAGTCATGAAAATACAGAAAAATCGCTGAATGAGAAGGTGTGTCCAAACTTTTGGTCTGTACTGTATGTAAGACACTAACTTTGGCAATTAACTCACTTTTTCCCTGAGGAAGCCACGCTCTAAGGTGGCGATACGTGTGGGGCCCACCTCGTTTTTTATCATCATGCTGGCTGCAGACTTAATTTTGTCTTAATCATTATATGGGACACCTTGCCTTCAGATAGGTTTACCACTCTCTTATCGGCATTATTCTTTGAGGTTACCATTAATAACTTTGATCCTCCCTCAAAGGATCTTTTTTCCATGCATGCTGATGTTTTGTTATTCATTTTTGTTTTTTTTGGTCTAAATTATTATCTGCATTCTTTTGTGTTTTTTTACTCAGATGTTTATTTATTTATCTTTATAGACACCTGTTACTACAATGTACAGCTACTGAATGTGATAAGATATATATGGTCATTATCCACGTATATAGTGTTTTGGCTGAAATCACCATCAGTGGTTCTGATCTTGTTTCAGGGATCCTTTTTCCATGAATGCTCATTGTTTTTTTGTTTTTTATTCTTTTAGCTGAAAATATTACCTGTCTTGATTTTTTTCAGTTTTTTTTTATTAAGTATTCTCTGTGCATGTTTTAATCTGAACAGACACTTGCTGTTACAATGCACAGTTGTTGAATGCAGCAAGGCATATATTGCTATTGCTCGTACATATATCATGGTATGGGTCTATATATTATTTGTTCATGGTTTGGTCATTTTCTCTCATATGGTAAAGCTTATCACTAATAGGTATTGTATTAGAAATATTGCATCAGGTGTCCTTATTTATATATTATCTTTTTTTCTGCATTACTAGCCAACTCATTGGAGGAGGTTAACTTTGGTCCTCACACAGGCCTTCAGTGGTTTTTTTCATTGCCTACTCTTGGTCTTTTTAAATGTTTTTAATCAAGATTGTCTTTGTTTGGTGTTTAGTGGTGTTTTTTGGTATTTAATAAAATTATTATATCTTTATAATTAGCCCATGAGCAATTTATTCATGTTTGGATATTTAATGGGTGATCAAGACCGCAATACACTGCTTTCCGCTTCTTTTGGTTTTCTCGCATAGCACTGGTCCGTATTCAATGCTAGTGTGATCCCGGCCTTAATCACATTTCTGCAGGTTAATAGTGTTTTTCACATGGCAGGTTACCTTTACATTAATATTTATATATCATTAAAGTGAACCTGTCAGCTGTTTTGGTCGATATAAGATATGGCCACCGCCTTTCAGGGTTTATCTACAGCATTCTATAATGCTGTAGATTAGTCCTTGATCCGACCTGCAAGATAAGAATAATAAGTTTATTATACTCGCTCAGGGGGGTGGTCCGGATCGATGGGTGTCGCAGATCTGGGTCCGGCGCCTCCATTTTCTTATGATTGCCGCCCTCCTGCCTGCTTCATGGTTCCCAGCATTGCGCTCATGCACAGGCGTACTTATCTGTCCTGTTGAGGGCAGAGCAAAGTACTGCAGTGCGCAGGCGCCTGGAAAGGTCAGAGAGGCCAAACAGGGCAGATGAGTATACCTGCGCAGGAGCGCGATACCGGGGAGCCATGAAGCAAGCAGGAAGACGGCATCAGAAGAAGATGGGAGGCACCGGACCCGGTCCTGCGACACCCATCGGACCGGACTTTTCAGGTTGGATCAGGGGCTTATCTACAGCATTATAGAATGCAGTAGATAAGCCCTGAAAGGCGGTGGCCATATCTTATATTGGCCAAAACAGCTGACAGGTTCCCTTAAAGTTATCAGTTAACATGCAGGAGTAAAATCCAACAGAAAATATATAGTTTACAGAAGTATTGTAGCTGAAGTTCAATACATTCTGTACATAATATACTAATCAGGTAACAAGAGCACTATAGCTACATAGTATGCAATGCAATCAAGTTTTAATAATAAGTGTAAAAACCAGATAAATCCAGATGGAAATATGGCATTTTATCCACATACATACTTTATAGAATTAACCTTGTCTTTATCATTTATTCTTTAATAATATTCCTTACTTTTAACATTTTATCAACATTTCATAACTTTCATATTTGCCATTACACAGAAAGGTAGAAAAAGTGGTATAGATTTGCTATATAAGCATTTATGGATTGAAGAACATTTTCTCGTGCATCAAACTGTCAGTTACTGCCCATTACAGTCAGAAGTAACACTATTATGGTGTATGTTATTGTCAGGAAGCTTCCTGTAGGTAATATACTGTCAAAATGGTGTTTTATGGATTATGTTAAAAAAAATTTCATTTTTTATTTATGAAAATGTGTTTAGTCATACAAGCCAAAATAACATAACCATGAAGTATAAGGTAGAGATAAGGTCAGTGTTGCATTATGGTTCCCTGGGGCCAGGGGCGGACATACCATTGGTGCAACTTGTGCAGCTACACAGGGGCCCATTTCCACCTTGAAAAATTGTGAAATTGCGCATTATTATGAGCTTTTGAACTGCATAAGGCCAATATATTGTTATTACACAGGGGCTCATTTCTGTCGTGTCCATCAGTGCATAGAGTCACCAGAGCGATTTATTTACCCTCCTATTACATAGAGCACATTGATTCCTGTGTTAATTGTTTTCACTCCAAGGCAAAATTATCACTTAGGGAAAATGTGAAATAACCAAAAAAGTAATAAATTACAACAGTAAGTAGCTGTGCATTATCAGTCCTTTTGTACCTGAATCCAATTACCATGCACAAACCTGGACCCACAGGAAGGTCATATGTATTGTTAGGATATGCCTTCACTGTGTGCTTTGTGGCAGTCTGATGGCCAGGCTCCCCACTGATCCTGGGATTAGAGGGGCCATAGCTTAACAGCTGCTGACTCTGGTGCGCTGACTCTCAGCAGCAGTGCAATGATGTAGCCAGGGTCGGACTGGCCCTCCGAGAACCGGAGGATTCTCCGGTGGGCCCTGGCATCCTGTGGGCCCTGGCACCTGCTGGCATACAGGGGCCAGTTGCCTAGGGCCCCCGCTGCTCCAGGGGCCCCCAGCCAGTGGCGTGTCGCTAATAGTGGCACACCATGCAGCTGCTATGGGGGCCCGTCCCAGCGGAGCAGCAGCGGGTACCTGGATGCAGGAGCCCCTGTCCCCGCTGCTAAAGAGAAATGAATATTCACTGCTTCCCACGCCCCCATGGGCGTGGAGAGGGGTGAATATCATTTCACTTTAGCCGCTAAACTTTAGCGGCTAACATTGCCCAGTGCAGTGCCCACTATCAGGGCTGGGGGACCAGGGCCCCCCACTACCCCGGTGCCCCCAGCTCTCCCAGGGGCCCCCAGCAGAGGCAGTAATTCAGGGCCGGCGCCGCCCTCAGTTGTAATGGGAGAGAGAGCGTCAGATGACGCTCTCTCTCCCATCAGTCCCCTCTGCTTCTCACTCACAGCCGGTGCGCGATGATGTCACTTCATCGCGCACCCGCTGTGTGTGTGTCTGGCAGACGGCAGCTCCTGACACTGAAGCAGAGCCGCCGCCGGAATCAGCGTGGAAGCGAGGAGGAGAGGTGAGTATTGTGGGTTTTTTTTATATCTCTATATATACGTATATCTATCTATCTATTATCTATCAATCTATCTATCTCTATATCTATCTATCTATATACAGTACAGACCAAAAGTTTGGACACACCTTCTCATTCAATGATTTTTCTGTATTTTCATGACTATGAAAATTGTAGAATCACACTGAAGGCATCAAAACTATGAATTAACACATGTGGAATTATACATTACACTTTACAAAAAAGTGTGAAACAACTGAAAATATGTCTTATATTCTAGGTTCTTCAAAGTAGCCACCTTTTGCTTTGATTACTGCTTTGCACCCAGAAAAGGTGAACGGATGGACTCTACATGCCTGGTTCCCACCGTGAAGCATGGAGGAGGAGGTGTGATGGTGTGGGGGTGCTTTGCTGGTGACACTGTTGGGGATTTATTCAAAATTGAAGGCATAGTGAACCAGCATGGCTACCACAGCATCTTGCAGCGGCATGCTATTCCATCCGGTTTGCATTTAGTTGGACCATCATTTATTTTTCAACAGGACAATGACCCCAAACACACCTCCAGGCTGTGTAAGGGCTATTTGACCAAGAAGGAGAGTGATGGGGTGCTACGCCAGATGACCTGGCCTCCACAGTCACCAGACCTGAACCCAATCGAGATGGTTTGGGGTGAGCTGGACCGCTCAGTGCTTCAATTATGAATAATTCCCAACAGTGTCACCAGCAAAGCACCCCCACACCACCTCCTCCATGCTTCACGGTGGGAACCAGGCATGTAGAGTCCATCCATTCACCTTTTCTGCGTGCAAAGCAGTAATCAAAGCAAAAGGTGGCTACTTTGAAGAACCTTGAATATAAGACATATTTTCAGTTGTTTCACACTTTTTTGTAAAGTGTAATGTATAATTCCACATGTGTTAATTCATAGTTTTCATGCCTTCAGTGTGATTCTACAATTTTCATAGTCATGAAAATACAGAAAAATCTTTGATTGAGAAGGTGTGTCCAAACTTTTGGTCTGTACTGTATATATAGCATTATACCCTATGAGAGGGGGCAGCATTATACCCTATGAGAGGGGGCAGCATTATACCCTATGAGGGGGTGGGCAGCATTATACCCTATGAGAGGGGGCAGCATTATACCCTATGAGAGGGGGCAGCATTATACCCTCTGAGGGGGGGCAGCATTATACCCTCTGAGGGGGGGCAGCATTATACCCTATGAGAGGGGGCAGCATTATACCCTATGAGGGGGGCAGAATTATACCCTATGAGGGGGGCAGTATTATACCCTATGAGGGGGGCAGCATTATACCCTATGAGAGGGGGCAGCATTATACCCTATGGGGGGTGCATTATACCCTATGAAAGGGGGCAGCATTATACCCTATGAGAGGGGGCAGCATTATACCCTATAAGGGGGGGCAGCATTATACCTATGAGAGGGGGCAGTATTATACCCTATGAGGGGGGCAGTATTATACCTTATCAGGGGGGGAAGTATTATACCCTATGAGAGGGGGCAGTATTATACCCTATGAGGGGGGCAGTATTATACCTTATCAGGGGGGGAAGTATTATACCTTATCAGGGGGGGAAGTATTATACCCTATGAGAGGGGGCAGTATTATACCCTATGAGGGGGGCAGTATTATACCTTATCAGGGGGGGAAGTATTATACCCTATGAGAGGGGGCAGCATTATACCCTCTGAGGGGGGCAGCATTATACCCTATGAGAGGGGGCAGCATTATACCCTATAGGGGGGGCAGTATTATACCCTATGAGAGGGGGCAGCATTACACCCTATGAGGGGGGGGCAGTATTATCCCCTATGAGAGGGGGCAGCATTATACCCTATGAGAGGGGGCAGTATAATACCCTATGAGGGGGGGCAGTATTATACCCTATGAGAGGGGGCAGCATTATACCCTATGAGGGGGGGCAGCATTATACCCTATGAGAGGGGGCAGCATTATACCCTATGAGGGGGGGGCAGTATTATACCCTATGGGGGGGCAGTATTAACCCTATGAGGGGGCAGTATTATACCCTATGAGAGGGGGCAGCATTATACCCTATGAGGGGGGGCAGTATTATACCCTATGAGAGGGGGCAGCATTATACCCTATGAGGGGGGGCAGTATTATACCCTATGAGGGGGGCAGCATTATACCCTATGAGGCAGCATTATACCCTATGAGGGGGGGCAGAATTATACCCTATGAGGGGGCAGCATTATACCCTATGAGGGGGGCAGCATTATACCCTGTGAGGGGGGCAGCATTATACCCTATGAGGGGGTGCATTATACCTTATGAGGGGGAGGCAGCATTATACCCTATGAGGGGGCAGCATTATACCCTATGAGGGGAGCAGCATTATACCCTGTGAGGGGGGAAGCATTATACCCTATGGGGGGCAGCATTATACCCTATGAAGGGGGCAGCGTTATACCTTATGAGGGGGGACAGCATTATACCCTATGAGAGGGGGCAGCATTATACCCTATGAGGGGGGGCAGCATTATACCCTATGAGAGGGGCAGCATTATACCCTATGAGGGGGGCAGTATTATACCCTATGTGGGGGGGCAGCTTTATATTCTATGAGGGAGGCTACCCCAACTCTTGCTACATAATTAAGATTTATACTACCTTATATTATACCCTGATATTAGTGTGTTTTACCGCACAATTGGTGGTCTTGTATTTATTTCTATGTAGCTACATAGTGGGCCCCAAGAATGATTTTCTCTGGTGGGCCCAAAGTGTTCCAGTCCGACACTGGATGTAATGTCACTGTCTCTGCTGTCTCACATGCTGATTGATGGAAGAAGGAGTTGATGGCCCCTTCCTCCACCAATGTATTCACTGCTATCTGAATCCCGAGGATGCGAATTGCGGTGACAGTGGAAAGTGAAAGAGGGCTTGGTGCGGCCCATGGCCAGTTTTCAGCCCCTCGGATGTCTCCGTCTGCAGGTGGACTGGAACAGCCAGAGGGCCACATGTGGACAGCGGGCCACAGTTTGACCAGCTCTGCCCTAACTGAAAAGTAATTGAATAACCTGCATACATGCCAACAGTGCTGCTCCGGCTGAAAAGGGATAGGGCTTATGAGTAACCCACCCAAAAGTGGTCATCTTGGGGCATTCAAGGGCATTTTTAAGACTTTATCAGGTAATTTCTAGTGAAACTCAAATATTCCTGTTTCAGACTTTCTTCAATAGGTAAAAACTTTTAACGCTTCAATGATCTGAGATGTGCAGGAGATATCCATCACAGACGAGTGCTACGTAGTTATTGCTCTCTGGCAGTCATATACTGTAAGTCACAATGATCTTGGGATTGATGCCACTGTACCACAAAGATCAGCAACAAGCTTGTAACTGCTATCCACAGAGATGCTCCTGCTGCAACTGCTAGAATCCAAGAAAACTCTAATCCTGGCAGTTTAACCTCTAGATGGTTGTTGTTTGAAAAAGGGAGAGGACACCATCAGTCAATTCATTGGCGACGAGCAGCGACAAGTCCTTCTGGTCTGCCATGGGTGGAAAGCAACTAGGTTTTTGTATGATAATAATATACCATACTGCTGAGGAATAATACATTTTTTTCACAGTATCTTTTAATTGAAAATAAGAATCAATTAAAAGATTGCAGCTTCTAGTCCCCTAGAGAGACAAATATGGGGAATTAGGAGAAGTAAAATAAGTAAAATGTAATTAAAATAAAAATGTTATGGCTCTTAAAATGATTTGATGAAGAAAATAAAATGGTTTTGTAAAGGTCATGTGTCTCCAGGCTTTTGCTATCCCATCTGAGAGCAGCATGTTATTGAGGCAGAGACCCTGATTCCAGTGATGTATCACTTACTGGGCTGTTTGCTGCAGTTTTGATAAAATCACTGTTTGATCTGCTGCAGATCTAGCAGTTCTCTAAATGCTGAGCTCTGTATGACCCTGCCCACACCACTGATGGGCAGCTTTCTGTGTGTACTGTGCTTAGGTAGAAAGCTGTCAATCAGTGGTGTGGGCGGTGTTATACAGAGCTTATGAATACGGAGGGCTACACAACAGCAGCTTTAATAGTCCTTTAGTGATATTGTCCTACTGCTAAATTAGTGATTATTTCAAAACTACTGTTAGCAGCCCAGTAAGTAACACGTTGCTGGAATCAGGGTTTCTGTCTCTACATTATGCTTCTCTTAAAGTAAGTGGCAAAAACTTGGAGACGAATTTCCTTTAAGAGACTGATTAGAGCTGTAAGAACAGATGATTGTATCTAATGTTTTGTACGTAGCTTTTTTTAGTGTTATACTTTCCGTACATAGAAAATACATAACTGTGGCATTTGAATAAGAGATTTTTAATAGATACAGGTTCCTTTTTACAATCATGTCCAAGTACAGACATGAATAATTTTTGTCTACACAATAACAGCGTTGAATTAATCTGTATGGCTAGACAAAAAAACGCAGTGAAAACAGGGTGATTCTGGAAAATCAAAGCAAAAAAGCACATCAGGATCTCTTTGTGTGAACACAGCCTAAAGCGCCTACTAAACAGCTGCCGCAAATATTGGCATTGGGCTTTGCTGCGTGTCACATATCCACAACCACTGTATACCTTTGTTATGCAAAAAAGCTGCAATGAAGGTTTCTGTTGTGGAAGAACAAATATTTTTCTCACTACGTGTGATTTTCTGCCTGTGTGGATTCCTGTCCCCGGTCTGCAAGCTGCTTCCCTACTTCTCCCCATCTCCCCTTGCGTTCCATCCCTCCTCTTACGTAAATCTGCACAGAAATTAAAGCCTTCTAACAATCAGCTCACGTCGTTAGCTGCGAGCATGACAGCCGATGAAAGAAATGCAGCTATATCTGACTCACTTGTGCGTGTGTTTCTTTTTATAAACCCGGGGATGCTTTAAAAATAAAATCAAACCGAAGTGCTCGCTGATGGAGTATGCTGTATGCGGGGGCTGGCCTGTTGACTATGCTAAAGTTTCTTAAACCTCAAGTCACTTTGCTTCCTGTTTGCAACATGTCACTGTCTGCAAGGAGAAACGTTGCCCCTTGGATCATTAGTTCTCCTGGAAGTGCTACCTTGGGGTAAATGGAAGGTTAATTACATTTTTAGAAATGGGAGTCCATCTGTTTGCATGTTGTTTTACCCCTATGAGAGCACATGACTGTAGGAAGCGGTAGACACTCAACTCCTGTAGTAATTATTGCCCTTACCTATGTTGATGGAATTAGGCTGCAGTGCTTCCCCTTCTGAGTGCATGATGTTTTGCTATTGGAAGGGTTGGGCTTATGAAGAGATGTATCATACTGTCGCCTTCTCTTCCATCTTCTCTCAGCAGATGGGGAGCCCAATGGAAAAGGCAGAGATGCTCACCTGCCCAGGCCTCCAAACAAATGCACTATCAGGATGCAGTGGACCCACATAGTTAAGATGACGGCAACACAGGTGCAAGAATACCGATGAGGCAACCGCTCACAACCTACCAATACATGGAGGGGGCGGCTGCTTGGTATATTGATGCACAAAAAAGACTTGTATGCAGCGCCGTTCACATTATGGCAATGCACAGCATCCAGGGTGCATGTGGGCCCATTTGGTCTTGTAAACTGTGGTGTCTGTTCACATGGCATGCATTTTAATAGCGCTGGGCAGCCCGCCTGATCTAATAGAAGGGTGTGAATACTAGGCTGTTTAACTGGATGCTGTGCATTGCCATAATGTGAACGGCGCTGCATACAAGTCTTTTTTGTGCATCAATATACCAAGCAGCCGCCCCCTCCATGTATTGGTAGGTTGTGAGCGGTTGCCTCATCGGTATTCTTGCACCTGTGTTGCCGTCATCTTAACTATGTGGGTCCACTGCATCCTGATAGTGCATTTGTTTGGAGGCCTGGGCAGGTGAGCATCTCTGCCTTCTTTTGCTATTTTTGAATTTTTGGAGGATATCTAAGTCCTCTTTCTGTGCTATTGCTGGTTAGTGTAGTTACTTGTAAACGTGAGGATCCGTGAAGTGGATTACAAGCTTACGTACTTTGGCCAAATTACCAACTAATACCTCACATTATTTAAATATATTTTTTAATGTGTTTTTTGCACTTTATTTTACAGGGTGCATGTGGGCCCATTTGATCTTGTAAACTGTGGTGTCTGTTCACATGGCATGCATTTTAATAGCGCTGGGCAGCCCGCCTGATCTAATAGAAGGGTGTAAATACTAGGCTGTTTAACTGGATGCTGTGCATTGCCATAATGTGAACGGCGCTGCATACAAGTCTTCTTTGTGCATCAATATACCAAGCAGCCGCCCCCTCCATGTATTGGTAGGTTGTGAGCGGTTGCCTCATCGGTATTCTTGCACCTGTGTTGCCGTCATCTTAACTATGTGGGTCCACTGCATCCTGATAGTGCATTTGTTTGGAGGCCTGGGCAGGTGAGCATCTCTGCCTTCTTTTGCTATTTTTGAATTTTTGGAGGATATCTAAGTCCTCTTTCTGTGCTCTTGCTGCCCAATGGAAAAGGGTGGCAAGATATGGTGTAATCATTTTGACTAATAGAAACTATTACACAATGGTGACGAATAGGCTGAGCTTTGGTGGCAGTGTCTAATAAAATAGCAACTTTGATTCCTTCACGACATATGATAATACATATTTACGTCATATGTTGCGTCCGTGAAATTAGAACAACGGAGTCCGAATCTTCCCCAGCACATGACAGCTGATTTTTCTCTGATCTATCAAAATATAAATAAACTAGTCCGATCGGTAAACAGTGTAACGAGAAAAAAAATGTAAACTCCAGAAATACTTTTTTTGGTTTCCACAACATTGCAATAAAATGCAATGAGAGGCGATCAAAACGTCATATCTACCCCAAAGTTGTATCAATGACAACATTAGCTCAGGGTGCAAAAAATAAGAAAGAAAAAAAGAGAAGCCAGCGCCGCACATGATCAGCATGAAATACATTAAGTGCATCTGCACATTTTAGTTTCTAACTGTTTTCTTAAAAATGAGACATTTGGCAAGTAATTGATCAATTTTTTGAGCCACCCCACCACGACAAGGCATTCTCATATGGGGCAGTCCTACTCTACGTTTTTTATTTTCGCTGTGCCATTACGGCCTCCTGAATATATTAAAAGCAAGACTGCAAAAAAAAAAAAAAAACTGCAAAAATACTGCAAAAGTACCTGAAGCATTGCTGAATCACTCCCATGGTGCCAGTAAGGCAAGCGCAGATAAAAAACCGACCAGGTCCAGAGATGGACATTTCAGGTCTGACCTCCACACTTGCCAAACCAGCAACCACAGATAGGCCGGCGTCACACACAACTACAAAAAATCGGTCCGTTTTAGTCGGTCGATTGTCGGATCAAAATGCAAACATCACACATCCTTCTGTCATCCGATTTTCCTTCAAAGATGCGATTTAGTCGCATGTGTGTGTACCTTGTAACATCCGATTTTCATCCGACTTGCGAGAATTTCTCGCAGGCTTGCAAAACTGACATATAATGGATCCAAAAGAATAGTATTTCAATCACAAAAGAAAGAATAGATATATACACATAGAACACATATATATATATATATATATATATATATATATATATATATATATACATGTCATTGTGACATGTATATATATATATTTATAGTTCCTAGACTTCTACATACTGTTATAGGCGCTAATTCAATTGCCGGCTTTTGTGAAATCACAGAAGCCGACATGAAATGATACATTGTTTCCACACAGTTAACCATGTCATTTCCTGTATTTTGATATTTGTTTAGAACTTACAATTACATGAGTGTATTTGTGCAAAATTTCAGACATGTAGGGGTTAATTAAAGGTGTAAATTCGTTGAAAAAAAATGCGTGGGCTCCCGCTGTATTTTCTCCACCAGACAGACAAAGCAAGCGAGTGGGGGCAGATAATAATAGCCTAGGGAGGGTACATTTTTTTTGTGCCCCCCTGGCTACTAACATCTGCCCCAGACACCCCAGAAAGGGCAAATCTATAATTAGATTCGCCCTTTCTGGCACTTTGCCCGTCTATTCCCATTGCCCTGTAGCGGTGGCGAATGGCTTAATAATGTCACCTTAGTATTGAAAGGTGACCTTAAGGCAGGTTAATAATTGAGAGCTGTCAATTAGACAACTATCAATTATTAATCCTATTGTATGATAGAAAAATCAAACACACACAGTTTAATAAAAAAAAGTTTAATGAAATAATCACACAGTTTTTGACCATATTTTATTTTCCTGCTAAAACCATTTCCTGTAATAAAAATAAAATAAAAAAGCAAAATGATTCTTACCAATCCGATGTACAGTCAGGTCCCACGGTGTAATCCATCAGAAAGGGTTAACAGGTTACAGGTCGCAGAGAGCTAATAATGCTGTCTCAGACCTGTATTCCCCTGAATGAATAAGTTACTCTCCAGCGAAAGGAGAGTAATAGATTCATGAATGGAGCTTAATTGATTTATTGCCACTTTCACTTCAGTGACCTGACCTAAGGTGAAAGTGGGATACAATCAATTAAGCTTCATTCATGAATCACATCCTCTCCTGTCAGCAGGAGATAAGCTCATTCATTCAGGAGCTATCAGATGAGCACGCAGGATTACTTGCGCTGCTTATCTGATTGCTAGTTAACCCTTTGTTAATGATTACATCGTGGGACGTGACAGATTGCCAGATAGGTAAGAATAATGTTGTTTTATTATTTTATATTTATTTTAGAAGAACAAGGGCTTCGAACGGATTAAGAGTTAAATAAAAGATGGTCAAAAATATGTGTTTTTATTTCATTAAAATTATTTATTCTTAAAGTGTGTGTGTGTTTTTTTATTTACTTCAATAGGATTAATAATTAATAGTTGTCTAATTGACAGCTCTCAATTATTAACCTGCCTTAAGGTCACCTTTCAATACTAAGGTGACATTAAGGTGACATTATTAACCCATTCGCCACCGCTACAGGGCAATGGGAATAGATGGGCAAAGTGCCAGAAAGGGCGAATCTAATTATAGATTTGCCCTTTCTGGGGTGTCTGGGGGCAGATGTTAGTAGCCAGGGGGGGCACAAAAAAAATGTACCCTCCCTAGGCTATTATTATCTGCCCCCACTCGCTTGCTTTGTCTGTCTGGTGGAGAAAATACAGCGGGAGCCCACGCATTTTTTTTCAACGAATTTACACCTTTAATTAACCCTACATGTCTGAAATTTTGCACAAATACACTCATGTAATTGTAAGTTCTAAACAAATATCAAAATACAGGAAATGACATGGTTAACTGTGTGGAAACAATGTATCATTTCATGTCGGCTTCTGTGATTTCACAAAAGCCGGCAATTGAATTAGCGGCTATTACAGTATGTAGAAGTCTAGGAACTATAAAAATATATATATATATATATATATATATATATATATACACAATTACATATATATATATATATATATATATATATATATGTATTCTATGTGTGTATATCTATTCTTTCTATTCTTTATTAAAGCTGTCAGTGTGATTTTACAGTATAGCCGGGGATGAATTGCCGGCTTTTCTAAAGGACACCGATGCGATTTCATCGCAAGTCACACATGCGGTCCGTTTGTAATCAGATTTTTCATCGCTCCCATAGACTTGCATTGGCGATAGTCGACCCACAATCGGTGACAATCGCAGCATGCTGTGATTGCACACGGACGTTTAAAACGGACCACAAAAAATCTGATACTGGGAGCTGCTCCATAGATTAACATAGGGCAGACTGCAATGCGATATTTCATCGTATTGCAGTCGTCCGATTCTGTCGCCAGTGTGACGCCGGCCATAAAGGGTGAAACAGGCCCAGACACAGGTGCACAATTACGCAGAGCCTGGGGCAGGGCAAGGCTGCTGTATGTGTGTACAGCAGCCTGGGTCAATCACCAAAAGAAAAAAAACAGATGAAATGGCATGCATAACCCGGCGCGCACGGCAACAAGTGGTGGTCAGCCACGTACCAATAACAAAGAAAAAAAGAGAAGCCAGCGCCGCACATGATCAGCATGAAATACATTAAGTGCATCTGCACATATTAGTTTCTAACTGTTTTCTTAAAAATGAGACATTTGGCAAATAATTGATCAATTTTTTGAGCCACCCCGCCACGACAAGGCATTCTCATATTAAAAGCAAGACTGCAAAAAAAAAAAAAAAAAACTGCAAAAATACTGCAAAAGTACCTGAAGCATTGCTGAATCACTCCCATGGTGCCAGTAAGGCAAGCGCAGATAAAAACCGACCAGGTCCAGAGATGGACATTTCAGGTCTGACCTCCACACTTACCACAGATAAAGGGTGAAACAGGCCCAGACACAGGTGCACAACCTGGTCGGCTTTTACCTGCGCTTGCCTTACTGGCACCATGGGAATGATTCAGCAATGCTTCAGGTACTTTTGCAGTTTATTTGCAGTCTTATTTTTGCAGTTTTTTTTTTTTATATTTAGGAGGCTGCAATGGCACAGCGAAAATAGAAAACGTAGATTAGGACTGCCCCATATGAGAATGCCTTGTCGTGGCGGGGTGGCTCAAAGAATTGATCAATTATTTGCCAAATGTCTCATTTTTAAAAAAACATTTAGAAACTAAAATGTGCAGATGCACTTAATGTATTTCATGCTGATCATGTGCGGCGCTGGCTTCTCTTTTTTTCTTTCTTATTTTTTGCACCTGAGCTAATGTTGTCATTGATACAATGTCATGTGACCACATGTGACCATGTGCGGCGCTGGCTTCTCCCCCTTTTCTTGCAAAAAATAAGCCCTCAACCAGCCCCAGATCCTGACAAATAAAAATGTTATAAGTCTTGGAAAATGACGACAAAAGCAAAACATTTTTTTGGACAAATTTCTGAATTTGTTTTCACCACTTAGTAAAAGATAAACTGTACATGATTGGTATCTTCATACTCATACTGACCTGGGTTAGTTTTACCATATAGTGAACATGGTACATAAAAAAAAAAAATTGTGGAATTGCACTTTTATTGGCAGCTTCACCGCACTTGGAATTTTTTCCCATTTTCCAGTACACTATATTGTAAAATCAATGGTGTTATTCAAAAGCCCAACTCGTCCCACAAAAAAACAAACTCTCATACAGCCATATTGATGGAAATATCAAAACGTTATGGCTTTGGAAGATGGGTAGGAAGAAAACAAAAAAACAGAAAATGACCCGGGGGTTAATGAATTAAAGAAGACCTTTCATCACATGTTGTGTACTAAATTGGCCACATTATGGTGAAATGGCTGAAGATCTGAATAAAATGAAGTTTTTTATCTTACATCTCTTTTGTGGTGATATTAACTGGTAAAGTTTATATGCTAATTTCGACTAAAACTATGTTAGTAGATGCTCTTTTTTATTATTATTCATTAAACATATTCTCATATTCTATAAATGAGATTCTCAAAGCACAATCGTTAACAATTCCGAAAAGAGGGAAGAATGGGAAGCATTTAAGGAAACCAGGATGGATGAACATAGAACTTAAACACATGCTAAAAAGGAAGAAAGAAATGTTTATCAAATGGAAAGAGGGAGGCATATCTAAAGAAGAATATAATGCCGTCTGCAGAACCTGCAGGGCACAAATCAGATTATCTAAAGCTGACAATGAATTAAGGCTTGCAAGTGACGTCAAAAGCAACAAAAAAGGATTTTGGGGATACGTCAAAAGTAAAAGAAAAGTCAAAGATGCTATAGGATTTTTACAGGATGAAAATGATGAAATGGTAAGTCAGGATGTTGAGAAGGCTGAACTTTTAAATTCCTATTTTGCATCTGTTTTCTCTCAGAAAGGAAATGTAACATCAACTGATCTTCACTGTCCTATTAAAGGAATAGAAGAATCCAGGATATCTATAAACAGAAAGACAGTGAGGAAACACTTAGCTAACATAAATGAATTCAAGTCTCCAGGTCCAGATGAATTACACCCCAGGGTACTGAAGGAGATAGCAGAAGAAATTCTTGAACCACTGTCCATAATCTTTGAAAATTCTTGGAGAACAGGAGAAGTCCCAGAAGACTGGAGAAGAGCAAATGTTGTTCCTATCTTCAAAAAGGGGAAGAAGGTGGACCCAGGGAACTACAGGCCGGTGAGTCTGACTTCTATACCAGGAAAGATCTTTGAACAAATTATTAAAGAACATGTATGCAAGTACCTGGATAAGAATGAAGTGATTAAACAGAGTCAGCATGGGTTTGTAACTAATAAGTCATGTCAGACTAACTTAATTTCCTTCTATGACAGAATCACTGACTGGGTGGATCAGGGAAATGCTGTAGATATAGTATATCTTGACTTCAGCAAAGCATTTGACAAAGTATCTCACACAATCCTTATTGAAAAAATGACTAAGTATGGAATGGACAAGGCAACTATTAGGTGGATTCATAACTGGCTTAGGGATCGGACCCAAAGAGTGGTTGTAAATGGCTGCACATCCAGTTGGAAGAATGTCTCAAGTGGGGTACCACAAGGCTCTGTTTTGGGCCCTGTATTGTTCAACATCTTTATCAATGATTTAGATGAAGGAATTGAGGGTAAACTGATCAAATTTGCTGATGACACAAAGCTAGGAGGGGTAGCTAATACTAGAGAAGAGAGAGAGAGGATTCAAAAAGATATACATAAACTGGAGCAGTGGGCAGCAACTAACAGAATGGATTTTAACAGGGAAAAATGCAAAGTACTACATCTGGGCAATAAAAATGAAAAAAGCATATACAAAATGGGAGGAATAGGGCTAAGTAACAGCACATGTGAAAAAGACTTGGGTATACTAATTGATCACAGACTTAACATGAGTCAACAGTGTGATGCAGCAGCAAAAAAGGCAAATGCAATTCTAGGATGTATCAACAGAAGCATACAGTCTAGATCACGTGAGGTCATTATTGCCCTCTACTCCTCTTTGGTCAGACCTCATCTGGAATACTGTGTCCAGTTTTGGGCACCACATTTTAAAAAAGACATCAACAAACTGGAGCAAGTTCAGAGAAGAGCCACCAGAATGGTGACCGGTCTGCAAACCATGTCCTATGAGGAACGGTTGCAGGATTTGGGAATGTTTAGCTTGCAAAAAAGAAGACTGAGAGGAGACTTAATAGCTGTCTACAAATATCTCAAGGGCTGTCACATTGTAGAAGGATCATCTTTATTCTCATTTGCACAAGGAAAGACTAGAAGCAATGGGATGAAACTGAATGGGAGGAGACACAGATTAGATATTAGAAAAAACTTTTTGACAGTTAGGGTGATCAATGAGTGGAACAGGCTGCCACAAGAGGTGGTGAGTTCTCCTTCAATGGAAGTCTTCAAACAGAGGCTGGATAGACATCTGTCTGGGATGATTTAGAGAATCCTGCTTTGAGCAGGGGGTTGGACCAGAAGGCCCAGGAGGTCCCTTCCAACTCTACCATTCTATGATTCTATGATTCTATGATTCCCTTAAAGTCTCCTTTAAGAATAAAAAAACATGAAGCTTTCTTTATGACAGCATTTAGTTCCTCAGATGTGGCATGAAGGTCTTTAGTTCCTGACTTTTTCAGCATATCCATAAGCTCTAGAAGACCTTTGAAGGCTATAGGCACATAAAGTTTTTTTTACGGTGGATTCCACTCGAAAAACCGCCGGAAAGAGCGCTAATTAAATTCTCAAATAAACATAAGCAATTCTATGAAAAAAACAACCTGCTGTTTAATCTTTTCAGCATATTTTAAGCACTTCAGGTTTCCAAAGATCAGAAGTGGGTAAAAGATGTGAACATGCCATTTTTCAGACATTTTAAGCTTGAAGACGCTCCATAATTTACAGTACAAGTTAATGGAAAGCCTCAAAAGATGCCCAGGCAGTTTCTTCATTGTTGAATAAAGTTGCAAAAATTAATGGAAAATGGCAATAAAATAAACGCCCTAAAATGCTGGAATAAGTCTCAAAAATACTGCCGACATCCAGAAATATTGAAAGCACGCTCAGGAAGTGACCTACAAAACAATAAATTTCAGGAACAAATTGTCAGCTTTTCCAGAAGCATCTTCCTCTTGAAAAACTCGGCAGGCTCTGTATATGTAGGGGAAGTATATGCACCCTCCTTATCGGGACACTGTGTATGTTAATGGGACTATATGGTGCAAGATAGAGCATGGATACGTTGCAAAGCAGAGGAGAGAAAAAACTCCACAAAAAATCAGAGTAGACATCTTCTTTGACGAGATTCTTTTACCTGACCAGTAGTGGATACATTCATCCAGACTCCAGTATGACAGACCTCTGCCGGCCTCCCTTGTGCCAGATTTATTGTGGCATGATAATTAATGAGGATTGGACATGTCATGATGAAGTGGAGTTCTTGCTTTACTCAGTTTGCGGAATAACTTCAGCACAAGGACTCTTAACTGGATGGAGCAGATAACAGATGTGGGGATTCACTCTAGTAGGCAATGGCAGGAACGCAGTAAAGAGGCAAACACAGGTTTTCAGTCCAAGCTTAGTGTTTTATTCACACCGGCAGCAGAAAAAAGCACAGTCTTACACCATCCAAATTCCACATAGGTTATGGCCCGTACGAGCCAGTCAGTTCAGGTCTGATGTTGCCACAAAACATCCCTCAGCTTTTTCCCAACCTAAACAAACTCTGTGCAGTTCTGACAGTCTGTTTATGCTGTCCTAAGCCATTCTGCTGTGCAATCCAGGTGTTGCCCCAAAACCTCTTTAGTACGAGCACATGTGGTCGTACTGTTGACAGACCCTTGTTCATACTATTCAGGTTTTTGTCACAAAACCTCCTTCCTTGCTGTTCACCAGTGCAAGAGGCACTTGTAGGAAGGAATATATCTCCCATCCAGATCCATACCCCTCACTGCATCACACAGATTGTAGCATTCTCTACACAATCCTGGACATTTCAGTTATGTTCTTCCACCAAAATTCTGCATAACTCTTTAAATACCCTACCTTCAAAGCAGGTCCTTATCGGGCAGTTCTTCCAGTCATCCTGCCAACTTACAGAAGTGATCAGTGATGACAAGTAGGTAACAGCAGACTTAAGGGTATGCCACACTGAACAATATCGCTAACGGGATCGCTAAAAAACGTCACTATTTAGCGATCCTGTTAGCGATATTGTTCAGTGCGGCAGCTTCCAGCGACGAGCTTCCTGCTGTGATCTCGCTCGTCGCTGGAATCGTTCCGGACCCTATTTTCTCGTCGGCGCTCCCGCTGGGTAAGTATCTAATCGCTGTGTGGCACCTTTTCTTAGCGATTTAGCGGTACTTTTGTACCGCTAAAGTCGTTAAGAAGATCGCTAACGGCGATAGCGTCGTTAACTATATCGCTAAATGTGGCCGCACTTAGCGATATAGAAACAATCCCGCTAGCGATCGCATTAGTATGCGTTGTTATTGTGATCGCTAGCGGGATTGTTTAGTGTGGCAGTACCTTACGAGTGCTTTCACATTGCGTTTTGTCACACTTTCGTTGGTCCCATCAAGGCTTGCCCGAACTACCACCACCTTTTCCCCCTCTCTGCAAAATGAGATTCTGGTGTATGTGCCAACTGTGCCATAGACTATAATGGTGCAGACAGAGTGAACGTGTCCTCTGACGTGCACCATCAGTTTATGTGGCACTATTTTTGTGGGGTAATTATAGTTATGACAAAGAATTGTGGCTCTAAGTAGAATGGTGAGTTTGCATAGGTTGGGAAAACATTCTAAAATATGGTCCGAAAAATATCTGGACTACTAACTCTGCAGACAGAAATTTTCATATCAGTCTGAGTCAAATGGAGCACTAGATTTAATCATAATGTGTTCATCTACATGTGTAGAACTGGAATCTACCAGTATAAGCTCACTATACAATGCAAATATTTTTCTATAGTGGCTCTTATTCAGTAATCCTTTGGAGGTAACACTATTTAGTTGTTATGTACTGGTAATTGAAGAAATCATAAAGTGGTAAAGTGGACCATGTATAGTGTTATTATTAGGCTAAGTGCACACGGCAGGAATTTTCAAGTTTTTTTTGCGTTTTTTCCCGCGGCAAAAATGCGAAAAAACGCAAGCATTAAGCATCCTATTCATTTAAATGGATTCCGCAATTTTTGTGCACATGCAGCGTTTTTTTCTCGCAAAAAACGCTTCTCGGAAAAAATAGCAACATGTTCATTAATTTTGCGTAATCTCGGCGGAATCGCCGCCATAGGAATGAATTGAACCGCTTACTTTCCGCATGTGGCTATGCGGAATGTAAGCGGTTCATGTGCGATGGTACCCAGGGTCTGGAGGAGAGGAGACTCTCCTCCAGGCCCTGGGTACCATTTCGCTGGTGACAATAATTAAAATAATAAATAATGATATTCTCACCTTCCGGCGGCCCCCGCAGCCTTCCCGCCTCTCAGCGACGCTCCCGTTCCCAGGAGTCCTTTGCGAGAATCACCCAGATGACGTAGCGGTCTCGCGTGATGCTACGTCATCTGGGGTCTGTCGCAATGGACGCCCGGGAACGGGAGTTGCCGGGAGCGTCGCTGAGAGGCGGGAAGGCTGCGGGGGCCGCCGGAAGGTCAGAATATCATTATTTTATTTTTTTTTAATTATTTTTACATTAGATCTTTTTACTATTGATGCGACATAGGCGGCATCAATAGTAAAAAGTTGGTCACACGAGTCAAACACTATGTTTGACTCGTGTGACCAACTTGTCAATCAGTTTTCCAAGCGATGCTACAGATCACTAGGAAAACGCTAGCATTCTGCAAGCTAATTACGCTTGCAAAACGCTAGTTTCTGGCAGGAATATGCATATCTATAAAATGCGTATTTCCCGCGGCAGAGAAGTGCGGGATTGCCGCGGAAATATTCCGCAACGTGTGAACTTAGCCTCAGGGATGAGCGAACGTGCTTGGTGATACTCGGTTATCACTCGAGTATCACAGTGTTCGTTATTCGGGAATTAATGGGCGGTGCTCTATGTAAAACTTGAATCCTCACCCGCATTTTTGGCACCTGTTACGCAGCCAATACACATGCGGGGATTGCCTGCACATCACTGTATTGCTGTAGCCATCTTAGTTGTGGCATTACTGTGATTGGCTGACCATGTGACATTATCAGGGGTTATAAAAGGACAGGCGCCGCCCAATTCGGCACACTGATGCCATTGTACAGCTCTGTGACACTTCGTAATGGAGGTAGAGAGTGCTTGTCCAGGCGTGTGTGTGCACAGTATAACGAATCAGAGTCCTGTAGTGTTGATACTGGTGTTGAAGCTGAGCCATCACACTAACAGCCCTTCTAAGGGCTAATTGTTTGCTTTGTTGTTTGTATCACATACAATCTGCATTTTGTCTAGGGAGGGAGAGAGAGTTGCAGGTGCAGGGAGAGTGGCTGAATATACTCAGTAGACAGGGATTAGGGCTGTGCAGTCTGTTGGCAAATATATAGCTGCAGTTTTTTTTAGGGGGGGTTAAAAAATTTAATATACTTTGATCCATCGAGTATTATGTGATTTTTGATACTTTTTATGTGTTATATAACACTCAAAAAATTTATTTGGGTTAAATTTCTTACACATACACTATTCTGTGTACTGAATGCATTTTTTTATATACAGCTCTGGCAAAAATTAAGAGACCACCACATCAAAACCCTGTCATTGGCAGCCCATTCTCCAGATCTGAACCCCATTGAAAACCTGTGGAATGTGATCAAGAGGATGATGGATAGTTACAAGCCATCAAACAAAGAAGAACTGTTTAAATTTTTGCGCCAGAAGCAGTGCGATAGACTGGTGGAAAGCATGCCAAGATGCATGAAAGCTGTTTTTAAAAATCATGGTTATTCTAGAAAATATTGATTTCTGAACTCTTCCTGAGTTAAAATATTAGTATTGTTATTTCTAAATGATTATGAACTTGTTTTCTTTGCATTATTTGAGGTCTGAAAGCACTGTTTTGTTTTTTAATTTTGACCATTTCTCCTTTTCAGAAAAAAAAAAAGCAAAATTTATTGCTTGGAAATTCTGAGACATGGCTGAAGTTTGTAGACTAAAAGAACAATTTACATTTTACTCAAAAATATACATGTAAAGAGAAAAATCAGACAAACTGAACATTTGGAAGTGGTCTCTTAATTTTTGCCAGAGCTGTATATAACACTCCAAAAAAGCATTTAAACATTTTGCAGAGTTAAATTTGTTGCCCATGCAGTATTACATGGTCTTAGTTACATTTTCTGTGATCTATAAATCTTAAAAAAGCGTAAAAAAAATTGCAGGCTTAAATTTCTCAGCCATTCAGTTTCTCCTGTTCTGTAGTACATTTCTGTGATATCTAACACTCTAAAAAAGCATTAAAAAAAATTAGCTGGCTTACATTTCACACCCCTACATTATTCCGTGGTCTGGGGTACATTTCCTGTGATCTGTAAAGCTGAGAAAAAATGTTTAAAAATATTGTAGGGTTACAGTTCTCAGCCCTACAGTATTACGTGTTCTTTGGTACATTCCCTTTTTATATAACCTCAAAAAACTGGTTTACAAATTTGCCTGTATTATATTGCTTAGCCATAGGGTATTATGTCTTCTTGGGTGCATTTCATTGCCATCTAAGCCTTTAAAAACTTTTTTAAAAATTTATCGGTATTATATTGCCCATCCATACAATATTACGTGTTCTTGGGTACATTACCTTGGTATATAACCCTCAAAAAAACTTATTAAAAAATTGATTGTTATAATATATTGATCATCCATAGACCTTTACATATTCTTAGGTAGATTTCTCTGCTATATAAGCCTCAAAAAACATCTGCAAAGATGAGTGGGACAAAATTCCTCCAGAGCGTTGTAAAAGACTCATTGCCAGTTATCACAAATGCTTGATTGCAGTTGTTGCTGCTAATGATGGCCCAACCAGTTATTATGTTTCTGGGGCAATCACTTTTTCACATAGGGCCCTGTAGGTTTGGATTTAGTTTTCCCTTGATAATAAAGATCTTTTAAAAACTGCACTTTGTTTTTACCTGTGTTATCTTTGTCTAATATTTAAATTTGTGTGTTGATCTGAAACATTTAAGTGTGACAAACATGCAAAAAAGAATGAGAAATCAGGAAGGGCGCAAACACTTTTTCACTGTATGTGGGGGACTCAGAGGCCATTATAACTGTATGTGGGGAGGACTTAAGGGACATTATTATTGTATATGGGGGAACTCAGGGACCATTATTACTGTATGTGATGGAGAAGTTGTTGACATTATTCTTGTATGTGGAGAGACTCAAGGGACATTTATCACTGTGTGGGGAAAATCTGGGGACAATATTAATGTATATGGAGGAGTACTCTGTGTCTATTATAACTATATGGGGGAACAAACTAGAGGCCATTATTATTGTATGTGGGAGAAACTCAGAGGCCAATATTACTGTATGGGGGAACTCTGGGGGCATTATTTCTGTATGTGGGGGAACTCTTGTGTCGTGACATTTTTACTGTATGTATGGAGGACTGAAGGGACATATTTACTTTATATAGGTAAGCTCAGAGGCCAGTTTTACTATATGTAGGGGGAACTCTGAGACCATTTTAACAATATGCGGTGGGTATTCTGGGGCCATTATTACTTTATGTGGGTAATACTCAGGGGACATTATTATTGTTTGTGAAGGAGAAGAAGATGTTGCTGTTATTACTATTTGTGGGAAGACTAAGGGGACATTATTAGTGAATGTGGAGTGGTACTCTGGAACCACCATTAATACTGTATGTGGGCGGACTCAGAGGCCATTATTATTATTATATATAGGAGGAGCTCAAGGCCATTATTACTGTATGTGCAGACTTCAAGGGCTTTAATTACTGTATGTGGGGGAACTCTGGGACATTATCACTATATGTGGAGGGACTCTTGTGTGGTGACATTTTTATTGAATGTGGGGAACATTATTACTGTTTTGAAGTGGGGGACTCAGGGGCTATTATTACTGTATGTGGAGAGTCAGGAGATATTATTACTGTACTATATGTAGGGGGACGCAGGGGACATTATAGATATATGTGCAGGAACTCGGGACATTTTTACAGTATGTGGGGAGACTCAGGAAGGAATTACTACTATGCATGGCCTTTGTATAATGATTTAATTTCAGTAACAACTTGGTTATCTGCTGAGGTTTCTCTCTACCCACTATAATTAGGGTGGGTCACTGTAGTTGTAAACATGCTTACTAAGAATAGGGGCCCACTGTTTGCCCCACTTGTGCTTGACTCCTAGCTATGCCTCTGCTCATTACGCATTGCATAGTGTAAGTAATTATAATTGCTACTAATAAACTGACTGGCCAAAGTTTTAATTATGCATCTTTTCACAGAAATTAGATTTGATACCCTAAAATCCGGTAGACCAAAATGTGCCAGTAACTTTCATACACACCTTGCTATTATCTGCTCTTTGCTGACATCTAGAGTCTTTTGTTGAAATCACATGAAGTGTTTTTTTCCTCCTCAAAAAAAAAAATTACAGGAAAAAAAATAAATGGAAGGCAAAATTATTAAGCTATAAATTAACCTGATATTAATAACTAGGAATAAAAAGCATCAAATAAATAAAATCCTTCAAAATAATGTGTTCTATTAAAAAAACAAAAAGCTTAAAAAAAAAAGTTTAACAATTGATGTATGTTGTCACCATGGCAACGTATGGAGAAGGTCAGAACAGAGCTCTTTATATGGAATTGTAAGATTCTCGCTGTAAAATCATTTGATTATATCTGAGAACTGCTTAGAAATCATTGTAAGATCTACTAATATTAAATGTAGCTGGATGGAGGCGACTGCTGCTGTTTTGAGAGGCTTCACTGCCAGCCATGGATCTCTGCTCAGAATTTTAATGGTTGTTTACCAAGTGTAATATGCCACTGAGAGAGCAGAATGTTTTCAGGCTCACAAGGTGTGAACGTCATCTACTGCTTTAAATAGAATTCTTCCCATCATGAAATGTTATTTCTCTTGTTTAGTCTATTCATGGCTCCAGCGTTCTTCCAAATATTATTTTTATTGAGATTTAGTTTTTACCAAATTATAATTCAAGTTAGGGATAATATATAAATCTAGAGTGTGTGCGCGTGTGGACAGATACACGAGGGAAAAGCTCCATTCAGCCAAAACGTTTCAGATGGGTGAATAAAGATCCTCTTTCTTCTTTCACTAAGGTGGTAACAGCTGCTTAATGTTTATTTTTCTAATATACAGTACTACACAAAAGCTTTAGGCAGGAGTGGAAAACATGCTGCAAAGTATGAATGCTTTAAAAAAAAAAGTGTAAAATTTTCATTTTTATCAATTGGGAAAATGAAAAGTGAATGAACGAAAGAGAAATCTAAATCGAATCAATATTTGGTGTGGCCAGAATTCGCCTTTAAAGCGTTAATTATAGTAGGCACACTTACACACCATTTTTGAAGGAACTCAGCAAGGAGGTTGTTCCAAACATCTTAGGGAAATAACCACAGATCTTCTATGCAGGGCCGGAGTCAGCACCCGGCACACCCGGGCAAGTGCCGGGGCCCTGAGCAGGTGGGGGGCCCACTCACCGTCGGGCACCCCGGCGCCCGTTAGCGGTGTCAGCGCCGCCACTGGGACCCCCCCGCTTGCTCAGGGCCCCGCCAGCAGCCGGCGCAATACTCACCTCTCCCCGTGCCTCTGCTGTCGCAGCTCCAAGCTCCAGGGGGCACCTGCGCCGTCGCTTCCTCTCTCACAGCAGCACCGCTGAATGACGTCATCATTCAGCGGCCGGCTGTGGCAGAGAGTGCGCAGACGCCGGACAGGTGAGGCGTGTGTGTGTGTGTGCCTGCCTGCCTGTGTGTGTGTGAGAGAGTGCTGCCTGCGGTGCTGTATGTGTGATGGTGGTGGGGGGAGGCAGTGATGGTGGTGAGGAGGCAATGATAATGGGAAGGCAATGATGATGATGATATTAATGAGGAGGCAATGATAATGGGAAGGCAATGATGATAATGATATTAATGGGGAGGCAATGATGATGATGGGGAGGCAATGATAATGGGAAGGCAATGATGATATTAATGGGGAGGCAATGATGATGATGATATTAATGGGGAGGCAATGATAATGGGAAGGCAATGATGATGATATTAATGGGGAGGCAATGATAATGATGATGGGGAGACAATGATAATGGGAAGGCAATGATGATGATGATAGGGAGGCAATGATGATGATGATGGGCAGGCAATGATGATGAGGGGAGGCAATGATGATGATGGGCAGGCAATGATGATGAGGGGAGGCAATGATGATGAGGGGAGGCAATGATGATGATAATGGGCAGGCAATGATGATAATAATAGGGAGTCTTTCCACAGCGCCCTTTCCTGAGCCGTAACAGTGCAGAACGCAGCACAGTGTAGAGGAGAGCTCCATATTTTGTATGGAGCATTATATGTGGTCCAGTATTCTGTATGGAGCATTATATGGGGGATGGCGGGGTGACATCCTGCATGGGGTATTATATGGGTGATGAGGGGGAGACTATGTGGTGCCCATAATATTGTATGGAGGACTGTACTGTCCAGTCTGTACCGTGCGCTGTGAGGATTTGGCGGTTTCTGAGCTATTGTAGAATTTACAATAGGTATCAGTCATGTAATGGAAGAAGAGAAGTGTTTGGCATTGTACTATACCCATATTTCTCTGCAGTATCTGTGCATCATGAATCGTGGTCTGTGTTAAGGGGGCCCACTGAGACTCTTTCGCCCGGGGCCCATAAAAACCTGGAGCCGGCCCTGCTTCTATGGATGTAGGCTTGTGCAAATCCTTCTGTCTCTTTATGTAATCCCATAATCCCAGCTAGACAGAGTGATGATACTGAGATCAGAACTCTGGGGGGGCAATATCATCACTTCCAGTACCCATTGTTCTTCTTGATGTTGAAGGTCTTAATGTGTGGGGGGTCTTAAAGGGAAGGTGCCACAATTTTTAATTTTGTATTAACAATTAATGAGTACATAATTATTTTTAATACGAAAGTAAATGTTCTACTTTAATAGCTTTTTTTTTTATTAATTTTTTTTCTGCCACTGGGGGCTGCCATTTGCATTTTGGGGGGTGTAAGTGCCTGAGCACAACACTTAAACACTTCAAATACGGCAGCCCCTGGGCATAAGATGCTGTGGTCGCCATCCGACCCCATCTCTTGTATTGAGGCTGCCTTGGCTGTGATCTGGGCACGTCCCATGGGCTGCCCAGGTCACAGCTGTGGGAGGAGATTGTGGCCATCTTTGCAAAGCCCGCAGTGTATGCTGCATTTTCCCCTGTCATTGCTCAGTGCATGAGATGACAGGAGCTGCCTGGGTTAGAAGGTGCAGGGGAGTGGAGTTCCGGGGTGAGGTGAGTATCTGCGGTGGCGGGGAGCTGTGATCGCTGCCTGTCATCAGTATTACAGTACAGGCTGCGATCACCGATAATCGCCAATCTGTTCAGAGCATAGCAGGGAAATCACCACACTGCTGTGCTGTGAAGACACTGAACAGGACGCCATGCTGCGTGGGAGCGCAGGTACGGTAAGTACAAGTGTTTTAATTTTTCTATATATGCATTGAATATATGTGGGAGCATATATCATGATGGGGTCCATATACCAGGATGGGGACTATATACAAGGATAGGAGCCATATACGAGGATGGAGCCATATACTAAAATGGGGGCCTTATACCAGGATGGTGGCCATATAACAGGATCTAGCCATATTCCAGTATGAGGCCATATACCAGGATGGGGGTATATACCACGATGGGGCCTATGCCAGGATGGGGGTCATATACCAGAATGAACTACTGTATATGGGGCACATTATACTGTAGGGTACTATATTGGGCCATTATAGTGTGTGACACTATATGGGACCATTATAGTGTGGACCATTATATGGGGCCATTATACTGTAGGGCACTATATTGGGACATTATACTGTGGTGAACTATATGATGATGTGTAGCCCTGGTGTGTAAGGCACACATAAAATCCTGGAGGATGTGCGGAGAGGTAACAGTTTAATGCTTGATATCCATTCACTCCATCACACACTTGGACACACCCATAGGGTATATAAGGTAGTGACATGCAGCAGAGCGAGAGCTCAGTCAGTTTCCTGTCTTCGGACAGAGGGGTCGGTCGAGTCTGGACTCGGAGGGAGGAGAGGAGATCAGATTGCATTTCCTGTCAGAGCTCTGTGTGAGCTAAAGTCAGACAGACAGTTGGATGGAAAGAAGAGTTTGCAGCAGAAACTTCAGTCGCCTGTCCCAAGGACAGTGAAGTTCAGTTGATGTGTTCCTGAACTAGGAGAATACTGAGAATCTGTCAGCGAGCTCCAAGGAAGAAGTAAGAAAGGATTGACTTGTACTATCCTAGGAAGTGTGGAGTGCTTATGTTAAGAGCGCGAACAGGGCGAAGGGCGCAGTGGAAGAAGTTAGAGAAGTGCCTTAGATATTGGATTGTCTGCACAATTTACCCGGTCACTGGGGACCGAAGTGTTGCTATCGCTTCACGCATAGTAACGGAACAACCAGAGTCTTACTGGACCTTAGGTCGCAGAAAGCAGCCCTTGAAGTGTCGGTACGTAACCGGAGTCAGGTGGAATAGGGACTTTGAGCTAGGCCAAGCAAAAGTAAGAACCTAGTTTCATCACCTGGAAGGCTCCACCACAATGCTGACCGGGCAGTACAGCTATGGAGTTAGCTGGAGTATTTGGAGTTAACTTAGCTTCAAGCGAGTTGGACTCATCATATTGGAAGTAAAGGAGGCCTCTAACCTGTTCAGCTGTTATCTCGAAGCACATTCTCCACCCCGACCAGCTCCCCGGGACCTGCCTAACATCTTGAAGTAAAAGGTATGGAAAGATGCTGGATGGTGTGAGACTGATTCATTTATCTGCACCCTACATCATTATACCATAGACTTTGAGGGACCAGTCCCACCTGTGGGGGACCCAACACCTAGCTGCCATAACATCCCCTCAGAGATCTATTCAGCAGCGCTGGTCTTTAGTGACTAGAAAACTACAGGTGGCGTCACGAACTGTTATCTACCAAATCCCCTGTAAATAAACCCTTTAACGCCTGACCGCCAGGGTCACGGACCGAGCCACGCTACCAGTGACATTCCCTATAGAAATCTACAGGCTCGGCTCCGAGTACCCCATAGCCCTGGTAACCCACAATTGTGGTGCGGTGTCAAACAAAAACTTGGCGTCACGAACAGGATACGAAACTTACAAGATTGTAAGCCCTGTGTGCCTAAATTGAACTGTTTGCTGTATGTCACTATTGGCGCCAAAATACCGCCATTTTGCCGCCAAGTTGGCGCCCTGAGGCGCTGGTGAATAAGGTGGGCGTACCTTCATGGGCGTGTACCCCCCTGAAGCACGAAAAGTTATGGCCGCCCTCTCCAAGGCCTATTACAATGTGAGATCCAGCCCCACTGCTAAAGAAATACGCCTCCTCTTCATCCTCTATGCTTAGAGGAGGAGACGCAAATCCCGCCTCCACGGAAAGGACCAGAATGTTCCTGTTGGATACCACAGTGATACCTGGACCGAGATGGCGGAAGGACAGGAGAATCAGTGCCCATTACCAGAGGACTGTCTGCCTGTGCCGGAGCTGTCCCAGATCGGGACACCGACCCCGCCATGATGGAGCTGCGGAAGGAGAATGCAGAGCTGAAGAAGAAGCTGCAGAATCGTGCAATTCGACAAGAGACGGAGAGACGCTGGCGCACCCAAACACAGCGGCTGCTGTGGGACGCCATGTTCTCTCCCACAAGTGAAATACCGTCTCTTGATACCCCTCTACCACTGGATTATCCTAAGGCCCTGATGAAAAAGGCTGCGGAGCGACTGGAGGCGGACACCAGATATGCTGTACCTGATCCCACCGAAGGAGCGGTGGAGGCGAAGGAGGCTGAGGAGGTCCTGCCCGTCCCTGAGAGCCAGCCAGGTCAGGAGGCCGCAGCGGATTACTGTTCCCCGGCGGGGACACCGGAGGGGTCCTGCCCATCGTTGTCAGACGTCGACTGGGATGCAATGGAGCGGATTGATGACGTCACGTACGCTGTCCAGTGGGAAAGAGAGATGCAGTGTCGCAAAGAGGAGCAGCGACGCAGGCAGGAGGAAGAGCGGGAGGTGCAGCAGAACCGGCAGCGACAGCATGCAGAGCTCATCGCAGATAAGGAAACCGTTCGCCGTGATAAAGGTACCCGGAGGGAACCACGGCGTCAGGGGTGCATAGTGGAGTTTCAGCTTCGCAAGGGCTGGGGATTCATCCGCGAGCCAGGACTTTATCAAGGGGTCTTCGTGAGCCATCGCGATGTAGAGTCCCACCTACCACAAGGTCATCCGGGAAGGGACCTGATTAATGGGGACATTGTCACTTATACACGTCACTGGGGCCTGAAGGGATGGTATGCCCTTAATGTGGAAATCATCTGTGACCCCGTCCCCGACGCAGGTAACGTCACCATTGCCAGCGCGTCACAGTCTCGAGCTCCCGCTGCACCAGGCCGTGCCCCGGCATCGCCCCCTGAATGTCCATCACAGTTTGAAGCGCCCCCTGCATATTCTTCTCTACCAGTGCCTCGCACCAAATCGCAACCCGCGACCCCGTTCAAACCACAAATTATACCGCCGGACATAGAAGCACCAGCAGCGACGCAATCGGCGTCTTGTAATGAAGAGACACCCGTTGCGCCCCCAGTGGTTCACAAAAGAACTGTGGCGACTCAGACCCTAATAGAAGCCCATGACCTGTTTGTCATGTGCTCTAAGGAGCATCGCATTGTTCCAGCCCCCGGGGTGGAAAATGTAGTGGAAGTCTGCAAGAAAATGTGAAGACCGGTAGGATCCAGACAGGGGTTTACCGCAACTAAGAAGATGTAAAAAGTTTTGATAAAAGAAATAATTGCTGTTTTGCACTTTATTGCTATGTATAGTGTTTACATAGTTTTATATATTTGAGTAGAATACCCGGCTGGGTACCAGAATGAAAATTTGAAAAAGTTGAAGAATTTTGAGAAATTAAAAAGTAATATGTTGTTTGCATAGTTTTATATATAGAATACCCTGGTTGGGTAAATACCGTGAGAAGTATAATGTGAGTTTCAGAAGTTACCAATATGTGTTTTTAACCATGTCATGGACTGAGAGGCTGAGGACTGTGCCAGCCCAGAACTTATCTTTGTACATAGTTGCGCTTCGGTGCATTATATTGGTTTTACACGAAGCCACTATTATACAACTACCTCAGAAGAAAAACCCGTATGGTGGGGCCAGAAAGAGGTCTGCAATAAAGTCCTGCAGCCCACCCAGGACCTACGTGGGAGGTTTTTGGTGCGGGTCCTCCAAAAGAATAAAGTCAAGTATTAATGTGAATATTTATTGAGTGTCTTGATGTTTTAATACTTTTGTATTTTCCTACTGTACAAAATGCAACGTTTAAGAATCCTCACCTCCCGGATGGGAAGAGTTGTAATGTTTATTGTTAATGCAAAACAAAATGTCTTTCTTTTTGTATTTTACAGCCTGGGAGTGCTGTGTTTTACCAAGGGGGGATGTGTAGCCCTGGTGTGTAAGGCACACATAAAATCCTGGAGGATGTGCGGAGAGGTAACAGTTTAATGCTTGATATCCATTCACTCCATCACACACTTGGACACACCCATAGGGTATCTAAGGTAGTGACATGCAGCAGAGCGAGAGCTCAGTCAGTTTCCTGTCTTCGGACAGAGGGGTCGGTCGAGTCTGGACTCGGAGGGAGGAGAGGAGATCAGATTGCATTTCCTGTCAGAGCTCTGTGTTAGCTAAAGTCAGACAGACAGTTGGATGGAAAGAAGAGTTTGCAGCAGAAACTTCAGTCGCCTGTCCCAAGGACAGTGAAGTTCAGTTGATGTGTTCCTGAACTAGGAGAATACTGAGAATCTGTCAGCGAGCTCCAAGGAAGAAGTAAGAAAGGATTGACTTGTACTATCCTAGGAAGTGTGGAGTGCTTATGTTAAGAGCGCGAACAGGGCGAAGGGCGCAGTGGAAGAAGTTAGAGAAGTGCCTTAGATATTGGATTGTCTGCACAATTTACCCGGTCACTGGGGACCGAAGTGTTGCTATCGCTTCACGCATAGTAACGGAACAACCAGAGTCTTACTGGACCTTAGGTCGCAGAAAGCAGCCCTTGAAGTGTCGGTACGTAACCGGAGTCAGGTGGAATAGGGACTTTGAGCTAGGCCAAGCAAAAGTAAGAACCTAGTTTCATCACCTGGAAGGCTCCACCACAATGCTGACCGGGCAGTACAGCTATGGAGTTAGCTTGAGTATTTGGAGTTAACTTAGCTTCAAGCGAGTTGGACTCATCATATTGGAAGTAAAGGAGGCCTCTAACCTGTTCAGCTGTTATCTCGAAGCACATTCTCCACCCCGACCAGCTCCCCGGGACCTGCCTAACATCTTGAAGTAAAAGGTATGGAAAGACGCTGGATGGTGGAGACTGATTCATTTATCTGCACCCTACATCATTATAACCATAGACTCAGAGGGACAGTCCCACCTGTGGGGGACCCAACACCTAGCTGCCACAACATCCCCTCAGAGTTCTATTCAGCAGCGCTGGTCTCTAGTGACTAGAAAACTACAGGTGGCGTCACGAACTGTTATCTACCAAATCCCCTGTAAATAAACCCTTTAACGCCTGACCGCCAGGGTCACGGACCGAGCCACGCTACCAGTGACATTCCCTATAGAAATCTACAGGCTCGGCTCCGAGTACCCCATAGCCCTGGTAACCCACAATTGTGGTGCGGTGTCAAACAATGACATTATACTGTAGGGCACCATATGGGGCCATTATACTGTAGGGCACTATATGAGGCCACTATACTGTGTGGCACTATATGAGGCCATTATACTGTGGGCACATTGTACTGTGGGACACTATATGAGGCCATTATACTGTGGAGCACTATATGGGGCCATTATACTGTAGGGCACTATATGGGACCATTCATTATACTGTGGCACACTATGTGAGGCACATTATAGTGTGGTACACTAGATTTGGCAGTTATACAATGAGTTACTCTATGGGGCCATTATACTGTGGAGCAGTATGTGGGGCCACTTTACACTCTGTTCAGAGTCGTCTGGTCTCACAGAGTGCAGCAGGGCCGGGAATGGCTGCTGCTACAGCCTATAGAGCTTCGCTCTCTGAACGAGGCTCCATAGCCTTTGGATGTCGGATTTGGGGATCGTCATGGGAACGCCATGAACTACGTCGGACTTGCGTGGGAACTTTTTGCTTTCTAATAAATTGTTGAATGAGGCACAGTGTCTTGTCTTTATTTCTCCCTTTTTATGTTCTTCAGGTTTCCATTTGAGGACTACGTGGAATCCCTGGACTATGTTGAAACAGCATAGGGGTTTGGTTTTTTTTCAAAAATAAATTGGTGAACGAGGAAAAGTGTGGGGGAGTGTTTTTTCAAATAAAATGTATTTTTCTGTCTGTGTGTTTTTTTTCATTACTAGGTTAGTAATGGGGGTGTCTGATAGATACCTCTCCATTACTAACCACAGAGCTTGATGCCAGCTGTGATTTTTGATAAATCACAGCTATCATCAACCCCAACTACCATTACCCCTTGCCACTGCACCAGTGCAATCAGAAAGAGCTGAGACGGCACCAGAATTGGAGTATCTAATGTGATAAGCCAATTCTAAGGCAGCGCAGACTGGTATTTTTAGGATGGAAAGGGCTCAATAACCAGGGACCTTCCCAGCCTGATAATATAAGCCTGCAGCTATCTGCTTCACCTTGGCTGGTTATAAAAAAAATAAGGGGGACCCCACTTCATTTTTTTATTTATTCATTAGGGTAAACCAGGCTAAACACCCTTTAGTGCCACATGAAAGGCACTATAGGGTGAAAGTTTATTATTATATGTATGCGGCTTGTGAAATTATATGTCTATAGGATATTTATATATTATATCTATTCGATCTATGTGGGACCATTATAGTGAATGGTGCACTAGATGGGGCAAATTGGACTATATGGGGAATATTGGGGGTGCAATAGGACAAAAAAAGTCCTATTGTAAGTCCTGAAAAGAAATATGCTCTTTTGTGGCCCCACTTTATTTTTTTGGGAGGGGAGGGGGGGCAATTAATGTGTGACTCTGCTCTGTCCACTTCTATGGGAGTAGTAATATAGTGAACGGAGCAGCGTCACACATTACAATACTGCTCCCATAGAAGTGCATGGAGCGGAGTCATGAACTACACCAATGCTCCCATAGAAGTGGACGGAATAGTGTCACACATTGCACCACTGCTCCCATGGAAGTGGACAAAGCGGGGTCACACATTACAGTTGTGTGGTGGGAGCAGTGGTGTAATTTGTGACCCCTCTCCCTCTACTTCTATGGGATTAGTAATGTAGTGAACGAAGCAGGGTCACACGTTACACTACTGCTCCCAGATACGTGGACGGAGCTGGGTCACACATTACACCACTGTTCCCATAGATATATCGGGGTCAACCATTACACCATTGCTCCCCTATAAGTGGACAGAGTGAGGTCACGCATTACATTAGACGAACGGAGCGCGGTCACATCTTACATATATTAGATACTGCATATCTAATCCCATCCTGTGTGATACACTCCGCTGAGCTCAATATCTGTCCCATCATTTTTGATCAAAAACAGTATTACTAAGAACCCTGTGTTATTCAAATGCACTCTTGCTTTTTACTTATTTAGTTACAGCAGGCTTTATGTCTATTTTGCTTCTTGTAGGTTTTGATTGCAGAAAGATGGCAGCAGGTATTTTGGACTGATTACTCAAAATGTGAAATATTTGTTTATAAAGGAAGGCAGTTTGTTTGCCAGAGGTTGGAGAACAGTACAGTCTGCAGGAAACAGTGAAGCATGGTGGAGGTTCTTTACAAGCTTGAGGCTGCATTTCAGCCAATGGAGTTGGGAATTTGGTCAAGATTTATGGTGTTCTCAATGCTGAGAAAAACAAGCAGATACTTATCAATCATAAAATACCAACAAAGAGGTGCCTAATTTTCTCCAAATTTTTTTCCGCAGGACAACTTCAAACATACAGACAATATCATTAAAGAGCACCTTACAGCTGATCCATGATGCCTGTTCCCTTATAATCACTTTTATATTTAAAAATATTATGTATAACATTAACCCAGGTAATTCTGTGACATACATAGATTCTTAGTCAAGGTTTAGGTTATAAACAGCCAACGCTCTCCTCTGTGTCATGGCTTCTGCTAATGACGGAGCCAGCACAGAATTTGTGTACACACGATGAACTCTGAAAGAGATCATTTCAAGTTAATAATATTCTGTAATAAATGTAAAAAAAATTACTGTAACTAGTGAAATGAAGAACTGTAATTTGATTGTAGCTTATGGTAGTTTAGTTGTAAATGCAATGATAATCAATGCTGTCCCTCCCTTATAATTTCCAGGAGTCATAAAACATTTTAAGTGTTCAGTATGAGCCCACAAAGACATGTTGGCTATAAACATATTTAGGAGGGCTATACATACATTACGATTCCATAAAAACATAGCCCTTCATTAATAGAATGCATAAATTCAATCAACACATAGATCAATAACCGGTAAAAAGAACATGTACATAAATCATAACATTTGTGAGACAGATTTATAGCAGAGCAATGAGAGGCTAATTCTATTAACTTGTATACAATTACATACAACTCTCAGACTCGTAATGACATTTGTGGGGAAATTAACATCACTTGGTGTTTTATACATACACATTATGGCAGAAGACGTAACCCATTGTCTAAAATGATATAATGAAGAAAGCATAATTATATCAGTATTGATTCCAGCAACTTATACATATATAATACATTTTAAATGCACTCAACTAAAAAGGCAAATTCTACATGCAAATGCACAACACATAAAGAAAACCTAACACAAAACAATAGAAGTGGAAAGCACACTAGAGAGGACAAGAGAAATATATCTATTTATCCGATAATAACAATGCCAGTATACCTTGGATAGCAAATTATTACCATGAAATTCTGCTGCATAAAGTATGACGTCATTGGAAAGCAGATTTATTTAAAGAGAAATACAGTTTTTCAATGATGGAGTATAGTTACCAATAAATGGAAACTCCAGCGAAGTTTCTTATTAAAATGATTTTGTATGGATCTCTCAGTATCTGCCTAATTAGGTGACCAGACATCCAGACTGAGAATGAATAGAGAAGTGGAGGTGTACAGCCCTATATTTGTGTCTATGGAAGCTGCACAAGTAGCCAATTCACATTCTTCCAATATATTGGGGCGCTCCACCAAGCAGAAATTTATAGCAAATCCAGATATCCAGATATACCCTAACTGGCTTCAAAGATACATATTCCTTTAAATGTAGAATTTATTTCTGTCCCTGAGTGACTGAGCTTAATATTCTATGCATTTATATACAGAAACTTAAATCACTTTGTACGGGTGCGGCATGGCATTTACAAGCATTATTCTGAAATTATAGATTTCACATACAGAAAGAAAATTGACAATTGCGAAGTCTAACCCTACAACTTGTACTATACATAATTATACATAATTAATATCTGAGACTCCAGAGCATAATGAGGAACAATAAATTTGCAGAGAATACCTGCAAATTGAATTTCTCCAAAAAATACACATGAAAAAGTGAATTTGAATTTTGCCTAATCCACTCATCTGTAGTCACTATTGACCCCAATATGGGTCAGCAGTATGGAAGTTGAACTGCCATAATTAGCTCTACCTTTCTCCTAATTAAATTGTCTCTAGTGGTCTCTTGATTGAAAGCTATACCCATCACTCAGAACAAAATGGATGGGCTGGGAAGCAATCTATTCAGAGAAGTCTAGGCAAGAAGACATTAAACACTAGAGAATGACACTGTGGACATTGAAAAGTCAATTTCTGTATAATACTTTCGGCTCGATCTCAAGCCATTGCGACTTGATGGATGAACGATCTGTAAGAGGATCGATCTTGTGCAAGTCTTCTGCAAGTCTAGATTCTTCCACTAGGATCTTCTCCGAATTTATTTTGATTGTATTGCGCCATCGGGTTGCTGGTCTTCCTCTTCTCCTTGTTCCTTCTATTCTTCCAACCAAGACGTCCTTCTCCAGTCATCTTCATATGATATGTCCAAAGTAGACAAGTCATAACTTGGTGATTATTACTTTGAGTGGTATGTCTGGCTTGCCAGACCAAAAATCCCCAAACTACTGCGGTTGTAAAAACTACAACTCATTCTGCAAAAAATAAGCAGTCCTACAGCTATATCAATGGAAAACTAAGAAATTATGGCTCAAGGAATGACAAATTACGAAAGGAGAAAAAAGAAAACTGACCACAGCAATAAGTGGAAACACTTCATTTCCATTTAGTATACTATCCCGAATAACAACAATCCTGATGTACACAGATTGCCATCCCACACTGAAAAGGCAGGCAATATAAGCAATTATAAAGACATATTGAAGCTATAGGAAAACCAGCTATATGATTTTATGGTGTTTAAGAAGCAATAGGCTGAGCTAATGTTATCTAGTACATTCCAGTCTTTCCAGCTACATTCCTGTAAAAGGTTCCTCCTCAAGCACTTCTGTCTTCTGAACTGACAATGATTGGAGTGATCTAGCTGGAGGAGACAGCTAACATAAAACAGCAACAACTTGGTCCTCAGAGAGGAAAGGTCATAAACTAAAGTATCCAAAGAAGAGATTGGGAAGTAGAGAGGTCTCTCAGTCTTTGTGAGAAGAAACCAAGAGGAAACACTCCATCTCCATTAATTTTATGGATGTGTGCATAAATCTAAGCCAACAACAAACTCAAATACGGGCTATTCACTGATGAAACACCACAATGTCTGCAGTGCTTAGTTTTCATACCCTGGAGAAATTCAGGTCAATATGGCCTACAAAATGTTAAATAGCTTTATGAGCATCTAAAAAATAATATGCAATATCTCATGAAAATTATTCAGAGAAAGATCATCAGAGTGAGATTAAGAAGTTCCATGGCTCTACCATATTATATAAAAACCAATGACCTAGAGAAATTTACCATCTTAAAACACACCCATTAGCGAATTGTGATTTCAGGAGACTACTCCAATTACCATGGAGCTCTCGGGTATAGACAAATGGATTGGTATTACAGAATATCAGCATACCTCCCACCCATCCCAGATTTCAGGTGCTGACTCAGCATACTTGCCGCACATTCTGATGTGTCTAGTGGTATTGCTAAAACTGGTTATATTTTAGGGACACCCGACAATAGAGTCGTGTCACACATGCAGTTGAAGTGTATTGCGGTGCGCAGATCCACGTGCCACAATACATGCTGCCGGCCAATCAGAAGTCAGCAGCTGACGTCGGTATGCACGTGACGGTGTACATGGCAGTGACATCATATGTTATCCTTAGCAGTAGTGCTCTGGTTAATAAGAAATAATTGAGAAGCTTAGCACATAATTTGGCCAATTCATGCATGCCCAGCAACCAAAGACAAGGTGGTCTCAAGCTGCTGGGATCCTACATGTCTAATGTGAATACCTCTCTTAGGCTGAAGTCTGAATTCCTGGGTAAATGTGGATACCTCTCTCAGAAAAGCCTGTATTTATGAGTAGGTAGGATTCTGCTGTAATTAAAACCACCACATATTGAAGGGCGGAGTGCTCGGTCAGAGAGTTAACATACAAATAAGAAAAGACTGACTGTCACTAATTACAGCCGGATCCTACCTACCCATAAATACAGGCTTTTGGGTTTTCATTGGCTGTAAGCCACAATCATCAACATTAACAGAAATAAACACTTGAAATAGATCATTCTGTTTGTAATGACTTTATATAATATATGAGTTTCACTTTTTGTATTGAAGAACTGAAAAAAAATAACCTTTCGATGATATTCTAAGTTTGTGAGAAGCACATATTTACAGCGTGGTCCAAAAGTATGTGGACAGAAAATAATAACATTTATTTTGATTTATATATAAAATTATATTTACTAACACAAGCATAACATTGACAATTAAATTTTACTCTGAACAATAATACAAAAGCCCTTAAATTTTATCAACGCAGGGGCTCAGACTGTTTTCCATCACAATTTGCACAGCTTTGAAGTCTGCCTCTTACGCTTCGACAAACATTTTTGCACAAGTCTCTTTGGGTATTAATTTCCTGAACTGCATCTCTTATGTAATTTTTCAAATCACTGCCACTTTTTGGTTTTCGACTATAAACTTTGTCCTTGAGTACTCCCCAAAAGAAAAAATCCATTGGGGGTCAGGTCTGGTGAACGCGCCGACCAATCAAGTGGGCGTCTTCGGCCAATCCATTTATTAGGGAATGTTTCATCAAGATACTTGCGGACTACTCTTGAATAATGTGGAGGGGCCCCATCTTGTTGGAAAGAAAGGTCATTTGGATTAGGCTGTTGCTGTAACTGGGGAACAACTTGATTAATTAGAATTTCGAGATACTTATCTTCTGTGACTGTTCCATAAAAAAAATGGTCCAAAAACACCAAAACTTGAAATCCCACCCCAAACATTGACACCAGGCTCATTTAGTTGTTGCTTTAACCCATTTCTGTCATCCGACGTACTATCCCGTCCATGTGCCCTGGGACTTAATTCCCAACGACGGGATAGTACGTCTTAGGCGATCAGCTGCGCTTCCGGGTGAAGCTGATTGAGGCCGGGTGTCAGCTTATTATCACAGCTGACACCCGGCACTATGTGCCAGGAGCAGTCACGGACCGCACCTGGCACATTAACCCCTGGCACACCACGATCAAACATGATCTGTGTACCGGGGGCACAGGGAAGCATCGCGCAGGGAGGGGGCTCCCTGCGTGCTCCCCTGAGACCCTCAGAACAGCGTGATGTGATTGCTCTGTTCTGAGGCCTTCCTCCCTGCAAGACCACGGACCCAAGATGGCCGCCGGGTCTTGCAGGGAGGCAGCTTCCTCAGTGCCTGCTGAGAGGAGGCGCTGAGGAAGCCTGCAGCAGTGCCTGTGAGATCGCTGGTCTCACAGAGTGCTGTGCACAGTGTCAGACCAGCGATCTGACATTCTACAGTGATGTCCCACCCTGGGACAAAGTAAAAAAGTTAAAAAATGAAAATCAAAAGTGTAAAAAAGAAATTCCAAAATAAAGGAAAAAAAAAAGTATTCCTGTAAATAAAAAAAACAAAACAATAAAAGTACACATATTTGGTATCGTCGCGTCCGTAACGACCCGCCCTATAGAACTGTCCCACTAGTTAACCCCTTTAGTGAATCCCTTAAAAAAAACAGCAAAAAATCAATGCTTTATCATCATACCGCGGAACAAAAAGTGAAATTACACGCGATCAAAAAGACAGATATAAATAAACATGGTACCGCTGAAAACGTCATCTTGTCCCGCAAAAAATTAGCCACCATACAGCATCATTAGCAAAACAATAAAAAAGTTATAGCTCACAGAATAAAGCGATGCAAAATAATTATTTTTTATATAAAATTGTTTTTATTGTATAAAAGCGCCAAAACATAAAAAAATGATATAAATGAGGTATCACCGTAATCGTACTAACCCAAAGAATAAAACTGCTTTATCAATTTTACCACACGCGGAACGGTATAAACGCCCCCCCCCAAAAGAAATTCATGAATTGCTGATTTTTGCTCATTCTAACCTCCCAAAAATCGAAATAAAAAGCGATCAAAAAATGTCACATGCTCAAAAATGGTACCAATAAAAACGTCAACTCGTACCACAAAAAATAAGACCTCACATGACTCTGTGGGCCAAAATATGCAAAAATTATAGCTCTCAAAATGTGGTGATGCAAAAACTATTTTTTGCAATAAAAAGCGTATTTTAGCGTGACAGCTGCCAATCATAAAAACCTGCTATAAATAGTAAATCAAACCCCCCTTTATCACCCCCTTAGTTAGGGAAAAATAATAAAATTAAAAAAATGTATTTATTTCCATTTTCCCATTAGGGTTAGGATAAGGGTTGCGGATAAAGTTAGGGTTAGGGTTGGGGCTAAAGTTAGGGTTAGAGTTGGGGCTAAAGGTAGGATTAGGGTTGGGATTAGGGTTAGGGGTGTGCTAGGGTTAAGTTTGTGGTTAGGGTTATGGTTAGGGTTCGGACTGGGTTAGGGGTGTGTTGGGGTTAGGGTTGGAGTTAGAATTGGGGGGTTTCCGCTGTTTAGGCACATCAGGGGCTCTCCAAATGTGACATGGCGTCTGATCTCAATTCCAGCCAATTCTGCATTGAAAAAGTCAAACGGTGCTCCTTCACTTCTGAGCTCTGCCATGCGCCCAAACAGTAGTTTACCCCCACATATGGGGTATCAGCGTACTCAGGACAAATTGCACAATAACTCTTGGGGTCCAATTTCTTCTGTTACCCTTGGGAAAATAAAAAATTGGGGGCGAAAATATCATTTTTGTAAAAAAAAAATGATTTTTTTGTTTGTTTTTACGGCTGTACGTTATAAACTTCTGTGAAGCACTTGGTGCTTCATAGCGCTCACCACACATCTAAATAAGTTCCTTGCGGGGTCTATTTTCCAAAATGGGGTCCACTGTTTAGGCACATCAGGGGCTCTCCAAATGCAACATGACGCCCACAGACCATTCCATCAAAGTCTGCAACCCAAAACTTCACTACTTCCCTTCCGAAGTCACTTTTGGGTATTTTCTTGCATATAGACCCCTCAAAGTGTTAGGTGGTCCCTAAAAAAAATGGCTTTGTAAAATTTGTTGTAAAAATGAGAAATCGCTGGTCAACTTTTAACCCTTATAATTTCCTAACAAAAAAAATTTTGGTTCCAAAATTGTGCTGATGTACAGTCATGGCCAAAAGTTTTGAGAATGACACAAATATTAATTTTTACAAAGTCTACTGCTTCACTTTTTCTAATGGCAATTTGCATATACTCCAGAATGTTATAAAGAGTGATCAGCTTAACATCAATTACTTGCAAAGTCAATATTTGGCTAGAAAATGAACTTTATCCCCCAAAACACATTTCAACATCATTGCAGCCCTGCCTTAAAAGGACCAGCTAACCTCTTTTCAGTGATTGCTCCATTAACACAGGTGTGGGTGTTGATGAGGACATGGCTGGAGATCAATCTGTCATGATTAAGTAAGAATGACACCACTGGACACTTTAAAAGGAGGCTGGTGCTTGGCATCATTGTTTCTCTTCTGTTAACCATGGTTATCTCTAAAGAAACACGTGCAGTCATCATTGCAATGCACAAAAATGGCCTAACAGGGAAGAGTATCGCAGCTAGAAAGATTGCACCTCAGTCAACAATCTATCGCATCATCAAGAACTTCAAGGAGAGAGGTTCCATTGTTGCCAAAAAGGCTTCAGGGCACCCAAGAAAGACCAGCAAGCGCCAGGACCGTCTCTTAAAAGTGTTTCAGCTGCGGGATCGGGCTACCAGCAGTGCAGAGCTTGCTCAGGAATGGCAGCAGGCAAGTGTGAGTGCATCTGCATGCACTGTGAGGTGGAGACTCTTGGAGCAAGGCCTGGTCTCAAGGAGGGCAGCAAAGAAGCCACTTCTCTCCAGAAAAAACATCATAGACAGACTGATATTCTGCAAAAGGTACAGGCAGTGGACTGCTGAGGACTGGGGTAAAGTTATTTTCTCTGATGAATCCCCTTTTCGATTGTTTGGGACATCAGGAAAACGCCTCATTCGGAGAAGACAAGGTGAGCGCTACCACCAGTCTTGTCTCATGCCAACTGTTAAGCATCCTGAAACCATTCATGTGTGGGGTTGCTTCTCAGCCAAGGGAATCGGCTCTCTCACAGTCTTGCCTAAAAACACAGCCATGAATAAAGAATGGTACCAGAATGTCCTGCAAGAGCAACTTCTCCCAACCCTCCAAGGGCAGTTTGGCGATCAACAATGCCTTTTCCAGCATGATGGAGCACCTTGCCATAAAGCAAAGGTGATAACTAAATGGCTCAGGGAACAAAACATAGAGATTTTGGGTCCACGGCCTGGAAACTCCCCAGATCTTAATCCCATTGAGAACTTGTGGTCAATCATCAAGAGACGGGTGGACAAACAAAAACCTAAAAATTCTGACAAAATGAAAGCATTGATTGTGCAAGAATGGACTGCTATCAGTCAGGATTTGGTCCAGAAGTTGATTGAGAGCATGCCAGGGAGAATTGCAGAGGTCCTGAAGAAGAAGGGTCAACACAGCAAATATTGACTTGCTGCATTAACTCATTCTAACTGTCAATATAAGCTTTTGTTACTCATATGTTTGCAATTATTATATTTCTGTCTGTGATAAAAACATCTGTCAAACACACATAAAAACCAGAGGGCAGCAGATCATGTGAAAATATAATATTTGTGTCATTCTCAAAACTTTTGGCCATGACTGTAAAGTAGACATGTGGGAAATGTTATTTCTTAACTATTTTGTGTGACATATCTCTCTGTTTCAAGGGAATAAAAATTCAAAGTTTGAAAATTGCACAATTTTCAAAATTTTCGCCATATTTGCGTTTTGTTCAAAAATAAACGCAAGTTATATCGAATAAATTTTACCACTAACGTGAAGTACAATATGTCACAAGAAAACAATCTCAGAATCGCGAAGATCCGTTGAAGCGTTCCAGAGTTATAACCTCATAAAGAGACAGTGGTCAGAATTGTAAAAATTGGCCCATTCATTAACGTGCAAACCACCCTTGGGGGTTAAGGGGTTAATGTTAAATGCATGTTCTCATTATACCAGTAAATACAATTATGTCTGTTAATATGGCCAGATAATGTGAAAGAAGCTTCATCACTCCACATAATGTTATCTAAAATGACTGGATTTTCTTCAATTTCGTTAAGCATAATCTCACTAAATTGCAGCCGACTGTCTGGATCATCCTCCAATAAACCATGAATTAGACGTGGACGATAAGCTTTCTACCCAATAGATTTCAGGATTTGCATGATGGAAGCTCGTGAAATTCCCAGTTCTAAAGAGACTCTTCTGGTGGACTTTTTTGGACTCTGAACAAATGTTTCAGCAACAAGTTGTTTATTATTTTCTGTACAGGCAGTTTTGGGTCGACCAGTTTTTGGAGCATTAAGGATTGAGCCAGTGGCATCGAATTTGTCACGTATGCGGTAAATGGTTTGTCTCTTTGAGGCTTGAGTACCAAATGTTTCAACCCAATTTGCTCTAACTGTTTCAGCATTTTGAGATTTCCAATACTCTTTTAAAATCCATTTTCTTTGATCTGTATTTAAATTATTTGCCATTTTGGGGAAGATTTATCTGTGAAAACTGGATCTGTGAAACTGACTCAGTTGCCCTTAGCAGCCAATCAGATTCCACCTTTCATTTTCCAGCGTCTGTGAACAATGAAAAGTGGAATCTGATTGGTTGCTAAGGGCAACTGAGTCAGTTTCACTTTACACACATAACCCTATTACACATACTGTCCACCTACTTTTGGACCACCCTGTATATTTATATATATATATATATATATATACATACATACACATACATACATACATTTATTAAGGATGTGGGGACCCGGTCCAAATCTTGCACTGGGGCCCATCTGATCTTGCGCCAGGGCCCATCAGACTCTAGTTACGCCACTGGCTGTGGGACAGCTTATTTTTTGCAGGAAGAGACTTTTTATTGATACTATTTGGGGATAGATGTGACTCTTGGATCGCTTGTTACAGCATTTTTTGTGAAGTTACAGTAGCGTAGCTCCAGATGGGCCCCCTCAGAGCATGGGGCCCCGGGCGACTGCACCCTCTGCCACCTGTAGCTGCGCTACTGGGCAGGCTCATTCTATAAGCCCAGTTCACACAACCATACATGTACGTCGGATCTCATGAAAGGGTTAAAAAAGGAGCAAAAGATTAATATGGCAAAAACAAAAAAACGCTACATGGCACTAAAAACTTTACAAAAAACAGGCGCAAATGCAATAATGAATCAGGTTATTTTTCTTTCTTAAATAAAGGCAAGCCCTATTTTGTACTTTAGGGCCCCAATTCAGTGTATTGCGCCTCTTTTTGTTTGCACCCAATTCATTATTTTATTTGTGTCTTTTTTGAAAGTCTATTTAATATGAGCTCTCCTGTTTGTTTTTTGATTTGTGTGTGGAGTTTAGGGATTCCAGATGTTTTCAGCGGATTCATCAAAAGATTCAAACTTTGTTGCAACTTTACACCAGTCCTCCCGTCCACATACCATAGATTTATGCGCATGCTCAAAAAAACTCCCAAAAATGGTTACTGATAGGTAAGAAGCTCATTTTTGACTTTGCGTTAATTTCATGACCCACATGCGCCATTTTCATGAATTTGGTGCAAGAAACGTCAGAAGATACCACAAGATAAGAAATAAAGTGACATAAAAATAAAGCAAACGCTGAATTGAAGCCCGTATGTTGTGTTGATAGCTATATAGATAGACAGAACCGGTATATAGAAGCCATCACAATCTTTAATAGAATTATATCGTATTTCAGCAACACTTTTGAACTGCTGGTTTCACTCTTGTAAACTTTTATTACAAACTTGCCAATGGCGGAAGAAACACTATTACTTCCACTGAGGATGTTTGCTGCACATGAACAAGAGTCTGTGTGGAAAAGCCATTAACTATAGCACTTAAAATGTGCAGTTTCTTGTCCAGTAAAATCTGTAGGCCAGAGAACTCCCAAGTGTCGTAATATGGATTACATTAACTTCTGTAGTAAAACGGACTCCCACAACAACAAAAAAAAGGTTAATAAAACATTCTGCACTAATCATAATGCACAAAGAATTGGAGAGATAATAACATTGCAGAACAGTCCCACTGCTTTGCTCCTGAAAAGTGGTAAATGTCATGGCTCTGATTATGGAATAACTTTGTCATCCTCTAAAAATACAGTCTGTACAGTAGAGGAAAATGTGATCTGAAAAATTGCCCCCTAAAAACGGAGACAGAGGAAATTAGTTTACAGAAAATAGCATGGACCCATTTGGACTTAATTACATTATGTGCATTACAATTTTCCCTTTGATCGCACAAATTATGTTTCAAGGGCCAGAAACGATAAATGTCATCCAGAACGATAAATGCAATTCAATTTACAGACTCAACATTTGATTTGTTAACTAGACCTCTAGTCAGCAGAAGGGCGTCTGACACATGTCTGTGGTCTTCCCCACAAATCTCTAAAGAACGACGCTCAGAACAATGGTGATCTCCAGTCTAGATCTCCTCCAGCTTCTATAAAACATAGATCTGTGGTCGGGATGTATCAATAAATAACAGAAAATTAAAAGGTGAAAAACATGCAAGTCTGGGCTCCAGTCGCCATATTCTTGAATTTGGAAATTCCTTATATGATTATCTCTATAATTCAATGCTACAGGGTTATATGGCAATGATAGAAAACATAACATTATCTCACTACACCATGCTAATTAAATAATCAACCAAGATCACAAAGCCGTGTTTATGACATTCTGTTGTGAGTGGTGTATCTACCATATAGGCAGGTCAAGTGACTGCAATGTCGCTAATTGTGGAAGGTGGCGGGCACTGTTCTTCCCGATTGCTGTGACACTGCCACAAAGCAGAATACATTGGGGGAGAATTATCAAGTGAAATAGAACAGAATTCTGGTGCAATGTTTTAGACACTTTCTGAACCTTGCCCGATATGGAGGAAGCCCTTTGTCAAATGAAAGTGTCTGGTCGGAAAAAAACATGACCTAACGCGTGACACCATGCACCTAAAATGTGTCACACATTTCTGGCACATATTAAACTAAAAAGAAAGTAGTGTAGTGATGTAAACATAGAGTCAACAGTCTTAACCTCCTCTTGACAGAGCCAATTTGGTACTTAATGACCAAACCAATTTTTACAATTCTGACCACTGTCACTTTATGAGGTTATAGCTCTGGAACGCTTCAACAGATTCCACTGATTCTAAGATTTTTTTTTTGTGACATATTGTACTTCATGTTAGTGGTAAAATTTCTTTGATATAACTTGTGTTTATGAAAAAAAGGGAAACTTGCCATTTTCAAACTTTTATTTTTGTACCCTTAAATCAGAGTCATATCGCACAAAATTGTTAATAAATAGCATTTTCCACATGTCTACTTTACATCAGCACAATTTTGGAAACATTATTTTTTTTGTTAGGACATTATAAGGGTTAAAAATTGACCAGAGATTTCTCATTTTTCCAAATAAATTTACAAAACCATTTTTTTTAGGGGCCACCTCACATTTGAAGTGAGTTTGGGGTGTCAATATGACAGAAAATACCCAAAAGTGACACCATTCTAAAAACTGCAAGGTACGCAAAAGTAAATTCAAGAAGTTTATTAACCCTTCAGGTGAGTCACGAGAACTAAAGCAACGTGGAAGGAAAAATGAACATTTTACTTTTTTCACAAAAAATTTACTTTGGAACCAATCTTTTTTATTTTCACAAGGGTAAAGGAGAAAATGGTCCACAAAATTTGTTGTGGAATTTCTCTTGAGTACGCCAATACTCTGTGTGTCACTTTTTGGGCGCATGGCAGGGCTCAAAAGGGAGGGCGCACCATTTGACTTTTTGAACGCAAAATTGGCTGGAATCAAGAACGGGCGCCATGTCGCGTTTGGAGACCCCCTGATGTACCTAAACAGTGGTTTCCCCCCAATTCTATGTCCAACCCTAACACAGCCCTAACCCCAACACACCCCTAACCCTAATCCCAACCCTAACCATAACCCTAACCACAACCCTAACCCCAACACAACCCTAGCCCAACCTTAACCCTAGATCTAACCCTATCTCTAACCCTAACCCTAGCCCCAGCCCTAACCCCAACCCTAGCTATAACCCCAACTATAACCCTAACCCTAGCCCAACCCTAACCCCTAGCTATAACCCCAACTATAATCCTAATGGAAAAAAAATCCATTATTGTTATTTTTACTTAACTAAGGGGGTGATAAAGGGGGTTTGATTTACTATTTTTTTTATTTTGCTCACTGTGATAGGGTCTATCACAGGGATCAAAATGAACCAATAGGAGAAATCTCCTATTGATGCCGGGTGCCAGCCAATCTCGGAGGGCGCACTGTGCATTCGCCCGTCATTTTTTTCCCGAAAGAAGACGTCGAGGGCCGGGGGGCTCAGCCGGAGGGACATCGCAGGAACCGGGGAGGTTCTGGGGACCCCATTTCTCTCTCCTCTGATGTGCTAGATCATATCAGAGGAGAGAGAAATAAATGGGAAATCTGACTTTTTTTTGCGGTCGCCGTTATTCTGATCGCAACACTGGGGTAGGTAAAAACTGACCCGAATCATGTTCTCCAGGGTCTCGGCTACCCCAATTTTCTGATGCTGGCGGGGCGCTATAACCTTATTTCTCAGCACCGTTAAAAAGCGGCGCTGAGGAATAAGTATCCTTAACTGCCGCCATTAAAAGGCGCATCGACGATCGTAAAGGGGTTAAAGAGAATAGGTCAGCAGGTTTTTGCTACCTCATCTAAGAGCACCATGATGTAGGGGCAGAGACTGTGAACCAGCAATATTTCACTTACTGGGCTGCTGGCTGCAGTTTTGATAGAATCACTGTTTTATCTGCTGTGGATCTACCAGACATCTGAATGTTGAGGTTTTTAAGACCCTACCTAAACCATTGATTGACAGCTTGCTATGTACAGTGTGCATAGGCAGACTGTTGCCAATAAGCGGTGAGGGGGGGTTATACGAAGCTCATGAATATGGAGGACTACATGGTAGCAGGTTACTGTAGTGATAATCTGTTGTTGATAAAAAAAAATTATTTTATCAAAACTACAGCAAGTAACCCAGTAAGTGAGAAATTGCTGGAATCAGGGTTTATATATTTCTACACTTATGCTGCTCTCAGAATAGGTGGCAAAAACCTGGTGACAGATTCTCCTAAAAATAAGCCACATTTATCAAACAGTATGAACCACTGCTATAAATCAGAAGCATTTTAAGACTGTTTAGTCTAACTTTGCACTGTCTAAGAATTAGGCAGTTGTAATGTTGGCTCTGGACAAGCCCTGGATATGAGGTATGTGAAACTGACGTGTCTAGCCCAAGTGATATAGAACCCAGAAAGTGTGTGTTTTTTTTTTTTTTAATAGACCCGGATTGCGGGTCCCGGTTTTAGGAACGGCTAGAAGAGGTGTGTGTTTCTGTGTGTGTGTCTGTGTTCATGTGTCTGTGTGTGTCTGTGTGCCAGAACGAGTGAGCCCGTGTCTGTTATCCAGGGACTGTTCCTTTTCATTTGCTTTATAGTAAGGAAAGGTTGTTTTCCTTTTCTGTGAAGATTTATGCCAGAGTGAGCGATCCCTTACTCAGTATTGATGTCTGCCCCACTGCAGTCACATTTCCTATACAACATAGAATTCTGGGCCTAATGATTACATTCTCGAGATTAAAGAGCATGGGCATGTGTATATAAAGCTTCATCACTAAAAATTTTACAACTTTCTAATAGATTTTCAACTTTTATAATTTTCCCGATGTTCATTTTTGGTCCGTGAATGGGAACACTCACAGGCTGCAAATCCTACTAATACGAAGTTCAGCTCTGACCTAAGAAATGGACAGAATGAAATGCATGCAGTTGAATCCATTCTAGGCAATCCTCCGTGAGCTACGTAGCCTAGCCTCCTTATACTATAACACCCTTCCAGTGAGGTGAGATTTGTACAACGGCCGCAGATATACTGAGCTCACATAGCATTTGTCTACATTAGATGCAGCTGAATCTACTTATCAGCTGAGAGCAGGATAGCTATGTGTGGGTTTGCAGCCTGTGACTAGAACCATGCTCCTACTCAATGGCAGCATGCCAATATCTTGAAAATGACGAGGAACTAAACCAGAAAAAATGAGAAAATTCTAAATATTTCATTTATACAATGGATAAGCTTTATTTTACATAAATATACATGTGTATGCGAACTGTGGCTAAGGGGCACTGCAGGGCTCAGAAGGGAAGGAGTGATTTGGATTTGGGAGCACAGATTTTATATGCTTTTATTTTGGGGGTGCAGCAATATCACTTTTCCCTACCCTACCACCAAAGTTGCAACCTGCTAATTTGGGGACTTGTTTCTTGGTGGATAAGTGGAAGTTTATATTGGTATCATTTTTGGGTGCATAACATTATTTGATTGTTTCCTGTGTAAGACAAGGATAAGAATCACACTTTATTGAGTGCTTATGTCAGAGTTTCCATCTGAATCCTCCAAAAATGTGATTCAGACGAAACCCCTTGCAGAACCGCTCACTAGAATCAGCAGATGGAGACATTTTGGACTCAGTCAGGCCTTTCTTCTAGTGGAGTTTTAGGCACTGAAAAGACACCTAAAAAGATAGACTCTGTCGCAAGAGAGGTCAGAGTCCTAAGTGTCTCCATCATTTAGTCAGGAGTTTCATTAGAATCATGGTTTTTGGGGATTTATATGTATACCTCGAGGTAATCATTAGCACAGTGCACAGGACAAATATGAACCAAAGCTTATTGCGATTTTTGTGGAGCAGAAATTAAAAAAAAAAAAAAAAAACAGCATTGCAAGAATTTTATATTTTTACATCATTCACCACGTAGTATAAGGAATAAGATAGACTTTATTCTTTGGGTCAGGGTGATTACAGTGATACCAGACTCAGTGTCTTTTATGTTTTGTTACTGTTGAACACTAAAAATGTATGCTGAATTTATATATAAAAAATAACTTTTCCGTCAACATATTCTGAGGATTATGACTTTTTATTTTTTGGCCAACAGAGCTGCATGAGGGACTATTTTTGCATGACGAGATGAAGCATTGGTAGCATTCTGGGGCGCAAAACATTTTTTGAGCGCTTTTAATCAAGATTTTTCAGGCAATGAATGAACAAATTCAGAAATTTAGTTATTGTTTTGATTTTTTTTTTTATTACACCAGATGGAGATACCATTTATGTGTATTGTTTTTTGGTAATTTTTATTTTTGCATAAAATCTTTGCTTTTTAGTAGCAAAACAGTAGGGTGTCAGCTTTAATGTACAGTTGACGCCAGTGGCAATTTTGCCTATCAAGGCATATCGGTGGACAAGGGTTGGTAGGTTGAGTGGAGCTCTCATTTATTATTTTGAAGTAGGGCTTTGTGCTTTCTTCAAAACGTCTAGGGTTGGGATTCATCCAATTGAGTCGAGAAAATGTGCCCAGATCCAGTTCTCTTTAAAATGTAGTGAACTGGCAGAATGACCCTTCCCCAACTGTGTAGCACAAGGGAGAAGCAGAGTACAGAGCTATAAAAACAACTATATAGCCATGTGATAATATTTCCTGACACACCCCCTAGTTTTGTCATCACATGACTGTATTCTTGTTCTGACAGCTCTGTACTCTGCTTTTCCCCTGCGCTACACTGGTCGAGATTCAAGATTGCGCAAGGAAAGTGAGCAGATCCTCCAACATTAGAATGCAGAATTCATAACAAGAAGCAGCAGTGTACATGTATGCAGGTACCTAAGAAGAGCAATGTTCTTTAGGATGGAGCTATATATATGGGTGCTGAGAAGAGTGGAGTAATGCAAGAAGAAGATTAATATAGAGGAGAGTGATATACTGCAGGATGTATGTATTGAAGAATGGGGCTATATATAGGTCTGAGAGGAGTGATGTATTGAAGGATGCAGATGCATATTAAGAGGTTGAAAGTAGTGATGTACTGCAGGATGGGGTTGTATCTAGAGGGGTAGAGGAAAGTAATGTACTGCAGAATGGGACTGTATAAAGAGGGCCTGAGAGGAGTGATGTACTGAAGGATGTGACTGTATATAGATAAGTGATGTACTGCTTGATAGGGATGTATAAACACAAGAGGAGTGATGCAGGGGTGTGATTTAGCCAATTTGCCCTGGTTCACTCCTGATTTAACCCCTTAACAACCAGAGGTATTTCAGCTTTTGCATTTTCGTTTTTTGTTCCCCTTCTTCCCAGAACCTTAATAACTTTTTTAATTTTCAGTCAAAATGTGCATGTGAGGGCTTGTTTTTTGCGGGACAAGTTGTACTTTTAAATGACACTATTGGCTTTAACATATCGTGTACTGGAAAATGGGAAAAAAAATTCCAAGTGCAAAAAAGTGCAGTTCCACAGTTGTTTTTTTGTTTTGTTTTACTATGTTCACTAAATGGTAAAACTGACCTTCCAATAAGATTCTCCGGGACATTACGAGTTCATAGACATGAAACATGTCTAGGCCCTTTTTTTTTATTTAAGTGGTGAAAAAAATACTCAAAATTTGGTAAAAAAAAAAAAAAAAAAAAAAGACCTTGTAGCGTCTCTTTTGCAATTCTATTGTAAATGCAAGCGGGCACTGCCAGGGCAGAGGGGTTCTACTCCGCTTCCTGCCCTGATATCTAGCATCTCAAATGATGCAGAGGCATGATGAGGTCATGTTATCATGATGTTGTACTCATGCGGCAACTAGTTCATGTACTAATGGTGTTTCTGGTGCTGTATTAATGTGGTTCTACCTATAACTTGTCAGATGACGTGCTACATTGCTGCGTTAATAAAGTAGTGTGCCACCTGACAGGTTAAGGATTATTAAATCTGTATTTAACCCTACCATCGAAACTTGTTTTCACCTTTCTGACAGAGCCCCATTTTTCAAATCTGACATACAGGTGTTTCTCACAAAATTAGAATATCATCAAAAATATAGAAATATCATCAAATAACTCACCGCTTCCACTCTCTGACCACAACATTCTCTCCTTCATCCTCACAAATCCTCGACCACCCCAGCGCACTCCTACCTACCATACATTCAGAAATCTACAAGCCATTAACCCTCAGACACTTTCAGACTCCCTACACTCATCGCTGTCCCCAATCTCCTCTTTTTCTTGTCCTAATCTGGCTGTTCAGCACTACAATAACACTCTTAGAAGCACCCTTAACCAAGTAGCACCACTCACCCTCAGAACTTCCAAACACACAGTAAAACAGCCCTGGCTCACATTGCAAACTCAACTTCTTCAGCGATGCTCTAGGAGTGCTGAACGCATCTGGAGAAAAACCCGCACACCAGAAGACTTCATCCACTGTAAATTCATGTTAAGAACTTATAATGCTGCCCTTCACCTCGCCAAACAGACCTACTTCACCACCCTGATCTCCTCACTAGCCAACAACCCCAAGAAACTTTTTGACACTTTTCACTCCCTCCTCAGGCCAAAAGCACAAGCCCCTATCACAGACATTTGTGCTGACGACCTGGCCTCCCACTTTATAGAAAAAATAGATACTATCCGTCAGGAAATCTGCTCTTAACCACCAAGTGCTGTGACTCCCAACCCACCCTGCATTTCCCCTGGCTCACTTTCCACATTTGATCCCATCACAGAAGAAGTCTCCAGACTCCTCTCTTCCTCTCGTCCGACTACATGCACTACCGACCCCATTCCCTCACATCTCCTCCAGTCTCTCTCTCCAGTTGTCACAACTCACCTAACTACAATCTTTAATCTCTCACTCTCCTCTGGCATTTTCCCATCTTCCTTCAAACACTCCATCATTACTCCACTACTAAAGAAACCCACTCTCGACCCTTACTGCACAAACAACTGCAGACCAGTCTCCAATCTCCCCTTCATCTCTAAACTTTTGGAGCGCCTAGTCTACTCCCGCCTTACCCGTTACCTCTCCACTTACTCCCTTCTAGACCCTTCACAGTTCGGCTTCCGCCCTCTACATTCGACCGAAACTGCACTCATCAAAGTGATCAATGACCTTCTGACAGCAAAATGTAACGGCGACCACTCTCTGCTCATTCTTCTCGACCTTTCTGCAGCTTTCGACACGGTTGACCACCGTCTCCTACTGTCTAGGCTCCAGTCACTAGGTATTAAGGACAATGTTCTCTCCTGGTTCTCTTCCTATCTTTCTGACCGCTCCTTCAGTGTTTCGTTCTCTGGCTCCATGTCATCTCCTCTTCCTCTCACTGTCTGTGTACCCCAGGGCTCAGTCCTTGGCCCCCTTCTCTTCTCTCTCTACACGGCCCCAATTGGACAGACCATCAGCAGATTTGGCTTTCAGTACTATCTTTATGCTGATGACACACAACTATACACGTCATCCCCCGACCTTACCCCCGCTGTTCTACAGAACGCCACCGACTGTCTGTCCGCAGTCTCCAACATCATGTCCGCTCTCTATCTGAAATTTAACCTCTCCAAAACTGAACTCCTTCTGCTCCCGCCGTCTACTAACCTCCCTAAATCTGAAATTTCCTCTCCGTGGGCGGCACCATAATAACACTCCGGCAGCAGGCTCGCTGTCTGGGTGTTATGTTTGAAACCAACCTCTCCTTCACCTCCCATATACAATCTCTTGCCCGCTCTTGCCGCCTACACCTAAAGAACATCTCTAGAATCCGCCCTTTTCTCACCATGGAAACAACAAAAACCCTCACTGTAGCATTGATCCACTCCCGCCTGGACTACTGCAACACTCTATTACTTGGCCTCCCCATTACTCGACTATCCCCTCTCTAATCCATCCTTAATGCAGCAGCCAGGGTCATCCATATGGCTAATTGGTACTCGGACGCGTCCGCTCTTCGCCAGTCCTTACACTGGCTGCCCATTCATTATAGGATCCAATTCAAAGTACTTGTTCTCACCCACAAAGCTCTCCAGGTGCAGCACCCCCCTACATCTCCTCCCTCATTTCTATCGGCCTAACCGACTGCTGTGTTCTGCAAACAACTTTCGACTAACCTCTGTACTAATCCGTACCTCCCACTCCAGACTTCTCCCGCGCTGCGCCAATCCTCTGAAATGCTCTACCCCAAGAAATTAGGACTATCCACAATTTGCATGGTTTCAGGCGCTCCCTCAAAACACATTTGTTCAGAGCGGCCTATCACATTCACTAATCAAAGTCATTCTATGTGTAAGTGTGCGTGTGTAGCCCATTCACTGTCTCCATCCATCCCTCACTCCCTCAAGATGGCTGGACTATCATTGTAAATGCACCATTGTATATACACGTCTGTACTTTGTATCTCCCCCACCTCATTGTAGATTGTAAGCTCTCACGAGCAGGGGCGGCTTATTTTGCTTTAATTATTGTATTGTTAACGTTGTTACTTATGACTTGTGTTTTGAAACTGTTAAACTGTAAAGCGCTGCGGAATATGTTGGCGCTATATAAAGATTATTATTATTATTAAAAAGTTAATTTATTTCAGTTCTTCAATACAAAAAGTGAAACTCAAATATTAATTAGTCATTACAAACAGAGTAATCTATTTGAGGAGTTTATTTCTGTTAATGTTGATGATTATGGCTTACAGCCAATGAAAACCCAAAAGTCATTATCTCAGTAAATTAGAATACTTTATAACACCAGGGTGAAAATTAATTTTAAAACATGAAGTGTTGGCCTACTGAAATGCATGTTCAGTAAATGCACTCAATACTTGGTCAAAACTCCTTTTTCATCAATTACTGCTTAAATGCAGCGTGGCATGGAGGCGATCAGTCTGTAACACTGCTGAGGTGTTATGGAAGCCCAGGTTGCTTTGATAGCAGCCTTCAGTCTGCATTGTTGGGTCTGGTGTCTCTTCTTCCTCTTGACAATACCCCATAGATTCTCTATGGGGTTAAGGTCAGGTGAGTTTGCTGGCCAATCAAGCACAGTTATACTGTTGTTTTTAAACCAGGTATTGGTACTTTTGGCAGTGTGGACAGGTGCCAAGTCCTGATGGAGAATGAAATTTCCATCTCCAAAAAGCTTGTCAGCAGAGGGAAGCATGAAGTGCTCTAAAATTTCTTGGCAGACCGCTGCACTGAGTTTGGTCTTGATAAAACACAGTGCACCTACACCAGCAGATAACATGGCTCCCCAAACCATCACTGATTGTGGAAACTTCACACTAGACCTCAAGCAGCTTGGATTGTGTGCCTCTCTGCTCTTCCTCCAAACTCTGGGACCTTGATTTCCAAATGAAATGCAAAATTTACTTTCATCTGAAAACAAAACCTTGGACCACTGAGCAACAGTCCAGTTATTTTTCTCCTTGGTCCAGGTAAGACTCATCTGGCGTTGTCCGTTGGTCATGAGTGGCTTGAAACAAGGAATGCGACACTTGTAGCTCAGGTCCTGGATTCATTTGTGTGTGGTGGCTCTTGAAGCAATGACTCCAGCAGCAGTCCACTCTTTGTGAATCTCTCCCAAATTTTTGAATGGCCTTTTCTTAACAATCCTTTCAAGGCTGCAGTTATTCCGATTGCTTGTGCACCTTTTTTACCACACTTTCTCCTTCCACTCAACTCTCCATTCATATGCTTGGATACAGCACTCTGTGATCAGCCAGCTTCTTTAGCAATGACCTTTTGTGGCTTACCCTCCTTCTGGACATCTGTCAAGTCAGTCGTCTTCCCCATGATTGTAGAGCCTACTGAAACATACTAAGGGACCTTTTTAAATGCGTAGGAAGCCTTTGCAGGTGTTTTTGTTAATTATTCTAATTTACTGAGATAATGCCTTTTGGGTTTTTATTGGCTGTAAGCCATAATCATCAACATTCACAGAAATAAACACTTGAAATAGATCACTCTGTTTGTAATGACTCTATATACAGTCAGGGCCAGAAATATTTGGACAGTGACACAATTTTCGCGAGTTGGGCTCTGCATGCCACCACATTGGATTTGAAATGAAACCTCTACAACAGAATTCAAGTGCAGATTGTAACGTTTAATTTGAAGGGTTGAACAAAAATATGTGTTAGAAAATGTAGGAATTGTACACATTTCTTTACAAACACTCCACATTTTAGGAGGTCAAAAGTAATTGGACAAATAAACATAACCCAAACAAAATATTTTTATTTTCAATATTTTGTGGTGAATCCTTTGGAGGCAATCACTGCCTTAAGTCTGGAACCCATGGACATCATCAAACGCTGGGTTTCCTCCTTCTTAATGCTTTGCCAGGCCTTTACAGCCGCAGCCTTCAGGTCTTGCTTGTTTGTGGGTCTTTCCCTCTTAAGTCTGGATTTGAGCAAGTGAAATGCATGCTCAATTGGGTTAAGATCTGGTGATTGACTTGGCCATTGAAGAATGTTCCACTTTTTTGCACTCATGAACTCCTGTGTAGCTTTGGCTGTATGCTTGGGGTCATTATCCATCTGTACTATGAAGCGCCATCCAATCAAGTTTGCAGCATTTGGCTGAATCTGGGCTGAAAGTATATCCCGGTACACTTCAGAATTCATCTGGCTACTCTTGTCTGCTGTTATGTCATCAATAAACACAAGTGACCCAGTGCCATTGAAAGCCATGCATGCCCATGCCATCACGTTGCCTCCACCATGTTTTACAGAGGATGTGGTGTGCCTTGGATCATGTGCCGTTCCCTTTCTTCTCCAAACTTTTGGCTTCCCATCATTCTGGTACAGGTTGATCTTTGTCTCATCTGTCCATAGAATACTTTTCCAGAACTGAGCTGGCTTCTGGAGGTGTTTTTCAGCAAATTTAACTCTGGCCTGTCTATTTTTGGAATTGATGAATGGTTTGCATCTAGATGTGAACCCTTTGTATTTACTTTCATGGAGTCTTCTCTTTACTGTTGACTTAGAGACAGATACACCTACTTCACTGAGAGTGTTCTGGACTTCAGTTGATGTTGTGAACGGGTTCTTCTTCACCAAAGAAAGTATGCGGCGATCATCCACCACTGTTGTCTTCCGTGGGCTCCCAGGTCTTTTTGGATTGATGAGTTCACCAGTGCTTTCTTTCTTTCTCAGGATGTACCAAATTGTAGATTTTGCCACTTCTAATGTTGTAGCAATTTCTTGGATGGGTTTTTTTCTGTTCTTGCAGCTTAAGGATGGCTTGTTTCACCTGCATGGAGAGCTCCTGTGACCGCATGTTTCCTTCACAGCAAAACCTTCCAAATGCAAACACCACACCTCAAATCAACTCCAGCCCTTTCATCTGCTTAATTGAGAATGACATAACAAAGGGATTGCCCACACCTGTCCATGGAATAGCCTTGGAGTCATTTGTCCAATTACTTTTGGTCCCTTTAAAAACAGGGTGGCACATGTTAAGGAGCTGAAACTCCTAAACCCTTCATCCAATTTTAATGTGGATACCCTCAAATGAAAGCTGAAAGTCTGGACTTCAACTGCATCTGAATTGTTTTGTTTCAAATTCATTGTGGTAATGTCTAGAACCAAAATTAGATAAATGTTGTCGCTGTCCAAATATATATGGACCTAACTGTAATATATGAGTTTCACTTTTTGTATTGAAGAACTGAAATAAATTAACTTTTTGATGATATTCTAATTTTGTGAGAAGCACATGTATGTCACTTTATTTGGTAATGCTTTAAATGCTTCTTACAATCCCATGATTCTGAGATAGTTTGTTCAGAATGCCTTGTACTTTATGTTAGTGGTGAATTTAGTTTGATAAAATTTGCATTCATTTATGTAAATAAAAATGTAGTAATATTTGCACATTTTCATACTTTGAAATTGTATGCCCTTATGACAGTAATATATATAGAGGGGTTGAACAAAAATATTATGTGAAATGTTTAGAAATTGCAACCATTTTTCTACAAAGCCTCCTCATTTAACAGGCTCAAAAGTAATTGGAGAAATTAACTTTATCATGAATAAAATGTTAATTTTTAAGACTTTGCAGTTTGCAGGTGTAAGAATCTGCAGGTACGCGGGATGCAGTGACGGACAGGAGGCAGAGCAAGGATTAACAGTTTTATTAACAGGGGAATACTCCACGCAGGGAGGTAAAGGGTTAAACAGGAGATTAAACCGTATAAATGGCAAAGGATATTGTGAGGTGAAGAACAACAGTTCAGATAACTGCAGTTCGGTTGTACACTTATCGTGTCAGACGTCTCTTCAACTGTAGATGCTCCTTGATAATCAGCAGCACTGACAACAGCTGGCATGGTGCTTATCTAAGGTTCTGGTGATAACAGTGGTCTGTGTTCTGGCAGCAGTGGTCGGTCTCTGGTACCTTCCACTGGGCCCTAGTCCATATACTGATGTGGACGGAGAAACGTGGACCACGGCACTGTCTGAGCCTGACGTAGCTCCTGCACGACTTTCCTCACAGTCTCTGTCAGCGGTGGCTGTGCTTGGGCATGGGTCTTTGCTGTACGGATGTTCTGGGACCGGAGAATTCGCTGGTCCCTGCTGCAGTGGCTGACAAGGTTACGGGTCACAGTCCTGTATGAGCCCAACGTGGCTCTGCAAATATTTACTGCCACAGTCAGAATGCAAGTGTCTTTCCTGTCCCCGGTCACTATTATGGGGCACGTGTGCTGTACTCACGGACATGGGACGTTCAGCGCCTTACTTTCTGTTAGTCACCGGGCTCACACTACACATCTCTTTCTCTCTGTTCCCCGCTGCTGGCGGCGGGAAAAACGGGCACTGGCATGCACGCTGCAGGTGCTCCCAGGACGGAGCACTCTTCTCTCTGACTGCTGCTCTGTGTGCACGGCTCTGCTCTGTCCTGCTGCAGAACACCTAGGCTGTCTCTAAGCTGCTGCTGAGCAGAACGCTCCCCTCAGCACAGCGGTCTTCCTGCAGGATGGTGGGGGACCCTCTCCATGCAGCCTGTTGCGGCACCGACACTGTGTGGGAAGAGCGGAGTGCACCGCACACCTGACTGAGCGCTGTACTCCGTTGGCGCAAAACTGAGCTGCAGTGCGCGCTTTTCCTTTTTATGACCGCGCCCTCCACTGTCAGGAGGAAGGCCCACCCCACTAGAGCTCCCCTCAGGCAGCAGCGGAAGGTCCGCCTCACAAAAGCTTCCCCCTGGGAACAGAGGATGCTGCTTCAACAGCTCCGAACCCAGACTGCAGGTACCCATGGTCTAGTCGTCCCCTTTACACTGGCAATGGCTGTCTGAAGTCTGGAAGCCATGGACGTCACCAAACGCTGAGTTTCCTCCTTTGTGATGATTTGCCAGACTTTTACTGCACCTGACTTCAGTTGTTGCTTGTTTGTGGGTATTTCTGCATTCAGTTTGTCTCAAGCATGTGAAATGCATGCTCCATGGAGTTGAGATCTGGTGATTGAATCGGCCATTGCAGAATATTCCACTTCTTTACCGTAAAAAACTCCTGGGTTGCTTTCACAGTATGTTTTGGATCATTATCCATCAGTACTGTGAATCAAAAAGTATAACCCTGTACAGTTCAGAATTTATACGGCTTCTTCTGTATTCAATCACATCTATAAAACACCAGTGACCCAGTGCCATTGGAAGCCATACATGACTATGCCATCACATTGCCTCCACCATGTTTTACAGGGGATATGGTGTGCTCTGTATCATGAGCCATTTCAAGCTTTCTCCATATTTTCATCTTACCTATCAGTCTGGTACAGGTTGATCTTAGTTTTTTTTTTGTCCAAAGAATGCTTTTCCAGAACTAGACTGGCTTCTTTAGATTTTTTTTGTCAAAGTGTAATCCAGCCTTTCTAAAGGATTCTGCGCTCATCCACCACTAATATCTTCTGTGTACATCCATACCGCTTTGAGTTCTCAAGCTCACCAGAAAAATATTCAGACTTGAGAGTCCTCAGTGGTTGATACCTTTTAATGGCTAACTGAAAAGATGGTAACAAATTGCAAGCTTTCGAGACTACTCAGGTCTCTTCATCAGGCATAGACTAATACAACATCTGAAGAATCACATATTTATACACAAAATAGCACAGAAAAAATGCAATAGGTAGGACAAGTGACATGAAGCAGAACTGTCATTATGGCAGAGGGATTAACATAAATATGACTAGTTCATAGATAAGGAGTGAAGGTTTTATTACCCTCTGATTGGGGTCTGGTATTGTGTTGTGATGACCCTAAAAGGTCAGGGAGGCAGATTCCTTAATTGTTGTAGAACGACATAAAACTCTGGGATATATTCATCCCAGCACTAAGAGTGTCAAAGGTCATCATAAGTTTATATTCCCAGACTTTTCTATCCTTCTCAGATTTGAAGTTAGATTTTAATACAAGTAATTCCATATCTGTCATGCTATGACCGGGCATACAAAAGTGTTTGGCCACAGGTAAATCCATTCTTTTTTCTCTTATCGTGTGGCGATGAGAATTCATCCTTGTTCTCAGTTTTTGCCCGGTCTCCCCCACATACAGACCCCCAGTTGGACATTTAGTACATATAATTAGGTACACCACATTAGATGTGATGCAGCTGAAAGTACCTGGTATCTTGTAGTCCTGATGGGAGTTGGGGATCTTTATCCTGTCCGTGGTCATTATAGATGTACAGGTCTTGCATTTCTTTTGTCTGCAAGAAAAGGTTCATGCAGCTGTTGGGGAGGACAGGGAGCTTCTGTCCTCCCCAACAGCTGCAGGAACCTTTCCTTGCAGACAAAAGAAATGCAAGACCTGTACATCTATAATGACCACGGACAGGATAAAGATCCCAACTCCCATCAGGACTACAAGATACCAGGTACTTTCAGCTGCATCACATCTAATGTGGTGTACCTAATTATATGTACTAAATGTCCAACTGGGGGTCTGTATGTGGGGGAGACCGGGCAAAAACTGAGAACAAGGATGAATTCTCATCGCCACACGATAAGAGAAAAAAGAATGGATTTACCTGTGGCCAAACACTTTTGTATGCCCGGTCATAGCATGACAGATATGGAATTACTTGTATTAAAATCTAACTTCAAATCTGAGAAGGATAGAAAAGTCTGGGAATATAAACTTATGATGACCTTTGACACTCTTAGTGCTGGGATGAATATATCCCAGAGTTTTATGTCGTTCTACAACAATTAAGGAATCTGCCTCCCTGACCTTTTAGGGTCATCACAACACAATACCAGACCCCAATCAGAGGGTAATAAAACCTTCACTCCTTATCTATGAACTAGTCATATTTATGTTAATCCCTCTGCCATAATGACAGTTCTGCTTCATGTCACTTGTCCTACCTATTGCATTTTTTCTGTGCTATTTTGTGTATAAATATGTGATTCTTCAGATGTTGTATTAGTCTATGCCTGATGAAGAGACCTGAGTAGTCTCGAAAGCTTGCAATTTGTTACCATCTTTTCAGTTAGCCATTAAAAGGTATCAACCACTGAGGACTCTCAAGTCTGAATATTTTTCTATCTACTGGCTAACACGGTACGAAGATACACATCTTTCCTATATCAAGCTCACCAGTACACTTTTCTTTTTTTTTTGCAGACTGTACCAAACTGTTGAATTGGCCACTCCTCACATTTCTCCTATCTTTGTGGTGGATTTCTTGTTTTTTCTCAGCATACTGATGGTCTGTTTGACTTCCATTGATAGCTCCTTTGATCGCATGTTGTGGGTTCACAGCAAAAGTTCCAAATGCAAATATTACACTTGGAATCAGCTTCAGACGTTTTACCTGCTTAATTGGTGATGGATTTATGAAGGAAATACCAATGCAGCCCATTAAAGAGCTTCTGAGATAATTGTCCAATTACCTTTGGTTCCTTGAGAAAGCGACAGCTACATATTAAAGAGCTGTAATTCCTAAACCCTTACTGCAATGAGGATGTGACTACCCTCAGATTCAAGCTAGGGTCATGCTATCATATATTCTCTCTGAGAGGGAATCGGGTCAGTTATGTTAATGATTCTCTGCTCAAACTCTGCTCCGAGTTTGATCAGATTCTCTCACATGAGAAAATCTAAGCACAGGTGTGGAGAATATGGAGAACTTAATTTATCCATCTTCTCCATTGTCTGAGTCTGCAGAATTTGGACTCTACTCAGATGACATCCAAGTGCAGTCCAATGTTTTACACGCACCCATAGACTTGTGTGGGTGTGTGTCGTCCAATTACTGGATCCACTCACAGCATACTGCTGTTTTTTATAGATAAAACATCGGATAGCATGTGAGCAAGCCCTAAAACATAGAGTCTGCGCTCTAAGCCCATATTGATTATATAGCTGTATCATGAATATATTTTGGTAAACCACTAAAATATCAAAACGTGTGCTATGTTGCTATGTGCGCACATTGCGGATTTCCTTGTGGAAATTTTTGCTTCTCTTAGCCGAAAAAAAAGTTCCAAGCGGTTTTAATACGTTTTTGATGCGGATTTTCATGCTGATTTGTATGTGTTTTTGTAAGCTAAATAAAGATATCATGCAACTGAGAAGTTATGCGCAACCTTCACCAGGGGGCGCTGGTAGGGGAAAGAGGTTACACTCACAGTGTAGCAGCAGAGAGCAGGGGCGCAGACCACCGCTAGGAGGCGGCAGAGTGGTCAGACAGGCCGGGTCAGCAACAATCAGGAAGACGAAGTACCAGAGGTCACACCAATGCACGTAGTCAGAGACAAGCCAGAAGTTCAGAACCAAACAGGGGCACGGTATCCAAAACGTGAGATGTAGTCGGGGGAACGTAGTATCAGAGACGGACAACCGGAGGTGGGGTACAGAGATCAAGCCGAGTCATACACTGTAAAGGAGCTACCAAACGCATACTTAGTCAGGGATAGGGAATGGGTAACACACAAACACGGGACGTCAGAGGCAGAAGGATCACTATGATATACGGGTCAGCTGCTCTAGCCGGAGACCAGGACTATCACTGACGCTGGCCAGCAGACTGCAGCGGACTGAAAAAGCTCAGACAGATCCAACGTGAGACCGAGGGGATTAACCCTTGCATGATCAGTCCAGGGAAAGGACAGCAGAAATCAAGCCATGGATTGGATGATGACAAAAGATATATTTAAAAAAAAAAAAAGAATTGTGATGTCATTTCCATGTTCAACCTTTTCTTTTTCATTCTCCGTTGAAGACCATAATATCATTAAATACCATGTTCAAATATAATGTTTACACACAAAACAAATATGAGTGAATATAATATTATATATACCAAGCCCGAGGTTTAGTAATGAACAGGTGTCAGCAAGATACCCTCATTAATAAAATGGTACACAAAAAGTTAAATCGAGACACCAAGACATACACACATGAAATCTGCATGAAGTGCAATATGTTTATTTTTCAAAAAATGTAAAAAAAAAAATTGAGTGGGCTGTCGCATTATTTTCATAACCAGCAGAGGGAAAGCCGATGGCTGGTGTTAATATTCTGGGAAGGAGCAAATAGCCATAATGGTTCCCAGGCTATTAATTTCAGCTCACAGATGTTTACTTAGGCTTTACTGGCTAGTTTACAAGGGAACCCCAGAAAAAAATTGACATGGGGTCCCCCTATAAAATCAAACCAGCAAAGGCTAGACAGACAGCCTGCGGGCTGATATTAATAACCTGGGAAGGGGCCATGGATATTGGAACCCCCAGGCTAAAAACATCAGCTCTCAGCCGCCCCAGAAATGGCTCATCTTATAGATGCACCAATTCTAGCACTGAGCCTTGCTCTTCCCACTTGCCCTGTAGAGGTGGCAAGTGGGTAATATTTGTGGAGTTGATGTCACCTTTGTATTGTCAGATAACATCAAGCCCATGAATTAGTAATGGAGAAGCGTCTAGAAGACACCTATCCATTACTAATCCCATGGTTACATGGTAAATAAAGACATAGCCAGAATAAAGTCCTTTGTTTGAAATAATCAAAGACACCTTTATTGAATCTTAATTAACAGTGCTTACCGAACGCCTAATCCCCAACTCCCTCATCTCCTGCAACAAAAATAAAATAATAAACCAACATATAATACTCCCTGTCCGCCATAGTCCATTTATCTACCGAGTGTCCCATGACATGTAGAACAGTCACATCGGGAGATGTGACCGCTCTACTCGGCCTCCGGTGATACACTGACAGGAGGTAATCGCTCCTGCAGTGTATCACTGCACTGCCGTGAGAGTTCAACGGAGTTCATCAGCTCCGGTGTGCTCACTTACGGCACTATCACTGTGTGAGAACTTTCCCACACAGCGGTGCCGTGAGAGCATCGGAGCTGATGAACTCCGGTGAACTCACGGCGGCTCAGTGATACACTTCGGGAGCGATTACCTCCTGTCTGTATCGCCGGCGGCTGGGTGACATCCATGTGGGACACACGGTATAAATGGACAACGGCAGACAGGGAGTATATGTTGGTTTATTATTTTTGATTGCTAGCAGGAGATGTGGGCGTCGGGGATTAGGATTTCGGTGAGTATGCAGATTTGAATGACTCAATGGAAGTCAAAGGGTGCAGAAACTCTGCCGATCCGCAGAAAGAATTGACATGCTGCGGAAAATAAAATGCTGCAAATAAGGATGGAAATTTCCGCATGTGCACAACAATTCAGGAATGCCTTGATTAGCATTGCTTAAGTAATCACTTGCATTTCTGTAGCAATTCCGAGCGGAAAAAATGCTGCGAAAACGCAACAAATCCCCAGCATGTGCACATAGCCTTACTGTCCAAACATTTATGGACCTAACTGTATATATAATATATGATAGTCATACCATATAAAAGTTATAAGTAATTTTTCCACTATGTTTACTTTACATCAGCATGATTTTTGAAACACTTATTTTGTTAGGATTTTAGAAAAGTTAAAATGTTATCAGCAGTTTTCATTTTTTCAACAAATTCTGTTCATTTGCAGACTTATTAATTTTTAAAGTGACTTTGAAAGGCTTTCATGTCAGAAACCCCCAAAGTGATACAATTTTAAAAGCAGTGACCCTCGAAGTATTCAAAACTACATTTTTGAACTTTGCTAACCCTTCAGATATTCCACCGGAATTAATAAAATGTGGAATGAAAAAACAAACACATTCTTTCATCTAAAATGATGCTTCAGTCTCAAATACTTCATGACCACAATCTGTAATGAGAGACAGTGCGCTGAAAAAATGTTAACCAATTTCTACTGAACGCGTGGGGTACCCCACATATAGTAAAAATGTACTCTTTCTGCACATAGCACGTCCTTAAATGGCCCAAACAGCAAACCCCTCCACAAATCACCCCATTTTAAAAACTACACCACTCATGGAATTCACTTGCAATGTAGTGACTGCTTTTGACTAACAGGTGCTTCACAAAAGTTTATAAGACGTGAAAATGAAAAATGCTGTTTTTTTCCTCAAAAAGTTGTTTTAGCCAAGAATTTTTCCTTATCACAAGAGTAGCAGGATAAAATAGACCAAACAAAAAAAGCAATTTGGCTTTAGCAAGCCAATTCCTCATATGTGTTTGCATGGGCGTACCCACCGTGGGGCAGGGGGAGGCAGGTGCACCCCCCTAGAAGCAGGGGCACACAATGAAAGAGAGCGGAGAGAGCAGCACTATGCCGGCTCCCTCTGCCACAGATTGTAGTGCCTGTCTGTGTGCGCAGTGCACGGAGCTGCTGTCTCACCAAAGGAGCTTCTTCCTTCCTGGCGGCAGCAGCTGTAGTTTCACTTTCTGCCCTGCAGGCTCTGGTTGTCTCAGCCACACTGGGTCCTAGTGCCCTCTGCGTGCAGACACTGGACACTTCCTGCTCCTGCCTCAGTCACTGCCTGCAAGCTTCATGGTAAGAGGGGATGGAATTTATTAAATTCATTCTGCTCAGGCATGTCATGGTCACTGTGGGGGAATGTGAGAGGATGGGGGTACAGTGGGGGAAGGGTACAGGGCACTGGGGTGAATGTAAGAGGATGGGGGTATTGTGGGGGCTACGGCACTGGGGGGGTTAATGTGAGAGGATGGGGGTATTGTGGGGGAGAGGGGTACAGGGCACTGGGGTGAATGTAAGAGTATGGGGTATTGTGGGGGCTAGGGCACTGTTGGGGTTAATGTGAGAGGATGGGGGTATTGTGGGGGCTGAAGTGAAGGAGGGGCAACAGGGCACAGAGTGAATGTGAGAGGATGGGGTATTGTGGGGACGGGATACAGGGCACTGGTTGGTGAATGTGAGAGGATGGGGATATTGTGGGGGCTGGCGCACAGGGGTTGATGTGAGAGGATGGGGTATTGTGAGGGAGGGTGGACAGGTCACTGGGGTTGAATGTAAGAGGATGGGGGTATTGTGGGGCTAGGGCACTGGGGGTTTACTGTGAGAGGATGGGGGTATTGTGGGGGCTGAAGTGGGGAGGGGCAACAGAGCACTGAGGGGTGCATGTGAGAGGATGGGGGTATTGTGGGGTCAGTGGGACAGAACACTAAGGGGTGCATGTGAGACGATGGGCTGTTGGGGTGTGGGTGGGGGACAGGGGAGGTAGGGGGCTTTTTTTTTACTTGTGAGCTCCTCAATACTTTAATAATAGATTAATATTTCAGTATTATTATAACAAGGGCATAGACAGACGGCCGTATAACTCATGCGAGGATCGCACTGCAATCCTCGGACTTTCTGGTACCGCTCCTGGCTCCTGACATGAGCGCGACTGCCATGTATAATATATGGTATATACAGCATAGTGTCGCATACACTGCTGTATTATACAATATACAACAGTTCTAACGCTCCATACCTAATATGCAGTATAATGTACAGTGTATATGATGTAACCTGTATAAGATGCGACATTGGCTTGCCCCCCCCTAGTTTTGATCCTGGGTACGCCCATGTGTGTTTGGCACGGCACAGAATAGAGGGTGCGCTGAGACTCATGTCCTACTTTCATAGCTCTTCAGATGCCAAAAAATTAGATATTCCCACATAAGCAACATTATTTTGAAACTACACCCTTCAAGGAATTTAACTAGGGGTATAGTGACCTTTTTGGACAGGTGCTTCATAAAAGTTTATAAAATTGAGACTAAAAAATACTAAAAAGATGATTTAACCCCAAATTTTTCTTTTTCACAAGTGATAATAGGAGAAAATAGACGCCACAATATGTAAAACAAATTATCCATGTATGGAAATAGCCCATATGTGGTCAGAAAAGATTTTGGAAACAGACGGGTTTTGAAGGAAAGAAAAGCTATTTGGCTTTTGAACTGCAAATTTGTCTGGGATTGTTTGCATGTGCCTTTTGCAGAGCCCCGAGGTGCCAAAACAGCAGAAAAAAAGTGACCGTATTTCAGAAACTACACTAGGTGTGTGGTGTGCATTTTGTTCCTACAGGTGTTTCACACCTGGGATGTGGACATGAACAATTCTAATTTTTACACTAAAATGTTTTTCAAGCCCCAAATGTTTTATTTTCATAAAGAATAACAGGGGGAAATGGAACACAAAATTTATAACGCAATTTCTCTTGAATGCGGCAATACCAAATATGTGTTCAGAAACTACTGCTTGTCATCACAGTGGATCTTGAAAGGGCAGAATCACTATTTGGCTTTTAGAGCACAAATTTGGAATAGTTTGCGGGCACAACTTGCAGAGCCACCAATGTGCCAGAACAGAAGAAATCCCCTGAAGTGACTCCATTTAGGAAACTATACACACCTTGGTAATTCATCCAGGGATGAAATGAGCATGTTTATCCCAATGTTTCAATGATAGTTTACCGTTGGGAAAATTAAAAATTACATTTGTTACAATACTAGTAGATTTAGATCAAAATGTTTCATCTTTACCATGGTTTCCCCATAAATTATTACACTATTTCTTCCAAGGACAGAAATACTCTACTTTTGAGCACATGGCAGGGCTCAGTAGACAAAGAGTGCCACTAGGGCTTTGGGGCACAGAGTTTCTAGGAGTAATATCAGGGGAACATGTCTAGAGAATATAGCAAAAATTGGTAGTTTAAAACTTAGCTTTTACTAAGTTTTTTTAAAAAAAGGGTTTTCACCCCTAATAATCCAATGTGAACCAATACACTAGTGCACAAAAATACAAAAAAACAACAATATATATAGAAAATGGTTTAAAACCCAATGGGGTATACCATGGGACAAGATCACTCCCTGTTTGGGAAGACTTCCTTGCCCTCTATTTAAACATCTTATAAAACACATATTATAGAGGATAAAAGGGAACAATCTCACCCATTTATGTTTTTCCTCTATGCAGTTCAAGGAGTCGGGTCCACAGATTATCCCTATTGATTCCTATTGTATAGTAATCCTGGCACCCCAAGACTCCTGCCCTTAAAGGGAATCTGTCACCCCATTTTAGCCATATCCGCTAAAGATATGACTGAATAGTGCATCCCATAAGCAACCTATCGGTATGTAGCTTATATCCTGACACCTCCGTTTTGATGCCAAAATACCTTTGTAAACTTCATATTTTGGTATGCTCAACAGGGCGGTCTGGAGGGCGGCGTTTTCTCTCTTCTCCCCCCCGCTCCTCGGCATCTCTTGCGTATGGCCGTCCGTGAATCGCAGACGGCGTTCGGCTTCCCGCGATTGCGCTTTTCAAATTTCCCCGTGTTTTAATTTAAAACCGTGACAGCAGGAGCGGACGAAGAGGGTATTCATCGCTATAACTATAACTGCGCTATAACTAAATAAATGAATGAAAAACCCGACGTGGGCTCCCCCCTATTTTAGGTAACCAGCCTGACAAAACTCACAGCTGTCAGCTTCAGCAAGGTTGGTTATCAATAGAGGGGTCTCCACGCTATTTTAAATAATTTAAAAAAAACGGCTTGGGGTCTCTACCATTTTTGACAACCAGCCTTGCTAAAGCTCACAGCTGGGGGCTGGTATTTTCAGGCTGGTAAGAGGCCATTGATATAGGCCCCCCAGCCTAAAAACAGCAGCCCGCAGCTGCCCAGAAATGGTGCATCTATTAAATGTGCCACTTCTGGTGCTTTGACTGGCTCTTCCCACTTGACCTGTAGCAGTGGCAAGTGGGGTAATATTTGTGGGGTTGATGTCACTTTTGCATTGTCAGGTGACAGACAGCTAGCCCACAGCTTAGTAATGGAGAGGTGTCTATAAGACACCTCTCCATTGCTAATCCTATAGTTACATGTTAAATAAAGACAGCCAGAATAAAGTCCTTTATTTGAAAAAAGACTAACCACAGTTTTCCATTTTTATTTAAACGCCTAATTCCAGCAAAGCACTCGTTCTCCTGTAATAAAAGTAAAATAAAAAAACAACAATATACCATACCTGTCCGTCGTTCTGTCCCACGCCGTAATCCATGTCTGGGGGATAAACAGTTTTCAACCTGGCTGATGCGAAGATGTGACCGTCAACGCTGAGAACCACTGGTAAATGAGATGCTGCGAGTGCAGCCAGAGACGTCACTGAGGCTGCGCTCCCAGCCAGCCTGAACTGCGGTGACCTCTGGACCGTGGGAAAATGCCAGTGATGAGGTTACCGCAAGTCAAGCTCAGTGTCTTCACAGCAGATCACCGTGAAAAATTCTCACAGATCTAACAAAATAGAAAAGGAATTAACCCATAAGACAAACTCTATAAAAAGAAAAAAAAATTTAATTGCACAATTGCAGGGTTTTTGTTACCTCATTTCCCTAGAAAAATTGCAACAAAAAGTGATCAAAATGTTGTATTACCACAAAATGATATTAAACAAAAAAAGCCAGCATGCCACACAAAAAACAAGGCCTAAAACAGGTGAACTGATAAAAAAGATTTAAAAAAATATATATGTTACGGATCTCAGGAAATGGCAAAACTCAAAACAATACTTATTTTACAAATTTCCGGGGTTTTTTTTTCCACCACTTAAATATAGACAAAAAAGCTGTACATTTGGCATCATCCTAATTGTACTGACCTAGGAAAAATGGGTTCAGGTAATTTTTTTACCATTCAATTAACACTTTAACCGCTGGCCTGTAAACAAACGTTGATGCTTGCTGGCCTTAGTGCAGTGCCGATGTTTGATCATACCTCCCAACTTTTGAAGATGGGAAAGAGGGATGATGATGTGGCAAATTTTAGGCCACACCCCGGACCACACCCATTTCACAACTAGTCACACCCATGTCCACGCCCTGACCACACCCATTTAGCACTGGTGATCACACTGACTGTTACTGTGGGCACACTGGTACTGAGTAAAAGAAAGAACAGAGAGGGAAAAAAAACAGAAAGAAAGGAGATAAAGAAAGAAAGAGGGGAAAGCAACAAAGAACAGATTGAAAGTAGAGAGAGAAAGAAATAAACAAAGAAAGGGAAGAGAAAGAACAGAGAGAAAAAAAAACAAAGAGGGGAAAGAACAGAGACGGAGAAAGAAAGAGGGGAAAGAAAGAACAGAGAGAAAGAAAGAAAGAAAGAACAGAGAAAGAAAGAGGGGACAGAAAAAAAGAACAGAGAGAAAAAAAGAAAGAGGGGAAAGAAAGAACAGAGAGGGAGAGAGAAAGAAAGAGGGGAAAGAAAGAACAGAGGGAGAGAGAAAGAAAGAGGGGAAAGAAAGAACAGAGAGAAAAAGAAAGACAGAGGGAAAGAAAGAGAGGAAAGAAAGAACAGAGAGAGAAAAAAAGAACAGAGAGGGAGAGAGAAAGAGGGGAAAGAAAGAAAGACAGAGGGGGAATGAAAGAACAGATAGAAAAAGAAAGAAAGAATAGAGAGAGAAAGAAAGAGGGAACAGAAAGAACAGAGAGAGAAAGAAAGGGGAAAGAAAGAACAGAGAGAGAGAAGAAAGAAAGAGAGGGAAAGAAAGAGAACAGAGAGAGAGAGAGAAAGAAAGAAAGAAAGAAAAAAAGAAAGAAGGAAAGAAAAAGAAAGAAAGAAAGAAAGAAAGAGGGGAAAGAAAGAACAGAGAGAGAGAAAGAAAAAAGAACAGAGAGAAAGAAAGAAAGAGGGGAAAGAACAGAGAGAGAGAAAGAAAGAAAGAAAGAAAGAGGGGAATGAAAGAACAGAGAAATAGAGAAAAAGAAAGAAACAGAGAGAAAGAAAGAACAGAGAGATAGAAAGATGGGAGAGAAAGAAAGAGAAAGAAAGAACAGAGAGAGAGAGAAAGAACAGAAAGAAAGAGGGGAAAGAAAGAACAGAGAGAAAGAAAGAACAGAGATAGAAAGAAAGAGGGGAAAGAAAGAACAGAGAAAGAAAGAACAGAGATAGAAAGAAAGAGGGGAAAGAAAGAACAGAGAGAAAGAAAGAAAAAGAACAGAGAGAAAGATGGGAAAGAAAGAACAGAGAGAAAGAAAGAAAGAACAGAGAGAGAGAAAGAAACAGAGAAAGAAAGAAATAAAGATTCTATAAAGATACTATAGCAGCCCAGCTCCCATTGTAGTGCCCACCTGAGCCTCCCGGTGCAGGACATATCATGATCCGCTCACATGGCCGACATCCCCGATTCCAAGGCAAGGACACGGTGATGGATCTGAAGCATTCCCTGAAGTGCCTCCATGGTTCCGTCACAATCTCCTCCCGAAATTAACTCATTTCCGGTCATCTTTCAGCACGTCACTTCTAGTGGAACATCACGTGCGAGTTTTAAAGTGCTCTTCGGGGCTCCGGCATGTACTCCTGCGTCCACGTGAAAAGCTCCCTGCCGGGACAGCGGGGCAGACTCTCAAAATCGGGAGTGTCCCGCTGAATTCAGGACAGTTGGGAGGTATGAATGCTCCCCACCATACATCTTGTACACGCAGGGCTCTGCACACCTCATACACACATGGTTCCGCTTTGTATGCCTCGTAAACACACGGCTCCGCTCCGTCCACCTCGCACACACAAGGCTCCACTCAGTATACACAAGGCTCCACTCCATACACCTTGTATACACGCAGCCACGCTTTGTACACCTTGTACACACACGACTCCACTCCTTAAACCTTGTGCACACGCGGCTCCGCTACATACACACAAGGCTCCACTCCATACACACACAGCTCTGCTCCGCTCTGTACACACACGGCTCAAGCACGGAGCCCTGTGTGTACGGAGCTGAGCGGCTCAGCTCCGTACACTTCACACACACAGGGCTCTGTTTCGTACACACACAGCACTGCTACATCCACCTCGTACACGCGGGGCTCTGCTCCGTGCACCTTGTACAGACACACGGCTCTGCTCTATTCAACTCGTACAGACACGGTTCTGCTACATCCAACTTGTACACACAAGGCCCCGCTCCGTACACCTCATACACACTATAGCACTGCTACATCCACCTCATACACGGGCGGCTCAGCTCCGTGTACCTCGTACACGAGCGGCTCCGCACCGTGCACCTCGTCTCCATGCACCTCATACAGACACACGGCTCCGCTCCATCCAACTAGTACAGACACGGCTCTGCTACATCCAACTCGTTCACACAAGGCTCCGCAGACCTCGCACACACTACAGCCCTACCACATCCACCTCGTACACGCGCGGCTCAGCTCCGTGCACCTCGTACACGAGCGGCTCCGCTCCGTGCACCTCGTACACACGTGGCTCCGCTCCGTGCACCTCGTACACGCGTGGCTCCGCTCCGTGCACCTAGTACACGCACGGCTCAGCACACCTCGTACACACACGGCTCTGCTTCGTACACACACGTCTCCGCTCCGTACTCCTCGTACACACACAGCTCCGCTCCGTACACACGGCTCCGCTCCGTACACCTCGTACACACGGCTCCGCTCCGTACACCTCGTACACACGGCTCCACTCCGTACACCTCGTACACACGGCTCCGCTCCATACACCTCGTACACACACGGCTCTGCTCCGTACACCTCGTACACACACGGCTCCGCTCCGTACACCTCGTACACACACGGCTCCACTCCACAAACCTCGTACACATACGGCTCCGCTCTGTACACCTCGTACACACACGGCTCCACTCCGTACACCTCATACACACGGCTCCGCACACCTCATACACACACGGCTCTGCTCCGTACACCTCAAACACACACGGCTCTGCTCCGTACACCTCATACACACACGTCTCCGCTCCGTACTCCTCGTACACACAGAGCTCTGCTACATCCACACTGTAAACCCGAGTCCCGACCCCACACGCACACAAACTTACCCTCATCCAGCACTATGACAACATCACAGCAGAGTCCTGCACACAAGAGGACACTGATCATGTGACCCCTGACTCCTCCCCTCCTGTGACCTCATCACAGGTCCTGTGGGCACAGAAGAGAACAGCATAGCAGAGTCACTGCTAGCTGTGAGCCGCTGACTGAGCTGTAGAGACAGGGAGGAGTGCATGGGGGGGCGTGGCGGCTCGTCTCACTGCGGGACACATAGTGTCCTCAGCGGGACGGGGGGGTCAAAATCGGGACTGTCCCGCTCAATCCGGGACAGTTGGGAGGTATGGTTTGATTATGGTTGGGGGTCTTGCAGCACTCGGGACGCCCACACACCTCCAATTGATTGGCTCAGGTCCCGAAGATTTTATCCCTATGTTATCTTCTAGATGCCATGATCGCTGTATTTAGAAGATTGTGAGAGGGAGTGTGTTCTCTCTCTCACCCCTCTGGCACACCTGTGATGTGATCATGGGGAGCCGAGGGTTGTTTCAGCAGCCAGAGCTCAAATGATGAGCTCTGGATCTGCCAGCTATGTTGGCCTGGTGATCTGCCAGTGTAAAGCTGACAGGTCTCATGCATTGCAGCACATGTGTATTGCAATCTATGAGTGATCAGAGGAATAAAAGTTAAAGTCCCCTAGAGGGACAAAGCAACAAGTAAAAAAAGTTAGAACTTAAAAAAAAAAAATGAAAAAAATATACCAATAAATATGTAGGTTTATGTACAGTTAGGTCCATATATATTTGGACAGAGACAACATTTATTTAATTTTGGTTTTAGACATTACCATTATTATTGTAAACACAACAATTCAGATGCAGTTGAAGTTCAGACTTTCAGCTTTCATTTGAGGGTATCCACATTAAAATTGGATGAAGGGTTTAGAAGTTTCAGCTCCTTAACATGTGCCACCCTGTTTTGTCATTCTCAATTAAGCAGATAAAAGGGCTGGAGTTGATTTGAGGTGTGGTGTTTGCATTTGGAAGGTTTTGCTGTGAAGGAAACATGCGGTCAAAGTGTTATGGAAATTTAATTAGGATAAATCTATCCTGCAGTGTTTGCTGCTGCTGTTCCCAATTTTAGATTGAATGTCTTTTTGAGCGCTCAGAACGAAATGAGGACTATCCACACGGAAGTGTCAGTATAACAGCTCGTCAAGACCAACAGTTTATTATTCATTCAAGGTTTTATACGTTTACAAAAGGGGCTGGTTAGTCAATTAGCATACAATTAAAGGCTGCTAGGTAATTGGCTGTTTTAGTGTAAGTATGATAATTATGATAAAAGGGCTGAAGTAGCAGATTTATTGTTTATTGTTCTTTGTCCTTGGTAAATAAAAGTCCCTATGAGCTATCTTCTGTAATAGCCTCCGAATGAAGGCCAGGGTCGTTTTAAACAACTGATTATAGCTAGCATCAGCTTTTGCATAGATATGCTGAGCACAGGATTTTTAGCAAGTGAGATCTATCTAACTGTAAATGCATATATATGAATATACATTGAATACGTGGAATACATATATATTTCCATGACAAAAGAAGCTCTCCATGCAAGTGAAACAAGACATCCTTAAGCTGCAAAAACAGAAAAAACCCATCCGAGAAATTGCTACAACATTAGGAGTGGCAAAATCTACAGTTTGGTACATCCTGAGAAAGAAAGCACTGGTGAACTCATCAATGCAAAAAGACCTGGGTGCCCACGGAAGACAACAGTGGTGGATGATCGCAGAATACTCTCCATGGTGAAGAGAAACCCTTCACAACAGCCAACCAAGTGAACAACACTCTCCAGGAAGTAGGCGTATCAATATCCAAATCTACCATAAAGAGAAGACTGCATGAAAGTAAATACAGAGGGTTCACTGCACGGTGCAAGCCACTCATAAGCATCAAGAATAAAAAGGCTAGGCTGGACTTTGCTAAAAAACATCTAAAAAAGATAGCACAGTTCTGGAAGAACATTCTTTGGACAGATGAAACCAAGATCAACCTCTACCAGAATGATGGAAAGAGAAAAGTATGGCGAAGGCGTGGTACATCTCATGATCCAAAGCATACCACATCATCTGTAAAACACAGCGGAGGCAGTGTGATGGCTTGGGCATGCATGGCTGCCAGTGGTACTGGGTCACTAGTGTTTATTGATGATGTGACACAGGACAGAAGCAGCCGAATGAATTCTGAGGTATTCAGAGCCATACTGTGTGCTCAGATCCAGCCAAAAATGGTAATTTTTTATTTTCTCAGCCCAATGTTGTACACCTGAAAAAATTTCTGGGATCCATTGAAGCATTCCAGAGTCACCTCAAAGTGACACTGGTCAGAATTGAAAAAATTGGCTTGGTCAAGAAGGTGAAAACAGGCTCTAGCACAAAAGGGTTAAAACAAAAAATAATAAAAAAAAATCACGTTATTGCATTTTCTTTCTTGCACTTAGAATTTTTTATTCCGTTTTCCAGTTGATTTTATGAAAAAGTGAATGGCGTCATTCAAAATTGCAATTCATCCTGCAAAAAACAAAGTCTTCATATGGCTATGTCTGCAGAAAATTTTAAAATTGTGACTCAGTAAACGGGAGGAAAGAAAGGAAGAGCAAAAATGAAAAGTTGTCCAATCAAAAACATTCTAGTTGAAATTTACACTGTCAAAACCAAGACCATTATAGTAAATCAGTCCCACTTTTTTCTTTTTTGCATTGATCAGTGACATGCACCTACAGATGTAGACTATTACAGTATGTCTCACAACATATATGGAGACCATATTGGAATGTAACCTAGAGGTACCTCACCACCACCAGAGCTGCCACCTCACCACCACCAGAGCTGCCACCTCACCACCACCAGAGCTGCTGCACCCACGACCTTCTGTCTTTTGTAGAATGTAAGTCCACAAGGACAGGGTCCTCTCCCCTCTGTACCAGTCTGTTATTGTTAGTTTGTTTACTGTAAGCTATATCTGTAATTTGTATGTAACCCCTTCTCATGTACAGCACCATGGAATCAATGGCACTATATAAATAAATAATAATAATAAAAAGTACTACACAGACAAACCAAAATTTTGTTCTGAAAACCTGCATACCCCTGACAATGGATGGACATTTGGCTTTCAACAATTAAATTACATATTTTATATTAGCAGACATTTTTTATAAAGGGTTGGATCAGTAACTAACAAAACCACGTGAGAAATGTCTCCAAAATGTCATAATTCCTATTACACTGAGAAGTCTTGGCTATGCAAAATCGATTGACACCATAAGCTTTAGATTTTTATATCTTCCACCTGGAGAAACATAGAAAAGATTACTCAAAAAAATGAAACAGCCTCACACATTGTCTGGAGCTAGACCAGCCAGCCATACCAACATGGTATCTATGCCTACTAGGAATTCTAGTGAACCCACATGCTAAAGAAGAGCGCAAATTAGTAGAAAGGAAAAATATACTTCTCAAAAATAATAAAAGGTTATTTTTTGTGCTATGCAGAGGGGATTGGGAACTGTTTACTAGAACATTGTAAAATAGGCCTTAAAGGGAACCTGTCACCAGCAAAAATGCTATTAACCCTTTTACGATCTTTGATGTATAGGTATGTCATAGGTCGTCTCCCCTTCTTTAATGCAGGCTCCGGTGCTGGGTCCGCATGTTTTCCGGCACATGACAGCCGACCTGATCAGCTGTCATGTGACCCTAACAGGAGTGCTGTTAACATTTGAAATGCTGCAAAATAAATGAGCTTGTATGTTTTTATAAGACAAATATTCCCCAAATAAGCCTAAACCTCTCCCACCCCTTGACTATGACTATGGCAATGGACATGGAGAGAACAAGAATGTGGAAAACAATTATACATCACTATTTAGGAAATATTTCTTGATTTATGATTTGCATGATTTTCAAAGGTAGTAGTGTGTCTTGCTACATGGTGGGTCAGTGAAAGAAGAAAAAGAAGCAATACCAACACTCTTGATCAGGTAGATGTGCATAGAATTTATAGGAGATGTCCATGTACATAGTTCTGTACACTTATTCATCAACGCATATTGAACCCATAATCTGTACACCCATAGTTTAGCACTAAAGTGCATTTTGGGATGAGGAAGTGACTGTTTCAGCTCGTGTGAATCGTCAGTATGTATTGTTCTTTAACATGGTTAGATGGAATCACACTTCATCAGACATGATGAATTGCAATGGGTCCAAATGGTCATCTACGATATGCCACATGCTTCCATCTAGTTCACTTAAGCTTCTCATGATCCTCTCGTGGATGTCCGCAACAATTACGGGTATCCAAGCACATGCTTATTTTTTTGTAGCATCAGTCCTGGATCCTCTGTTACACCACTTCCACAACAAAACATGTATACTGCTTTTTGCTGAAAAGAAACCTCCGTAAATTGATCAACAAGCTAGTCTTTTATTGACAACTATACGATTGGAGTCCTTCATTTCCAAATGCAATAATGAATCGGGCCCTACATCTCTGGAATGTTAGTAATCTGGAACTGAAACTTCAGAGTCCTATACATTGTGTACATGTACCAAGAGTCCCTAAAATACTAGACTATGCTAGAAGTGCTCCTAATATACAGTGATGTCAAAAATTGTTTGCACCATTCCTGATTTCTTATTCTTTTGCATGTTTGTCACACTTAAATATTTCAGCTCACCAAATGTAAATATTTAGACAAAGAACACAAGTAAGCACAACATGCAGTTTTTAAATGAAGGTCTTTATTATTAAGGGAAAAAGAAATCCAAACCTACAGGGGCCTGTGTGAAAAAGTGATTGCCCCCTAAACCTAATAACTGGTTGGGCCACTCTTAGCAGCAACAACAGGAATCCAGAGTTTGCGATAAGTGGCAATGAGTCTTTTACAACGCTCTGGAGTAATTTTGGCCCACTCATCTTTGCAAAATTGTTGTAATTCAGCCACACTCGAGGGTTTCTGAGCATGAACCACTTTTTAAGGTCATGCCACAGCATCTCAATCGGATTAAGATTAGGACTTTGACTAGGCAACTTCAAAGTCTTAAATTTGTTTTTCTTAAGCCATTCAGAGGTGGACTTGCTGGTGTATTTTGGGTCATTGTCCTGCTGCATAACCCAAGTGTGCTTCAGCTTGAGGTCACGAACAGATGGCGGGACATTCTCCTTCATAATTTTTTGGTAGACAGCAGAATTCATGGTTCCATTTACCACAGCAAGTCTTCCAGGTCCTGAAGCAGTGATACAGCTCCAGACCATCATACTACCACCACATTTTACTTTTAGTATGATGTTCCTTTTCTGAAATGCTGTGTTACTTCTACCAGATGTTATGGGACATACACCTTCCAAAAAGTTAAACTTTTGTCTCGTCATTTCACAGAGTATCCTCCCAAAAGTCTTGGAGATCATCAAAATGTTTTCTGGCAAAACTGAGACAAGCCTTTATATTCTTTTTGCTCAGCAGTGGTTTTCATCTTGGAACTCTGCAATGCAGGCTGCTTTTGCCCAGTCTCTTTCTTATAGTGGAGTCATCAACACTGACCTTAACTGTTGCAAGTGAGGCCTGCAGTTCTTTGGATGTTGTTCTGAGGTCTTTTGTGACCTCTTGGATGAGTCGTTGCTGCGATCTTTTGCGTAATTTTGTTCGGTCGGCACTCCTGGAAGGTTCACCACTGTTTCATGTTTTGACCATTTGGGGATAATGGCTCTCATTGTGGTTCGCTGGAGTCCCAAAGATTTAGAAATAGCTTTATATCCTTTTCCAGACTGATAGATCTCAATTACTTTGTTTCTCATTTGTTCCTGAACTTCTTTGGTTTGTAGCATGATGTCTAGCTTTTGAGGATCTTTCAGTCTGCGTCACTTTGTCAGGCAGGTCATATTTACGGGACTTCTTGATTGAAAACAGGTGTGGCAGTAATCAGGAAATTTGAACTCAGCTTCCCAAAGATGTGATAGGCCACAGTTAATTTATGTTTTAATAGGGGAGGGGCAATCACTTTTTCACACAGCACCCTGTAGGTTTGGATTTCTTTTTCCATTAGTAAAGACCTTTAATTACAAAACAGCATTTTGTGTTTGTGTTATCTTTGTCTAATATTTTAATTTGTTATGTGATAAGAAGAATTTAAGTGTGACAAACAAACACAAGAATAAGAAATCAGGAAGGGGCAAACACTTTCACACCACTGTAAGTGTTGATTATAATAGCATTCTGCCTATGGAGCAGCATGTTCAGGCTTATCAGAAAATCCCCTTAATGGTCTGACAAGAGGTTTGAAAATCAAACCATTTTGAGTTTCCAGATGTCATCAAGCTGTGTTAAAGGGGTTGGCCATTTTATTTTGTCAAGTGTTGGGGGACATGATTTTATAGTACTTACTAATAATAATGAATATGTATAACACCAGTTCATAGATGCTGATAGAGTAACAATGACCTGTGACGGGGACGAGGGGGCATCCTCTACGTCTGGAGGAAAGAAGGTTTAGCCATAATCACAGATGCAGATTCTTTACTGTAAGAGCAGTGAGACTATGGAACTCTCTGCCGTCTAATGTTGTAATGAGTGATTCCCTACTAAAATTTAAGAAGGGACTGGATGCCTTTCTTGAAAAGTATAATATTACAGGCTATATTCACTAGTTTCCTAGATACTGCGTTGATCCAGGGAGCTAGTCTAATTGCCGTATGTGGAGTCGGGAAGGAATTTTTTTCCCCAATGTGAAGCTTACTGTTTGCCACTTGGGTTTTTTTTGCCTTCCTCTGGATCAACATGTTAGGGCAGGTTAGGATAGGATATGGGTTGAACTAGATGGACTTAAAGTCTTCCTTCAACCTTAATAACTATGTTAATGGCCCAGACCTATCCATTCATCTCCTCCAATTAAAAAACTTTGCAAATGGGAAAGGCTGCTTTGGCCAGAAATGTTCCTCCAACAACAACCATTCTGCGGACAGAGAAGCTTTGCAGTCTGCAAGGAAGCACAAGAGCAGAACCTGTGATAGTTTTATATTAATGACACAAAATCATGTCCAGCACATTTGTCTGAATAAGGCTGGGATTAAAAGGCAACTTTGGCAACGTCACCTGTCACACGACCAAACTTCACCAGGTGTTGCTGCTACATCGCAGTGCAACACAAGTGAATGGGGTAGAACTGTGACACTAATTGGCTTTAAAATGTGACCCCATTTCCATGCATTTCCGTGATGTAGCAGCGACACCTGGTAAACTATGGTAACGTAACAGGTGTCGCTTCCAAAAATCGCTGTTAAATCCCAAAGTCCAACACAAAATCACCTTGCAGATCCAACCTTATTCTAACAAATGAGATGGACATGACTAAGTGTCATGGCAAAAAAAAAAACATATTAGCGCTCCAGCCTAAAAATAAAGCCACAAGTCCAAAAATTATTGTAAATGCAATATTGTAATAACAAGCACTGAAAGGGCAAAAGTTAATGATGTAAGCTTGGAAGGACAATAAACATGGCACACTATACAATGACAGACTGCCATCAAGTTCTCTTTTGATTCCAGTTTCTATTTTGACATAAAATTTTCCATTGAAGGTAAAGCTAATGGATAATACAAGTCATTTAAAAGTATACAGAATAAGGTGCACTTTAGGACAGCAGCGTCCAAGGCTTAACATAGTCCAACAATACATCAAGAGGAAAAGATAATAAACAGACAATTACATATGGAGGCATTTGGAAAATTAGACAATAAATTGGTCAAACTATAAGAAACATCACAGTTTTTAGGATTCTTATATCAAAATGAAGATCAAAAACAAAGTAGAAAGAAAGTGAATTAAGTTGAGTGGCCAGATCTAAGGATATTTAGATTCTTCCTTCTCGGTGCAAAAATCTGAAGTTCAACACATTTATACACATAGTTTGGCCAACGTTTGCAATTTGAAGATGTGATCGGGTCATTGCGGTCCTTACCAAAATGTTCCAGATCATTGTATTTCCAACATCAGACCACAGAATCCAGTTCACTTATCCCTATACTATAATGTAGCAGCTGGCACTTGGGAACATTTCATTACTTATAATTTAAAGATTTCCAAGTCATAGTTGTGAATAAATAGAAGAATCTATACTTATATACCAGGACACAAGCACTAGAAACTAATATACAACACAGTTAAATACAGGCTGTTACTTGTTGCTATAAGCCTAATATTGCACACAAAATAAACCAAACTTGTAACAGTATCCGGAAGATTAAATATCTGAAATTGGGCTTGTAATAACTTATCCTAAACTTTACACCTGAAGTTGGTTACATCACATTTTGTAAATCCCTGCATGTATTTATATTTTCAAGAATGCATCGAATTTAAGAAAAAATAATAAACACAAAAAAAACCTGAACAAGCCAAAAAGTAAAAATCTTAACTAAAGACACCTAAATGTCTCAGCATAACACGTCAAATTCACCGAAATCCAGGAGCTGTTTTATTTGGTAAAGCCCTGACACGTTCGAGCGGCTTGACCCGTGTTGTGGTCACTCGTGATTTTCTTTCCTTTCTAACCAAATAATGATTTTCGCAAAATTAAAGTTTTAAAAACTGGGTTTTTTTTTTATACACTCTCTACGTATCCCCTACTGTTGTGTTCTCTTTAATGTCACTAATACGCATATACACAGCTAAATATATTCTAAAGTGTGAATACACCTAAAAAGATTTTCACATGTCTCAAACTTCTTTCTTTGACCCCTAGGAGTACGTCATGGATGGAGTGTAATGGAATAGTCAAAATAACTGCAGTCACATGTGAAGTGTCACCCATCATTGAAAAAGAAAATACCTGCTTTGGAGTTGTACATGTATATCAGATATAGAGCTGGTTCAGTCTAACCTGCAGATTTTGCGTCTTACCCTCACCTGTGCCTCCTTCCATGAGGATGGGCTCTTCTTGTTGTGACATAATAGTTGTATTGTGTGCTCTGATGCCCCATCCCGAACTCTCGCAGGTATCTTTAGACACTGAGGCAGAGATCCTGAAACCGAATCCCCCCCCCCCCCCAATTTTTCAGACAGGTCCCCCAAGACCCCCAAACCACCAGCATTTGTATAAGCCATTCTAAATTCCCTGCCTAACCAACCCTTTATTCTGTTTGATACAGTCATTTTACAGTCTGTTTTCAATATGCAAATTTTCTTTTACTAGTCAAGGGGGCGCTTGATTTCCCAGACTAGATGTCCCACTCAGCATGATATCATACCTCTGTGGGTGTGATAACATGATTTGCAAGAGACGGGCGTCATTGTCTGCTCTCTGCATGCGCTCAACTTTCTTGCCCATACATCATTGCGCCTCTGAATCTGGATGTACGCTTCATGGCTTCGGAAGAGTACTGCTAATATCCGGAAGCGAAAAAGTCAATAACATGCTGAGTGGGACAATTAGTAAAAAAAAAAAAGAAGAATTTGGTAATTAAAAACAGACTGTAAAATGACTTTTTAAACATCTGTTTATGGGTCAAACAGTATAAAGGGGGCTGTGAGGGTATTTAGAAAGGAATATGCAAATTTTAGTGGGTTGGAGGGCACAGTGGACCCGTCAAGTTCCCTTTACGGGTCCCATACACATTAGACTAATGTCCGATACCACCGATATTGATGGCTTTTTCTGACACTTTAATGGTTATGGGTGTGCAGACCAACTGATTGTCTGGGAAGATGTCAATCATGCATGTCCAATTTCGGACTGCCGGTTGCATTATTCTCCCCGAGATAAGCCAACACCGCACATCTGGCCAAAGCTTTCGTATAGAAAACTCAGGTGGGCTCCTGTGCATAGAAAAGCCAGCAGAAATAGCTGTCAGCCAAACGATCGACTGAAGCACAAGAAGAAATAAATAAGTGTTCCAACAAGAGATTCTCCTATGCAGGCAGATACCTCCACCCGACATGTGTTTTGCGTTTACCGCTTGATCTGGTAGCTGCGAAACGCATGTTGGGTGAGGGATGCTGCCTGCATAGGAGAACCTCTTGTTGGAACACTTGTTTTTGGGGTCTTTTATATGTTACTATATTATATATGTTACTGTGGACACTTGTATAAGTGTGATCCCTATCTTTAGGAGATTTGTTTCTGACATTAAGTTGTATGTTTGTTTTTTTTAAATTATCCAAGTATAAACCCCTCTATGCAGGTAGCCTACGTTCCCTCTTTTCTTGTCCATTGTTTTTTTTTCTGATATCACCTATTGTGTTTCTGACCACTATATGTTTTTAATAATCATGCTTTTAATATTAATAGTCTTGCAACTTGTGGTTCCAGTCTTATTTTGTTGCTTTTTTTTTTCAATTAAACTCTGTGCTATCTTAAATGGAATCTGTCACCAGGTTTTTGCTCCTCTGTCTGAGTGCAGACTAATGTAGGGGCAGAGACCCGGATTCCAGATTCACTTACTGGGCTACTTGATATCATTTTGATAAAATCATTTTTGTCTGCTGCATATCTAGCAGTTCTCTGATTGCTGAGCTCTGTATAAAACCACCCACACTACTGATTGGCAGCTTTCTGCCTATGTACAATCAGGGGTGGGTGCGGGGCTGTATAGAGCTCATGAATATTGAGGACTACCTCGCACCAAGTTTACTAGTCTTGTATCGTTATTCTCCTGCTAATAAAACAGTGTTTTTATCAAAACTACACTAAGCAGCCCAGTAAGTGATACATCGCTGGAATCAGAGTCTGTCACTACATTATGCGGCGCTCAGATTACGTGATAAAAATGTGGTGACAAATTCCCTTTAGACTTCATTCTGTGAGTTAATTTGACTAGTGCCTGTTCCTAGAGATAAACCTCAATGCATAGATGAAAAATTAAAAAATCAAGTTTTTATGAATTAAGTAAAATTTCAAGAATGAAGGAAAAAAACAAAACAAATAGTAAACAGTCTCTAGACCCTAGAATTTAAATTGAACACTCCCATATACTGCTAGATATTTGTTCTCAAGGTAAAGAGCATGGGCCATAATGATTTTTTTCTAATCTTTTATCAGTTTTCCCAAGATCAGTGGCTCTGCATGTGTCCGTAACCCCTCTATATAATGTGTATATTGATAAGAACACCAGACATTGGCATTTAGTATGTTCAGCCAGCACATCACCAGTCTATATCCGAAGATCATTTTCAACCCCGATCTATATAAACTATTTAGATATACAAACATCCGCCCCACTCTGGACCCTTTTTTAGGAGTCAGAGCCAAGAGGAGCCACGAAGAGTTGGAGGACTGGGCATGGTCTATCTATTATGTGGTCACTAGTGATGAGTGAAAGTGCTTGGATGAGGTGTTATATGATTATCTTTATCTGATATGGCAATTTTGGGGTGACAGATTCCCTTTAAATACTATGTTCGTGTCCCCGTGGATGCATGTCTCGCGGCTGTTAGACAGCAGCAATACATGCAGGGACTGCCTAACAAACAGGCAATCCCTGCATGTGTTACAACAACAAGACATGCAGCCTCGGGGACTCGAACATAGTATTCGAGCATGTCGAAGACACTCGGTTGGCACCCGAGCATGCTCATATAACACCTTATCCAAACACGTTCGCTCATCATTACTGGTCACTTATTTGGACAACTAGTTATTGAGCTGAAACTTCCAGTCAGGACAAGTCCTCCAAGGAAAAGCAGCACAGAACAAAGCAAACTTTTATATGTTTCTGTAGTAATTTCTATGAATGTGTGCCTGAATTTAGGAAATTTAAGATCACAACATGCCTCATCCCCAAAAACTGCTATATAGATGCCAGTTTGACACTAGTGAGACCCAGAACACAAAGGTAAAGATCACAGTGCTGCTACTGAGCTTAACATGGACAACTGTGAACACATAACTGTGAACAATGAACCTTTTACAAAGTTTCCAAGGAAAGGAAATGCAACAGTGCAAAAATCATCCAAATGAAATACACCTAGGAGTATAGTTCTGTAGCAAGAAGTACATTAAACACTGTGCAATGAACAATACTGAATGTGGCTTTTCAGGTATGTCAGCCATCAGCACGCGTTAGATTGGAGAAATCATCTGAAGGAGGGGAAAAAACATGCAACACAAGCAGGAGAACAAATGACTCCGCTTTATATGCCCATAGCAGAACCCAACAAAAAGTTTCAGCTCAAGCCAGCAATGTTTTCATTGGCCTGAGTAACTCTCGTTTAATTCTACCGGCCTATGCTTCATTGCCAAAAGCAGGCCGTGTTAACATTCTTTATGCTTTTGTGCGCTTTTCGAGCAAGTTCGCGAGACCTCAGAGTCTGAAAATCCTTCATCTTCTACTGCTAAGGTTTCAAAATCTGCAGCTACATCCGGAAGATCAGCGTCGGCTTCATCATTGCTCTCTGCGCTGTAATCCACTTCTTCCAGGAAGCGAGGCTCATCATCATACAAGACATATGTAGTCGGACTGGAATGAAAAAATGGGAAAAATACACATTTAAATTAAAAAAAAAAAATCAATACAGCCCGTAGAAATCAGATTAAGGTTATGTCCACATGCGGCGTTTTTGCAGTGTTTTTTTTCCCTGCAAAGAAAAGAAACTGCATTTTACAAGAACGGCAAAAGCTGTGAGTTTTAGAAATCTCATGCACACACATTGAAAAAAAACTATGACTCAATTTGAGCCCTGCAGCATTTTTTTTTAAAACTGCATGTCAATTCTTTCAGCATTTCTGTTGCATTTTTTCACCCTCAGAAAGTAATGAGAAAGTGTAAAAATGCTGCAAAAACCAAAGCATAACATTTGTGCTGCATTTTTGCAGTGGTTTTGGTGAATTTATACTAGCTGTATTATCATGTATTGTAGATAAATCACACATATAATCTGCCTGAATAATGCAGCAATATATGCCGCTATTTGCTGGGTTTGTAATATGCAGCATTTTTACTGCCAAGAGTCTAGATTTTGGCTGCAGAAAAAAATGCTGCAAAAATGCCACTAATTATTTTAATTCACAGACATCTCACACTTCGAACTTTCCGTGTAAGAGTATGTGCACACAACCGTTCTCTCTCCATCCCCCCCAAAAAAAGGTCCGATTATTTTAACCAGAACCTGAACAGAGTTTGATCAGAGTGACATCAGTTTTTATTGGAGGTGGAGAAAGAGAGAGGAAGAAAAAGAAAAAAAAGTTTACCCCCTTCTCCATTCTGTCAATCTGTGAACATCCGACTGCGATAATCCCGGTTGCTTTTGCACCTTTTTCTACCACACTTTTTCCTTCCACTCAACTTTCCATTAATATGCTTGGATACAGCACTCTGAACAGCCAGCATCTTTAGCAATGACCTTTTGAGGCTTACCCTCCTTGTGGCGTGTGTCAATGACTGCCTTCTGGACATCTGTCAAGTCAGCAGCCCTAAGCTGTTAAATTGGTAATTTGGGGTTAAATTGCTCATTTGAAATATTTTTTGTGTCTTCATTCTTCAGCAGTCTTCCCCATGATTGTGGAGCCTACTGAAACAGACTAAGGGACCTTTTTTAAACGCTTAGGAAGCCTTTGTAGGTGTTTGTTAATTTTTCTAATTTACTGAGATAATGACTTTTAGGTTTTTATTGGCTGTAAGCCATAATCATCAACATTAACAGAAATAAACACTTGAAATAGATCACTCTATTTGTAATGACTGTATATAATATATGAGTTTCACTTTTTGTATCGAAGAACTGAAATAAATTAACTTTTGGATTTTATTCTAATTTTGTGAGAAGCACCTGTAATTGGTCGTGAGCTCGAGCCCTAAGCTGTTAAATTGGTAATTTGGGGGTTAAATTGCTCATTTGAAATATTTTTTGTGTCTTCATTGATCTTACGAACACTTGTATACTCCTAAAACTTGCAAATACTAAGTCTCTTTGCAATTAACATGTTCTTTTCAAGGGCCACATATGCATTAGGATTTTTGTTAAACTAATTTCACTGGCTTTCTTTGCTTTTATTAGGGGCCGCCAAACTTGAAGGCTTAAGGTACTGCCACACTAAACAATCCCGCTAGCGATCACAATAACGACGCATACTAATGCGATCGCTAGCGGGATTGTTTCTATATCGCTGATAGCGGCTTAACTTAGCGATGTCGTTAAGGACGCTATCGTGGTTAGCGATCTCCTTAACGACTTTAGCGGTACAAAAGTACCGCTAAATCGCTAAGAAAAGGTGCCACACTCAGCGATATATACTTACCAGCGGGGGCGCCGACGATAAAATAGGGTCCGGAACGATGTCAGCGACGAGCGAGATCACAGCAGGATCACAGCAGGGGCCACGTCGCTGGTAGATGCCGCACACAACAACATCGCTAACGGGATCGCTAAATAGTGACGTTTTTTAGCGATCCCGTTAGCGATGTTGTTTAGTGTGGCATACCCTTTAGTCCTTACTGCTCTATGTCAACCAAGTAAGCTGGAATGAGTGATAACCAAGTACTAGCTAGATCCCACGGGCTTTGGATTAAAGAAATTCTAATGCTTTAACTTAAGTGTTACTTGTAAAAAATAAAAAACATCCATGATGTTGCTTGAAGCCTCTAGGCACAAAGAGTTTGCTTGGAAAAGAAAGAAGCGGCCTCTCTACACCCAGTTTCATTGCTCTCCTGTGGGGCTAGATAAACATATTTGCGGAGAAGCTTTAAGTGCTTCTAAATATTTCATCGGATAAGTATCTCGGACAAGCTGCTTCAGTCTGCTACATCTTCATTTTATTTCTAATCAAATAATACACATTATATTGATCGAAAACATTGTGCACAGACGAGTTTCAGACATCCTAATATATTAACAGAAAGCCACAGAAATGGCCAGGTCTGAGGACAAGCATGTCTTCCATCTACAAAGTCCAAATCACATTGGAACAGAAGTACGGAAGGCAACAAGAAAAGAATGGAAAACTGTACACCGTTGTATAAATATATAACACATTATTCTATTTATCAGAAATTGAAAATTCTCAAAAACTATAAAAAGGTCTAAAAGATGCATCTTGTAGATCGGACACCCATGCAGGCAGGGGACATCTGCCTTTCGGTACCAGCATGTTACTTTGTAAACTCATGCCATCTACTGTACGAAAATGGGGTTCTCGAGGAGGATAGGGGCATAACCTTCTGATCGCAGGGGGTCATGACCCACAGCAATCTCAAGAACTTGGGCTGTAAAGAGCCCTGCTAAATGGAGTGGAGGTTGATCATGCTCACTACCACTCCATTCATTCTTAATGGGAGCGTCAGATATTGCGCCATGGTGGTCACACCCCAGTGATTGGAAAGTTAGCTCCTATCCTATAGATAGTGGAGGACTTTCAAACTTGAGAATACCTCTTTAATGTATTTCTTTGTATCATTAGCTCTTATAGCATGTTATGTATTTACACATCCCTGTATTTCATGCCCAGAAAGTTGACATATCCCGTCTTTCATTACATAACATGACATTAACTTGAACAGCCGTTGTGAAATGCTTCATTTCTCCTATGGTTGTGGTGTTACTGCCAGACTTAAGGCTGGGTCTCACATAGCGATACACCAGCGATCCCGACAATGATCAGAATCGCTGGTGTATCGCTATATTATCGCTGCTGAGCTGCCAAACAGGCAGCGATCAGCACAAGGACACTGCGGGTAAACATCGCTAGTTACCCGCAGTGTACCTTGGATACCAGCGCCCTGATGCAGGGAGCTGGTAACCAAGGTACACAGAAACCCGCTGTGTACCTTGGTTACCAGCTCCCTGCATCAGGGCGCTGGTATCCAAGGTACACAGCGGGTTTCTAGGCACAGGCCTGCGCCTGGAAACCCGCTGTGTACCTTGGTTACCAGTGGATCGCTGGTCTCCCGCCTGTCACACGCAGCGATGTGTGCCTGTCAGCGGGAGACCAGCGATCAAAAAAATGTCCAGGACATTCAGCGACGATCAGCGATACCCGGCAGGAGGGCTGCTCGTCGCTGAATGTCACACACAGCGATATCGCTGGGGAGCTCGCTGCTGCGTCACAAAACTAGTGACTCAGCAGCGATCTCGCTAGCGATATCGCTATGTGAGACGGGGGCTTTACTGCCAAATTCTCCAACTTAAGGAAGGTTCACACCAGGTGTTTTTTCAGCGTTTTTTTTTTCTGCAGCAAAACCTGATCTCTTGGCAGGAATAAAAAAAACATGTCCTTGCTTTTTCTTGCATTTTTTTGCGGCGGTTTTTGCATGCTAAATTTGTCTCTTGTGCATGCTGATAAAGTTTAGTGTTGGAAAAAAAAGTCATATTCCAGAAAAAATGCAGCAAAACATGATACCTGTACTTTTTTCAGGTTTTTTTCACCACCCATTCAAGCCAATGGGTGAAAAACACTGAAAAAAACACTGAAAGACGTGACATGCTCTATGTGCAAAAAACCATGCAAAAGCACAAAATACAGATGACAAAAAGACCAAGCTGTGTATATGAGATTACTGAAATATCATAGTCTTTGCTGGTACTGTAAAAAGCAGCTGAAAATTAGCATAAAAAAGCTGCATAACGCCTAGTGTGAACTGAGCCTTAAAGAAACACTCCCATTAAGTTTTTTACTGATTAATGTGTATATATGCATGTAATGTAGTGTGTGTATTAATATACTCATCTACCGCTGCTCTCTCCTGTGTCCCTTCACCGTTCTGCTCCTCCTGGTGACCACGACAATTGCTGCTAGCCGGCTCCCTCTATGCGTGAGCTGGGAGCCTCTTTTACGATGTAAACCTACGCAGGCTCATTCTGACGTTCTCTAGAGCGACCTCACAGTCACGCAGAGCATATTGTCACCCAGAGAGTCTGCAGAGGGGCGACGTCACTGAGAAGAGGAGAAGGATGGAGCTGTATACCGGAGAGAGAGCAGCGGCAGGTGAGTATAGTAACTCGGTCACTGCATGAGGTCTGAGTGCAGTCCGATGTTTCACATGCACCCACAGACTTTTGTGAAAAAAAAAAAAACAATCGCACATCTGCACTGCCCCATAGTATAACACTGGGCTGAGTGCTGTCCGATAAAACATTGGATAGCACTCGGCCTTGTTATATGCTCAAGTAAGAGAGGCCTTAAACAGATAAAAATTCTACAGCTCCTTAAAGGGAATCAGTCATCGAAAATACAGTCCAACCTGCAGGCACTATGTTATACAGCAGGGTAGCGGAGTACATGGGTATACAGTTTTGTGAGAAAATACTCAGTATAATCTCTGTTTTAATCATTTAATCCTCTTCTTTGTCTGGGATTTTCAGGCCAGTGGGTGGTCCTATCAGTGACTGACAGCTATCTCTGTATGCACTATTATATGAAAAAAGCTGTCAGTCACTGACAGAACTGATAGGCACAATGTAAGTAGACTTGCAAAGTGCTGTAGAATATGTTAGTGTTTTAGAAATAAAATTATTGTTATATATTATTTTTAGAATATCATGCAATATACAAGTATGGCAATTTGATGTGAGGGAAATAACTCCCAGAAACTCCTGAAGGTCTACAGATGTCAGGAAACACTTGGACTTCCAGTTCCTGGAGTCGAAAATCAAGACAATCACAGCATTTCCAGCTCATCAGCAACCACAGGTCTAACCAAACTGTTAAGAGATCAAAGATATTGTCTCTTCTGGCTTGTTGACCACAGTGGTGACAATTTTGTCACTGATGTGACCACAAATTGAATGCAGTAGTCACATGACCTTCAAGCCATAAGAAGTGAAAATCTTGAAAGGTGGGGGTCATTTTTAGTGGTCCTCAGTCCTGCTGGAGAGAATATATACATTTTTTTTTCTTTTCCAAACTACCATGGGCCAAACCCTGTAAAGGGAACCTGTCATCAGATTCATGCTGCCCAGACCATGCCAGCATGAGTCAGACTCTGGTTATGCGCTGTAGGTTTTACACTGAAACGCCTGACACGGACTAGGTTTCTCCAAGACAAGTTGGGTCTGAACACCCAGATTACTTTGACTGACTGGTATCTTCCTATGTTCACCAAAAGATCTTGCAGTCAACTTGATCGAGGTGGGCAGAAAATGGCTGGGGACCTGCCTAGGACCAGTCATCCAAAACAGACACATATAATTAGTAGGTTTTCCCTGAAATGCTCCATTGTTTCAGAGTAAAACAGCATGAATCTGCTAACAGTTATCTGCTACTTTGTGATGCAAATATCCATTTTTCATGGGAGTCTGGAACACTGTCAAGTCTGTTTTACTTGGCCGGTTTCTCACAGCAGAACAAAACTGCTGTATCTATGAGACTATATGCCATTGCCTCTCTCAGCAAAATGCACCGCTGCACTTCTCTGCAGCATGCGTCAGAATAAGGTCTTCTCTTATGACCAAGAAACACAGCAAGAAACTGAAGCTAATGGAAGGAGGACCATGGTGGGTACATTCAGGTCAGCAGGTGGGGCCCATGAATGGCGAAAGAGTGACCTCACTGTTACAGGAAGTGAGTGGCAAAAGGTAATTGCATCATCATAATATGCGCATTGTTATTAAGCGCATGAGACAACGCGATCGTGTTGTGTCCATCAGTTGATAGTGGCAGGGTCACCGGTCAGTGTACCCCAACGATAGGTAGTGCTTCTGTATTCTATGAGAATTCAACCTTCTATTGCTGCGCTAGTGGGAAATATGGAAGCTGGACTGACACCTCTGCAGGAGTCAGAAGAGGCATCATTGTTTATCAGGTGTCAGTCTGACCCCCAACCCTATCACTAACATGGTAAGGTATGGAGGGAGTGCAGTCCCAAGGATATGGAACCACGGATCAGTGCATAGCTGATCTAGGGTAGGCGCGCTGTGGTGATACCTCTCTTATGACCATTTCATAAACCTAGCACAGCAGTAAAGAGAGTCTGGTGCTATGGATGTGGATCACATGATCTTTGCAATGCTGTGCTAAGGCAGGCAGAAGGAGGGACCTTCCATGTTAGGCAGGATGGCCCACCGGGGGATTCATCGGTTCCGCAGTGAGCCAGCCCATGCCTGCATTATTATTTCAGTGTTCTTGGGATGGACTAGAAACACAAGTTAGGCTTCTAAATAAAACCTACAATATGTGACGCCAATCAGGCAGAAGACACATGGTCAAATTCAGCAGGAAGTTATGAAAAAATCTGGCTACTGAATCTCACGTAATGTACTGTACAGTTACAAGCTGGTTTACATTATAATACATAATGTACGGTGTTATGTTTCGGTAGCTGAGGAGTGCAGGTAAAAAAGGCAATACACCAGAGAAGTTGGAATCTATGAGATTGCAGTACCCTGACTAACCACCACAACTAGAGGCAGCCGTGGAGCATTCCTACGTTGGTCCTAGACGCCTCGTCACAGCCTGAGAAACTAACTACACCTAAAGATAGAAAGAGGAAAGCTATCTGCCCCGGAGCAAATCCCCAAAGAACATAGAAAGCCCCCAAACATGTAATGGCGGTTAGACAAGATGAAATACTGACACAGACAGAAAATAGTATGAGCAAACGTTGGGGCCCAAACTACCTAAATAGAAAAGGATAGGAAGGGCACTTACTGCAATCCCAAAAAACCCTGAAAAGCACCAACTCTACTAATTTCAAAATCACCTGAGATCACACGACCTCTACCACCTAAATTAGTTCTCTGGTGTAACAAAATCAAAACAGCAGCCACTGAAAAAACTGGAAAAAGCAAAAGTACAAACATTAGTGGCTGAACTAAACTGAGAGGGCAAAAGCCCCCGGAGGGGACCCTGAAGGCCCCCACAGAAGTGCAGGACAAAATGCAAAAATCAAGCACAAAAACAAAAAGAAGAAAATGTCTTATCTGTTAGCAGGAGATGCAGACACGACACAGCAGGCTACAAAGGAAACAGGACTCAAGGATTGAGACCAGAGCAATTGATCACCGGCAACCCTGATAGGAAGGCGACTCCCTTATATAAGACCAGTCAGTAACACCTGATTCCCACTCCTCACAATCTTCACTGGACAGTCCAGTACCGCTTGTAACCACCAGAGGGAGCCTCTGCTCAGAACTCATTTCAAGTCCATTCACAACAGTACGGGCTTGTTTTTACTGAAAATCATAACTCTCTCCTGAACGCGTACTGCAAGACACTAAAAGCCAATCATATCTCTACTCCTGCTCTGCCTATATGGACATACATTTCAGAAACTGGTTTGCAGAAATTAAAATGATTAATTTCTGTACCCATGTACAAATATCATACCTATGCCTCTTTAGTTCCCAGGTTAAAATTGACAAAATTACATCAACCATGCTTTCAGTTTATAGTAATTTAGGTCCAACTTCAAGGACCTTCACGATCGTCAGAATGAAGAAGCCTAGACACTAATTAAAGGGTTTGTCCACTGCTTTAGGGGGAACCTGACATGTCCAGATTCCCTGTGTAAATAAAAGTAGATCATGTTAGGTGACTTTTTCAGTTATTGGGGTGGGTTGCAGTCACGACTGTTCTCCAATCATGTTCACTCTTCAATAGATTGTGTCCTGCTCACCACATTCGTGGGCTAAGAAGGTCGTCAATCGACTGAACAGTGGACATTACTGGAGGACAGCTGAGTGCTTTGCCCCGATGACTAGAAAGGAGCAGCCGCAGCCCGACTATACTATTGTTTTCTCCTTTCATCGATGACTGCTACCTGTGATAATTAACATCCATGAGCCTATCACCTTTAACATGCTCTGCTTTCACTTACATAGGGACTTTGGACCTGGCCAGTTTCATTTAAATTAGATGGGAATACATCTTGAAAAGGAAGTCCCCATATCTTACATCTATGGCATGTCCACAGGATATGCCATAAATCTATCTATCAATGGGATCGGAGTCTTCCTCCAGAATGCGGCATTGACATGTGCTATGTGTCAATAGAAAGCTGGTCCGAATTCTCATACAAATACATGAGCAACACGAGCACTTCTACTGCCAGCTGTACATATCAGAGACCAGTTCTCAAGATAGATTCAGATCACTTTAGTAGGACCCGCATCTACTATAAATATGTAGCAAATCATGTTGAACTGCTATAAATGTGAGAGATGGGGATATACCTTTAAATGAGTTCATAAATACACCTATTGTGGTGGCAACATAAAAAGCTGAATATTGCTGCTCTTACCTACTGCTGCCTACAGTATGTCCCCCGCCTGACTTCTGGCATCTGCTTTCAGCTGGGTTAGTCAGGTGACTTCTTCAGCCAATTACTGGCCGTTCCAACTTTGGAATCTGGGGTCATGTTCTGTTAAAGAGCTAGGAAACTGTTACTTACGGTCCGAACGGAATGTGATCACTTATTGGCTGCAGCGTTCATGTTACGGCCCTCACCAAAGTGTAAGCCTGGTGGACAACCCCAGTAGCAGTACGGAACAGTGGCAGGGCTTCCATAGGTATGTGGTTATTTTCTATGTTAGCACCACTTTGGGCTTATTAACTTGTGAGTGCACATGAGAGAGACCCATCAGTCAAAGTGAGTGGGGGGAGATGCAGCCAGAGCTGGCCTCAAATTAGAGGAGAGACGCATAGATAGACCCCAGCTGGAATTTCAAAGTGTGTTTTTTTCTGAAAAGCCACAGCATCTCAGAGTAAAACATATATGGCTGCAAGAACAAAGCCAGTGTTTGTTTCATAGTTTGGGCAGCAAATATCAGATGACAAGTTCCCTCTAAATATTTTCACCCCCAGAATTTTAAGTTGGGTAACCTGGAGAGCAAAATGAGAACTCAACACTGGTCCAACAATTATGTGTTCTTGATGGATTTGACTTGATTTGTTGACCACAACGTAGTTCCCAGCTCCAAGATCCTATCCCAATATGTAGTCGGTGTAATAATGAGAAAATTAGCAAATACCTCCAATTCGAAATGTATACGGTAGTTTTTCTGATTCGCAGTGTCTCTTTCCTCATGTGCAGGCATTGCAGGAAATTAGGTATCAATGGTTACGGCCACTGATTAGTGACAGTTAGCTAGTTGCTTGTGGTTTTAACAATGGCTACCTAAGGGCATGCAATGCCCTACACATGAAGAAAGAGACAAAGCGGATCAGAAAAACTATACAGCACTTCTAATTGGATGTATTTGATAATATTATTATTGCACCTACTACATATTGGGATAGGATCTTGCAGATGGGAATACCCCTTTAACTGCTGAATGCTTATCACCAAAACCCTTACTTTGACCTCGTCTTCTATCTTACCGGGTACTTGTGATCTAGGGATTCTTGAGTACCCAGTAGATTCTATATTAGAATGGGGAGTTCTACAGGTAAATAATTCATGTCATAGAGCGTCAGTTTAGACCACTTTTGCTCTAAAAAAAAAAACACGCACATAAAATAAGAATTAAAGACGATCCCTTTTGTCTTTGTGATTACAGAATATATTTTATTGATGCTCTGGTGGGAAGAAGCAACCATAATAAATCAAAAGAAAATGCTCTTCCAATGTTGACTTAAATTGCTTCCTGATTAAAGGTTACGCCAAGAAGCTCCTCTGTTGGTTTTAATGAATCGAGATATTCTATGCAACTCTTCAGTTTGCTTGCCTTTCTATATAAGATGAAAGACCTCAGACAGACAGTAATCTTTGTTGTAGAATGGAATCAGCAGCATAACGCTGATCTCATCTAATACATCAGGTTCCCAGATTCCAACGAGGACTTTCTTATGCATAATGTATTGCTATAGACTAAGACTAACAGAACTGTTTAACAGAAGGAAACATTGGCTAAAATGTACGTTAATTAGAACAGTTCAATTTTGCTGTATATACCATATAACTAAACCTCTTACATAAATTAAAGCGCATGCCCACTAAAATATTTATCATCTATCCACGTCCTAGGTGATATAAATGATCGTTGGGGTTACAAATGCTGGGATTCTGGGGGCCCCCTGTTTTTTGGAACTGCAGCACAACCCTATTCTCTTGAGTGGGTCTGTGCTGTCATGCAAGGAAGTACCTAGATTGATGCATTGATGCATTACTGTGTGCCCCAGGGGTCAGAACCATGCCAGATGCTGATGTCATATGTATTGTTTGGACAACTATACCTTATTAGTAAGCAAGTGACATACTATTTACAGGGACGTAGCGATAGTCGTCGCCCAAAGTGCAGCCGAAACCAGGCCTGCGCAGAAAGGGGGCCAGTCGACGCAAGTGCCTATTTCAGCTGGGTGTGAATCCAAGGACGCACATTCAGCTGAAGTGTACTGTGGCCCAGAGACCTGCTCTGGCTCTCTGCACTGCAAAACACGCAACCAGCTAATCAGAGGCCAGCAGCTGACATCATGCCCATCATGAGCAACGCATGGCAGTGACGTAATGTTCCGCTCATGGCTGGCTCTTCCAAGTCAGCTGCAGGCTATAGAAGAGGACACTGCGCATCATGGGACTGGAGGTAGAGAAGAAAAAAAAAAATGTACACTACAGACCAAAAGTTTGGACACACCTTCTCATTTAAAGATTTTTCTGTATTTTCATGACTATGAAAATTGTACAATCACACTGAAGGCATGAAAACTATGAATTAACACATGTGGAATTATACATTACACTTTACAAAAAAGTGTGAAACAACTGAAAATATGTCTTATATTCTAGGTTCTTCAAAGTAGCCACCTTTTGCTTTGAGGACTGCTTTGCACTCTCTTAGCATTCTCTTGATGAGCTTCAAGAGGTAGTCACCAGAAATGGTCTTCCAACAATCTTGAAGGAGTTCCCAGAGATGATTAGCACTTGTTGGCCCTTTTGCCTTCACTCTGCCGTCTAGCTCACCCCAAACCATCTCGATTGGGTTCAGTTCTGGTGACTGTGGAGGCCAGGTCATCTGGCGTAGCATCCCATCACTCTCCTTCTTGGTCAAATAGCCCTTACACAGCCTGGACGTGTGTTTGGGGTCATTGTCCTGTTTAAAAATAAATGATGGTCCAACTAAACGCAAACCGGATGGAATAGCATGCCGCTGCAAGATGCTGTGGTAGCCATGCTGGTTCAGTATGCCTTCAATTTTGAATAAATCCCCAACAGTGTCACCAGCAAAGCACCCCCACACCATCACACCTCCTCCTCCATGCTTCACGGTGGGAACCAGGCATGTAGAGTCCATCCGTTCACCTTTTCTGCGCCGCACAAAAACACGGTGGTTGGAACCAAATATCTCAAATTTGGACTCATCAGACCAAAGCACAGATTTCCACTGGTCTAATGTCCATTCCTTGTGTTCTTTAGCCCAAATAAGTCTCTTCTGCTTGTTGCCTGTCCTTAGCAGTGGTTTCCTAGCAGCTATTTTACCATGAAGGCCTGCTGCACAAAGTCTCCTCTTAACAGTTGTTGTAGAAATGTGTCTCCTGCTAGAACTCTGTGTGGCATTGACCTGGTCAAACTTATCCTCCTGCACAACACAACTGATGGTCCGAACCCCATTTATAAGGCCAGAAATCCCACTTATTAAACCTGACAGGGCACACCTGTGAAGTGAAAACCATTCCCGGTGACTACCTCTTAAAGCTCATCAAGAGAATGCCAAGAGTGTGCAAAGCAGTCATCAAAGCAAAAGGTGGCTACTTTGAAGAACCTAGAATATAAGACATAATTAGTTTTGATGTCTTCAGTGTGAATGTACAATATTCATAGTCATGAAAATACAGAAAAATCTTGAAATGAGAAGGTGTGTCCAAACTTTTGGTCTGTATTGTATATATAATATACTGTATGTGTTGAAAAAAAGCAGCAGAATGGACATTATACCAGGATGGGTTCCAGGATGGGGGTCAATATAACATTAAGGGGAAAAGGATTGAGGACAAAATCAAAATACCAGTATGGGGGTCATTAAACCAGGAAGAGGCCAAGGGCGGGGGACATTATTACTGAAAGGGGCTAAGGATAGGGGACATTATACAAGGAAGGGGCCCATGAGGGGGGACATTTTATCAGGAAGGGAGACATTATACAAGGAAGGGGCCCATGAGGGGGGACATTTTATCAGGAAGGGAGACATTATACCAGGATGAGGCCCAGGATGGGGACTTTAATACAGAAAGGGGCCATGGACAGGGCTCAGCATTGTAGGAAGCTGCTTGGATGGTGACATTATTACATGGGGGATGAACACGTACAGTGGGTGCGGAAAGTATTCAGACCGCTTTAAAGTTTTCACTCTGTTTCATTGCAGCTATTTAGTAAATTCAAAAAAGTTAATTTTTTTCTCACTAAGGCTAATTTCACATTTGCGTCTTTTAGCGCAGCGCTTCGTGCGCTACCGAAAACGTGTGCAAAAACGCAAATAAGCGCATTCAAGCGCATGGTTTTTTAACGCATCAAAGTACGCATAACGACAAAAAACGTTGCGTTTACATGCGTTTATATAGCGTTTTGCATGCGTTTGCGTTTTTTAGATGCATGAGTCACACATTACACGAGAGGAAAATCCTTGAAACAGGCCCCACTAATGGGACACAAGTGAGGGAGTGTCATGGGATTTCTTGAAATAGACCCTGTTCAGCTGAATTCTTCAGATTTTGCTGGTGTTCCCTGTGTCACCATGGATCTGCGTTTGGAGAGTTTTCGCATAAACTTGGATATGGACATCGCGCTGTTTCTGGCTTTTGCTTGCCAGCAACAAAGGGAGAGAGAGAGAGCGAAGACGTCAGCGGCGGCGTTTTTGGAGACATCCTATTATTGAAGTACGGGAGAGCCGTGGAGCGTACCACACCCTCTTCAGCGAGCTCCAGGCAAACCAGGCTAAATTTCAGACTAAACACGGATGTCCCAAGAAAGTTTTAGTGAATTGCTTTCTCGTGTTGAAGGAGCCATCCGGAGACAGGACACACAGCTCCGTCATGCGATTCCTCCTGAGGAACGGCTCCTCGTCACATAACGGTACGTAATATTAAACAAATGCGTGTATTGTTTTTGTTCTGCCATTTACTAAAATACGGCTTAGTGCAATAAACTGGGACGATATCCTGAGACATAAAAATACACAAAGAAAATGGGAGACGTTTATTAGCATCCTGAATAGGACCTGTGCACAGTATATACCCTATGGGAATAAACATGCTAGAAATAGGAGGAAACCACTATGGCTAAATAGAGCTGTAAGGGGCGCAATAAGTGACAAAAAGAAAGCGTTTAGGGAATTAAAGCAAGTAGGTAGTGATGAGGCATTAAATAAATACAGAAGATTAAATAAATTCAGTAAAAAGCAAATCAAGACAGCAAAGATTGAGACAGAGAGACTCATTGCCAGAGAAAGTAAAAATAATCCCAAAATATCCTTTAACTACATAAATAGCAAGAAACTAAAAAAAATATAGTGTTGGTCCCCTTAAAAATAGTCTGGGTGAAATGGTGGATGAGGATGAGGAAAAAGCCAATATGCTAAATGACTTTTTTTCAACTGTATTTACACAAGAAAATCCCATGACAGATAACATGATCAGTGATAAAAAAAATTTCTCCATTAAATGTCACCTACTTAACCCAGCAGGAAGTACGGCGGCGTCTAAAAATCACTAAAGTTGACAAATCCCCGGGCCCGGATGGGATACACCCCCGAGTACTGCAGGAATTAAGTACAGTCATAGATAGACCATTATTTTTAATCTTTAAAGATTCCATAATAACGGGGTCTGTACCACAGGACTGGCGTATAGCAAATGTGGTGCCAATATTCAAAAAGGGGGCAAAAATTGAACCTGGAAATTATAGGCCAGTGAGCTTAACATCTACTGTGGGTAAAATCCTGGAGAGTTTTTTAAGGGATACTATATTGGAGTATCTGAAGCTGAATAACCTCATGACACAGTATCAGCATGGGTTTACGAGGGACCGTTCTTGTCAGACTAATCTGATAAGCTTTTATGAAGGGGTAAGTTCAGGACTGGACCAAGGGAATGCAGTGGACGTGGTGTTCATGGACTTCTCAAAGCTTTTGATACAGTGCCACACAAAAGGTTGATACATAAAATGAGAACAATGGAGATAGGGGAAAATATGTGTAAGTGGGTTAAGAACTGGATAATGGATAGAAAACAAAGGGTGGTTATTAACCCTTAGTGACAGAGCCATTTTGCAGCTTAATGACAGGGGCAATTTTTACAATTCTGACCACTGTCACTTTATGAGGTTATAACTCTGGAACGCTTTAACGAATCCCGCTGATTCTGAGATTGTTTTTTCGTGACATATTGTACTTCACGTTACTGGTAAAATTTCTTTGATATGACTTGTGTTCATTTATGAAAAAAACGGAAATATGGCGAAAATTTTGAAAATTTAACAATTTTCAATCTTTAAATTTTTATGCCCTTAAATCAGAGAGATAGGTCACACAAATTTCTTAATAAATAACATTTCCCACATGTCTACTTTACATCAGCACAATTTTGGACCAAAATTTTATTTTTTTACGAAGTTATAAGGGTTAAAAGTTGACCAGCGATTTCTCATTTTTACAACACCATTTTTATTTTAGGGACCACATCACATTTGAAGTCACTTTGAGGGGTCTATACAATAGAAAATACCCAAAAGTGACACCATTCTAAAAACTGCACCCCTCAAGGTACTCAAAACCACATTCAAGAAGTTTATTAACCCTTTACGTGCTTCACAGGAACTGAAGCAATGTGGAAGGAAAAAATTAACATTTAACTTTTTTTGCAAAAACTTTACTTCGGAACCTATTTTTTTTTATTTTCACAACTGTTAAAAGAAAAAATGAACCACAAATTTGTTGTGCAATTTCTCCTGAATAAGTCAATACCCCATATGTGGGGGTAAACCACTTTTTGGGCGCACGGCAGAGGTCGCAAGGGAAGGAGCGACATTTGACTTTTTCAACGCAGAATTGGCTGGACGCCATGTCGCGTTTGTAGAGGCCCTGATGTGTCTAAACAGTGGAAACCCATCACAAGTGACCCCATTTTGGAAACTAGACCCCTTAAGGAACTTATCTAGATGTGTGGTGAGCACTTTAAACCCCCAAGTGTTTCACAGAAATTTATAAATGCAGAGCTGTGATTTTTTTAGCCAGCTTTTTTTTATTTTCCCAAGGGTAACAGGAGAAATTAGAACCCCAAAATTGGTGTGCAATTTGTCCTGAGTACGCTGATACCCCATATGTTGGGGTAAACCACTGTTTGGGCGCACGGCAGGGCTCGGAAGGGAGGGAGCGCCATTTGACTTTTTGAACGCCACGTCGTGTTTGGAGACCCCCTGATGTGCCTAAATAGTGGAAATCCCTCAATTCTAGCTCCAACCCTAATCCCAACACACCTGTAACCCTAATCCCAACCCTAATCCTAACCTAAATCCCAACCCTAATTCCAACCCTAATTGTAACCCTAACCTTAATTATAACCCTAACTCTAATTGTAACCCTAACCCTAATTTTAACCCTAAGGCCGGAGTCACACTGGCGACAAAATCGGACGACTGCAATGCGATGAAATATTGCATTGCAGTCGGACCTATGTTAATCTATGGAGCAGCTCCCAGTATCAGATTTTTTGTGGTCCGTTTTAAACGTCCGTGTACAATCGCAGCATGCTGCGATTGTCACCGATTGTGGGTCGACTATCGCCAATGCAAGTCTATGGGAGCGATGAAAAATCTGATTACAAACGGACCACACTGTGTGACTTGCGATGAAATCGCATCGGTGTCCTTTAGAAAAGCCGGCAATTCATCCCCGGCTATACTGTAAAATCACACTGACAGCTTTAATAAAGACTAGAAAGAATAGATATATACACATAGAACACATATATATATATATATATATATATATATACATGTCATTGTGACATGTACATATACATATATTTATAGTTCCTAGACTTCTACATACTGTAATAGCCGCTAATTCAATTGCCGGGTTTTGTGAAATCACAGAAGCCGACATGAAATGATACATTGTTTCCACACATTTAACCATGTAATTTCATGTATTTTTATATATGTTTGAAACATACAATTACATGAGTGTATTTGTGCAAAATTTCAGACATGTAGGGGTTAATTAAAGGTGTAATTTCGTTGAAAAAAAATGCGTGGGCTCCCGCTGTATTTTCTCCACCAGACAGACAAAGCAAAGCGAGTGGGGGCAGATAATAATAGCCCAGGGAGGGTGCATTTTTTTTGTGCCCCCCCTGGCTACTAACATCTGCCCCCAGACACCCCAGAAAGGGCAAATCTATAATTAGATTCGCCCTTTCTGGCACTTTGCCCGTCTATTCCCATTGCCCTGTAGCGGTGGCGAATGGGTTAATTATCTCACCTTACTGTCACCTTGCTATTGAAAGGTGACCTTAAGGCAGGTTAATAATTGATAGCTGTCAATTAGACAACTATCAATTATTAATCCTATTGAAGTAAATAAAAAAACACACACACTTTAAGAATAAATAATTTTAATGAAATAAAAACACATTTTTTTGACCATATTTTATTTTACACTTAATCCGTGCGAAGCCATTGATCTCCTAAAATAAAGAAAAATAAATAAAACAACATTATTCTTACCTATTCCGCCGATCTGTCACGTCCCACGCTGTAATCCTTCACAAAGGGTTAACTACCTTTGAGCCAAGCAGTGCAAGTAATCCTGCATGCTCAGCTCAAAGCTCATGAATGAATAAGTTCCTCTCCTGGCGACAGGAGAGGATGTGTTTCATGAATGAAGCTTAATTGATTGTGTCCACTTTCCCTTTAGGTCAGGTCACTAAAGTTAAATTGCCAATAAATCAATTAAGCTCCATTCATGAATCTATTCCTTTACTTTCGCTGGGAGAGGAAGTTATTCATTCAGGGGAATACAGGTCTGAGACAGCATTATTAGCTCTCTGCGACCTGTAACCTGTTAACCCTTTCTGATGGATTACACCGTGGGACCTGACTGTACATCGGATTGGTAAGTATAATTTTGCTTTTTTATTTTATTTTTATTACAGGAAATGGTTTTAGCAGGAAAATAAAATATGGTCAAAAACTGTGTGATTATTTAATTAAACTTATTTTTTATTAAACTGTGTGTGTTTGATTTTTCTTTCATACAATAGGATTAATAATTGATAGTTGTCTAATTGACAGCTATCAATTATTAACCTGGCTTAAAGTGACCTTTCAATTGCAAGGTCATTTTAACCCCTTATTAACCCATTCGCCACCGCTACAGGGCAATGGGAATAGACGGGCAAAGTGCCAGAAAGGGCGAATCTAATTATAGATTTGCCCTTTCTGGGGTGTCTGGGGGCAGATGTTAGTAGCCAGGGGGGGCACAAAAAAAATGTACCCTCCCTAGGCTATTATTATCTGCCCCCACTCGCTTGCTTTGTCTGTCTGGTGGAGAAAATACAGCGGGAGCCCACGCATTTTTTTTCAACGAATTTACACCTTTAATTAACCCCTACATGTCTGAAATTTAGCACACATATACTCATGTAATTGTATGTTTCAAACATATATAAAAATACATGAAATTACATGGTTAAATGTGTGGAAACAATGTATCATTTCATGTCGGCTTCTGTGATTTCACTGAAGCCGGCAATTGAATTAGCGGCTATAACAGTATGTAGAAGTGTAAGAATTATAAATATATGTATATATATATGTCACAATGACATATATATATATATATATATGTGCTCTATGTGTATATATCTATTCTTTCTTTTGGCATTTAAATACTATTCTTTTGGATCCATTATATGTCAGTTTTGCAAGCCTGCGAGAAAATCTCGCAAGTCGGATGAAAATCGGATGTTACAAGGTACACACACATGCGATTAAATCGCATCTTTGAAGGAAAATCGTATGCCAGAAGGATGTGTGATGTTTTTATTTTGATCCGATTGTCGACCGTCTAAAACGGACCGATTTTTTGTGGTTGTGTGTGACTCCAGCCTAACCCTAATTGTAACCCTAACCCTAAGGCTAGGTTCATTTTGCGTTTTACCAGCCCGTTCAACACATAGCGTTGACGGGCTGGTAACGGTATAGCATAACGCGATTGCGTTATGCTATACCCGCTAGCGCAGAGGAATCAGCAGATGATTCATCTGCGCTAGCGGTGACGGAGCCCAAACGCTGCAGCCCGCGTCCGAGGCTCCGTCACTGAATGATGGCACGTCGCAAACGCATGCCGCTTTACGGCATGCGTCGCGATGCGTCCTCAAATGGGGGTGAATGGCAGCGTTAACAGACTGCGTTACACCGCGTTATACCGCGGTGTAACGCAGTCCGTCTAACGGACTGCCATAACGCAGTATGAACCCAGCTTAACCCTAACGCTAATTATAACCCTAACCCTAATGCTAACCCTAACCCTAATGCTAACCCTAACCCTAATTATAACCCTAACCCTAATTATAACCCTAACAGAAAAATGAAAATAAATATAATTTCTATTTTTTATTATATGTCCCTAACTAAGGGGGTGATAAATGGGGGGTTATGTACTGTTTTTTTTATTTTGATCACTGTGATAGTCCGGGGGACACCAGAGGGCCCTGGGGCCACATGCAGGGGATCGGAGGCAACATGGGGGTCCTGGGGACCCTTTTTCTCTGTCCTCTGATGTCCGATGACATCAGAGGACAGAGAAATTAAATGGCACAACTTTTTTTTTTTTGCGGTCGCCGTTATAGGGTTAATAACGGTGATCGCAACATCGGTGTCGGTAAAAACCGACCCGATTCATGTTCTCTGGGGTCTCGGCTACCCCGGTAGCCGAGACCCCGGAGAAAATGCGCCTCTGGGGGGCGCTATTCACTTTTTCCACAGTGCCGTTAATTAACGGTGCTGTGGTTTAAGTACCCTTAATGACCGCCGTTAAAAGGCGTATCGGCGGTCGTTAAGGGGTTAATGGAGCACACTCGGACTGGGTCACGGTTAGCAGTGGGGTACCACAGGGGTCAGTATTGGGGCAGCTTCTCTTTAACATATTTATTAATGACCTTGTAGGGGCATACAGAGTAGTATTTCAATATTTGCAGATGACACTAAACTCTGCAGGGTAATAAATACAGAGGAGGACAATTTTATATTACATGAGGATTTATGTAAACTAGAAGCTTGGACTGATAAATGGCAAATGAGCTTTAATGGGGATAAATGTAAGGTCATGCACTTGGGTAGAACAAACAAGATGTATAATTATGTGCTTAATTGTAAAACACTGGGCAAAACTGTCACTGAAAAAGACCTGGGTGTATGGGTGGACGACAAACTCGCATTTAGTGGCCAATGTCAGGCAGCTGCTGCCAAGGCAAATAAAATAATGGGATGCATTAAAAGAGGCATAGATGCTCATGAGGAGAACATAATTTTACCTCTATACAAGTCACTGGTGAGACCACACTTAGAATACTGTGTGCAGTTCTGGTCTCCGGTGTATAAGAAAGACATAGCTGAACTGGAGCGGGTGCAGAGAAGAGCGACCAAGGTTATTAGGAAACTGGGGGGTCTGCAATACCAAGACAGGTTATTACACTTGAGGTTATTTAGTTTGGAAAAACAAAGGCTTAGGGGTGATCTTTTTACAATGTATAAATATATGAGGGGACAGTACAAAGACCTTTCGAATGATATTTTTACTCTTAGACCTGTGACGGGGACAAGGGGGCATCCTCTACGTCTGGAGGAAAGAAGGTTTAGCCATAATCACAGACGCAGATTCTTTACTGTAAGAACAGTGAGACTATGGAACTCTCTGCCGTCTAATGTTGTAATGAGTGATTCCCTACTAAAATTTAAGAAGGGACTGGATGTCTTTCTTGAAAAGTATAATATTACAGGCTATATTCACTAGTTTCCTAGATACTGCGTTGATCCAGGGAGCTAGTCTGATTGCCGTATGTGGAGTCGGGAAGAAATTTTTTTCCCCAATGTGAAGCTTACTGTTTGCCACTTGGGTTTTTTTTTGCCTTCCTCTGGATCAACATGTTAGGGCAGGTTAGGATAGGATATGGGTTGAACTAGATGGACTTAAAGTCTTCCTTCAACCTTAATAACTATGTTACTATGAATTCTAGTTCTGCAATTAACAGTAATTTTTTTCAGGTCCGTGTTTTGTCAAAGTCTGGACAATCACTATTTTTTTTCATCTTTTTTGCAGCTTCCTGGCTTCTGGTGAGACCCTCTCTTCACTCCACTTTCAGTACCGGCTTGGAATCTCCACCTTGTCGGGAATAATTGCGGACACCTGTGGGCTTTGTGGGACGTTCTATGTCCTGAATTTATGCCCCTGCCCACCGCGGAAAAGTGGATGGATATTGCAGAAAAATTCTTTACAGTCTGCAATTTCCCCAACTGTTTGGGAGCGGTGGATGGAAAACACATCCGGATAACAAAACCCCCAAGAAGTGGCTCTGAGTACTATAATTATAAAAAGTGCTTTCTACGGTACTGATGGCCATTGCTGATGCAGACAGCAGGTTTATTGCGGTGGACATTGGGGCATTTGGCCGGGGCAATGACTCACAGACCTTTAAGAACTCGGACATGGGCCGTAGGTTGTATGGCAACCATTTTAATTTCCCCCTGCCAAGGCCTCTTCCCCACACCGAAGGTCCGCCACTGCCATTTGTAATGGTTGGTGATGAGGCCTTTCAAATGTGCACAAACCTGTTGAAACCCTACTCCAGCCGCGACTTGGACCACAGCAAAAAAATCTTTAATTACAGACTGACCAGGGCCCGGAGAATTGTCGAGTGTGCCTTTGGGATTCTTGTGTCCAGATGGCGCATTCTAGGCACAGCCATCAATCTTAAACTAGAAACTGTGGATGAGGTGGTGAAAGCGTGTGTGGTTCTTCACAATTTTGTGATGGCTAAAGACCACCCTACCTTTGAAATAGATGAACCACCTGTCAACCCATTGCCTGAATTTACTCAGCACCCTCTCAGGTCATGTGTTGAAGTAGGCCAAATGAGGGACCAATTTGCGGCCCACTTTCTATCTGATGTGGGACGTGTGGAATGGCACAAGATCAAATGGTGTAAATAAAAAAACGGTTTTAATACCTGTACTGATTGCACTCTGTTTTTCTACACTCCAATACAATAATCATCTGCCCAGGTGTCCCAGTGAAGTCAGGATGCTGTGTTTTCTGCATCGTGACTTTATTAGGACTCCTACCAGGTGAGTCAACAGATAAATGTTGTATGACCTTCATCATCTCTCCAGTCTATGTTAAAACATATTGCAGCGTCGCTGGAGATATATGCAGCGACGGTGGACATACCACAAATATTATACACCTGGCCTGATGTTACAAAAAGTGAGTTTGGGATGCAATAGCATCCTTCTCTCTTTATGACACCTGACCATATGAGTATAAATATTATTTGCAGAATCTCCACTGTGGCTTCAGTATGCACGCACACTGGAGAGATGATAAAGTTTATACAACTTCTACAAGCCCCTGGCCTGGGGTCATGCTGAAGTGAGGATGCCAAAAAAGGATCCTGACTTCAGAATTTTATGACACCTGGCCAGCAGCGTCTCTCCAGTCTGCGTGCAATAGATGATGCAGACTGAAGCGACGCTGCAAATGACAACTCATAGGTATAGTCACCTGGCCAGGTGTTATAAATAGTTATGATACTAGGCCAGGGGATTGTAGATATGGCGTGTATTTTCGCCATCATCTCTTCAGTTTATTCAACACACACTGAATAGAGGATATGGTTAATTACAAGGTATATCTACAATCCCCTGGCCTTGTGTCACAAAGAGTGAAATGTAGATGAGACCTGGCAAGGTGAAAACAGATATGCCTTGCACTCATCCACATCCTCTATTCAGTCTAATAATATTTCTAGACTGAAGAGACTGCTGTTGAAAATACAAGTCATATATTTGTGATTTTGCCACCACATAGCTCCAGGACTGACACAAGAAGCATGTGTCAGTCCTGGAGCTATGTGGTTGCAAAATCACAAATGACGTGTATTTTCAACACCAGTCTCTTTAGTCTAGAAATATTAGTAGACTGAATAGAGGATGTGGTTACTTAAAAGGTATATCTACAATCCATTGGCCTTGTGTCACAAAGAGTGAAATGTAGATGGGCAAAACACACATTATCCTCAAATCACTCTTTATGAGACCTGGCAAGGTGATAATATGCCTTGCACTCAGCAACATCCTCTATTCAGTCTAATAATATTTCTAGACTGAAGAGACTGGTGTTGAAAATACAAGTCATATATTTGTGATTTTGCCACTACATAGCTCCAAGACTGACACAAGAAGCATGTGTACTCAGTACTGGAGCTATGTGGTTGAAAAATCACATAGTGCACGGCGCAGTGTGTGTAGAAGGCGAAAGACACAATGAAAACAGTTTGGGGGCAAAAAAATTTACGTTTATTTTGACAAGACACAAACAAAAAATTAATGTGGACGACGTTTGGGTGAAGAAGGAGGTAACTTGGGAGTGTGGAGTGACGAGGATTGACTTTGGGAGGGAGACGAAGGGGTTCGAGGGGAAGGGGCGACGAAAGTGGTGGGGGAAGGCAGCGGAAAAAAACACAGTGGGAGGTGAGGGTGGTGGGAGGACTGGGAGGACAAAACTCTTTCTGTCCTTTTCGTCCCGTCTTTGTTTTCTTCTTTGTGGTCCTGGTGCTTGGGGACCTGGTGCTGGCAATCCTGCAGCTTGAGGCCTTGCTGCTTGGGGACCTGGTGTGGCTTGGGGACCTCCTGGTGAGTGGAGACCTGCTGTGGCTTGGTGACCTCCTGTGGCTTGGGGACCTCCTGTGGCTTTGGGACCTCCTGTGGCTTGGGGACCTCCTGTGGCTTGGGGACCTCCTGTGGCTTGGGGACCTCCTGTGGCTTGGGGACCTCCGTGGGCTGCTGGACCTCCTGCCAGGGTCCGAGGCCCTGAAGCTGGAATGAGGGTCCCCCAGCTGCTACTTGGTGGTGGTGGCGTCCCGGCAAGTGGACGCGGTCCAAGCAGGGGTGGAGGAAGTCCAAACAGGAGCAGCGCTTGGCATCATGGTGGCGGGGGAGTGTCCAGCTGCACTGTGACTGTGTGTGGTGTAGTGTGGTCCAGCATGGCTTGGAATGCTGGTGGCCGTGCAGTGGTATGCAGCAGAAGTCGGTAGTGCGGTGAAATAGTCAGTGGTGGCACGGTTGAGAAAGGCACCACTGGCTGCTGCTGCTGCTGCATGTACCGACTCTGCTGCATAGCCTGCGTGTAAGCATTGTTGCAGGCATGCATCACAGTCAGCTGGAGATCAGGAGTAAGGTATTCCGCCATGCCCCGTTCAATTTGTTGGAAAAAATGGTGCGCAGGTCTTTTGAGCTTGGCTTCAAGACAGTCAAGGGGTCGCTCGACAGAATGGATGCGTTGGGCCAAACCGCTATCCACTCTGTCGCCCAACGCCTTCTGGTTATCTTGAAAAACCGAGCTCAAATGCAAAAACTCGGGCATGAGATTCCTGTCAGAGGCCTTCTGCCGCGGGCGGGAAGTACCCGCATAACCTGTGGCAGAGACCTGTGACAGGGGAAGACCTGATGGACCAGCTTCCTGATCCCCAGCTGACTGTGTTACCTGCCTGCAAGGTGCTTCTTGGCTGGTGGATAAATTGGGACGGGTACGAGGCAGCTCTCTGAAGGACCGTTTCAGCACCAGGTTGCAGGGTGCTGCTCCAGGTGCTGTGAAAAAAAACAAAAAAAAAACCCATTACTATCATGCACTTACAAACGCCAAGTCCTGTGGAATAGAAAAACACAGATTCAACACTATACAACAACAAAATACTTACGCTCTGGTGGCAAGGACCGGTCTTAAGAAAGCCAAAGCCCGATGATAGCGATACTTTCTTGTGGTCTTTGCCGCAGCACCACTGGCAACCCGGTTCTCCAGTCTCAGGTCCCTGTTGAAGCAGTCCTTCATTGAGCGCCAACGGGTTCAAACCTTGCTCACTGTGGAAAAAAAATAATTTAGAAAATGCACTGTAGGCCGGGATCACACAACTGTGTGGGATGCTAGAAACTCATAGGAGTTACTAGCAACCCACACAGTTGTGTGATCCCGGCAAAGGTGACTGCAGCATCACACAGATAAATACTTACTAAAATCCTTGCGGACCCGAGACGGGCATTGTCCCAGCCATCCATCAGCCCTGCGGCCACCTCATTCCAGAGCCGCCGGATCACCACGTTGTCACAGTGCATAGGATGACGGCTTTCCCACAACGGGACTCGCTCATGGACCAACTGGATTAGGGCGTCATTATCCAGGGCGAGTTCCTCATCCCGTTGTGGAGCCTAGAAAAGAAAGCAAAACATTAATCTTGTCAACATTTGTAGATGAAAAAGATGGAAAACAAGAGAGAAGAAAGATTGAGAAAAAGCAATATTGAATAGGAAAAACAGGCAAAAAAAAAATCAGGGGCAAAACAAAAAAAAAATCAGTCACTCTATACTTACAGGCCGCCTCCCCGCCTGCACTCGGACTGGCTGCTCCCGCTCTTCCTCCGCTGCTGTGAACGATGTGGACTGAAAAAGAAAAAAAAAAATTGCCACATGTGTCCATGCAACAGCAAATACTTACCAATCAGTATGGAAGGAAGGTACTCACTTCACCCTCTGCTTGGGCCAGTTCACCAGGAGCTGGCACGTATTCTTCTTCTGAAGACATGCTGCAATAAAAAAAGAGACATTAGTACATAATAAATTGAGAATAAAGGAGAGAAAGACATTAGGTTTTATACTCACATTATCCAAGTTTCCAGGCAGTCCAATACAATTCCTGATGCTGCTTTGCTGTTGTCTTGCTCTGTGTCTGTCTGGCTCTGTCTTCATCTGTTTCAGGCTGTAGAGTAGTGGACTGAAGTGCCAACACCTTATCTTATATAAACTACCCCCATACAATGTTTCTTTATTTAGTGGGTGGTTTCAACCAGTGTCTAGACATGTGTTATCTCTAAAGGGTACGCCACACTAAACAAGGTTGCTAACGAGATCGCTAAAAAACGTCACTATTTAGCGATCTCGTTAGTGACGCTATTGTGTGTGGCATGTAGCAACGACGTGGCCCCTGCTGTGATCTCGCTGATCGTTCACTAGAGTTCTGGACCGTATTTAGATCGTTGGCGTCCCGCTGGTGAGCCTATATCGCTGTGTCTGGCACCTTTTGTGAACGATGTGCGCTGATTTTTACATCGCAATGACCGTTAAAGTCGTTAATGAGATCGCTAACCGCTTATGAGTCGTTAACGAGATCGCTAAGTGTGGCAGCTACTAGCGACATTAAAACGATCACAAAAACGATCGCATTAGTATGCGTCGTTATCGTGATCGTTAGCGGGAGCGTTTAGTGTGGCAGTACCTTAAGGCCTCTTTCACACTTCAGTGGTTTGGTGTCAGTTAAAATCCACCAAAGTGTGAAAATAGCGGAAATAGGTGAAAAATGGATGCAAACGGATCAGTTTTTTGGCGGATCCGCCATGAACTTTTCAACCCGAGAGACCCCGGACAGTGTTCTGGGCATTTTGAATGGATTTTCTATGGGAGCAACGGATCCGCTGGCGGATGGTCGTCCATTATATCAGTTTTTTGACGGATCCGCCATAGTCCGCCATTTTGACGCACACAAAAAACGTTGCATTGAACGTTTTCCAAAAATGGCGGAGGCCTAATTTATGGCGGATCCGTCAAAAAAACGGATCTAACGGACGACCTTCCGTCAAAATACGCCACTAATGCAAGTCAATGGGAAAAATGGCGGATCCGTTTTTTTCACACTTTGGTGGATTTTGACTGACGTCGCATGACTGAAGTGTGAAAGAGGCCTAACAACACATGCGTTGTAGAACGCAGACCTGCACCTGACCCAGCGCACATTTGCGATCACATAGACTGTAATGTGTTGTTTGGGGGCTTTCCGTGCGCAATGCGAGCACATGCACCTTTTTAACGAATTTGGGCGGACCCAAAAATGCAACATGTTGCGTCGGGCGCGCCAAGTCGCTCACGACAAAAAAAACGCAAGCGCACAAAAACGCTGAAGATCGCATGCTAACGCTAAACCATGCGCCCCTCCTGTTAAAGATAGGGGCGTATGCGATCAGATCAGCAGGATGCGCTGCGCTAAAAGACGCCAATGTGAAACCAGCCTAATGCACCCCATCTTGACTGAAAAAAACAGAAATGTAGAAATTTTTGCAAAAAAGAAAAACTGGAATATCACATGGTCATAAGTATTCAGACCCTTTGCTCAGACACTCATTTAGGTCATATGCAGTCCATTTCCTTGTGATCCTCCTTGAGATGGTTCTACTCCTTCATTGGAGTCCAGCTGTGTTTAATTAAACTGACAGGACTTGATTTGTAAAGGCACACACCTGTCTATATAAGAGCTCACAGTGCATGTCAGACCGAATGAGAATCATGAGGTCAAAGGAACTGGCTAAGGAGCTCAGAGACAGAATTGTGGCACAGATCTGGCCAAGGTTACAAAAGAATTTTTTGCAGTACTCAAGTTTCCTAAGTCCACAGATGCAGTAGGGAGATGGGAGAAAGTTCTACAAAGTCAACTATCACTGCAGCCCTCCACCAGTCGAGCCTTTATGGCAGAGAGGCCCAATGGAAGCCTCTACTCAGTGCCAGACATATGAAAGCCCACATAGAGTTTGCAATAAAACACAAGAAGGACTCCCAGACTATGAGAAATAAGATTCTCTGGTCTGATAAGACGAAGATAGAACTTTGTGGTGATAATTCTAAGCGGTATATGTGGATAAAACCAGGCACTGCTCATCACCTGCCCAATACCATCCCAACACATGAAAACATGGCGGTGGCAGCATCATGCAATGGGGGTGTTTTTCAGCTACCGGGACAGGACGACTGGTTGCAATTGAAGGAAACATGAATGCGGCCAAGTACAGACATATCCTGGATGAAAACCTCTTCCGGAGTGCTCTGGACCTCAGACATGGCCGAAGATTCACCTTCCAACAAGATAATGACCCTAAGCACACAGCTAAAATAACAAAGGAGTGGTTTCAGAACCACTCTGTGACCATTCTTGACTGGCCCAGCCAGAGCCCTGACCTAAACCTAATTGAGCATCTCTGGAGAGACCTGAAAATGGCTGTCCACCAACATTCACCATCCAACCTGTGGAACTGGAGAGGATCTGCAAGGAAGAATGGCAGAGGATCCCCAAATCCAGATGTGAAAAACTTGTTGCATCAATCTCAAGAAGACTCATGGCTGTACTAGCTCAAAAGGGTGCTTCTACTCAATACTGAGCAAAGGGTCCTAATACTTATGACCATGTGATATTTCAGGTTTTCTTTTTTAATACATTTGCAAAAATTTCGACATTTCTGTTTTTTTCAGTCAAGATGGGGTGCAGAGTGTACATTAATTAGAAAAAAATGAACTTTTTGAATTTACCAAATGGCTGCAATGAAACAAAGAATGAAAAATTTAAAGGGGTCTGAATATTTTCCGTATCCACTGTATGTCTTGATAGGATCTACAACACTACAGGGATTCATACATCTGACCAACATGGAAGTGTGGGCCCAGGTCCAAATTTTGTACTGGGGCCCAAGGCGCTCTTGATAAGCCACTAAATATTTACATTATTAACAGTACAAATCATATATATAATGCGATAGGCATTGTATACTGTGTAGCTTGTTATTTTACACCTACAAAATAATTTTCAGCCCTTAAACGCCCCCTTTAAATAATCCTAATGCAAATCATTTAATAGAAATATACAAGCCGATCTAAGACTATGAACGCTGATCTCTAGTTAAGCATGCTACGAAGCTTAGGGAAATGGCGCTGTTTTAAATGAAAAGCATCATTCTTTTTTGTAAATGGCTCTTTGTTAATCTAGTAATCTAAGAAGCATTATAATAAATCGAGTTGTAATCACTTCATCAGGCATTAGTCTGCGTGTTTAACCTACAATATGGTTATACCTTTTAAACAGAACTGTGTGGTGGAGTGACAAAAGTGCAATCTGGGCATTAATTATTTTCTCTATTTGCATGCTATCCAACACTTAACAGCATAAAGCGTAATGGGGAATTGGCATAGTTACAAACAAGGCAGCTGTTTTATACTTCTGGAGTTTCAAAGGGACAGCATGCACATAAATTCATTCTCTCTTAAAATTGCAGAGAGCTGCTGGGGTGATCAATTCCCGCAAGCGCCCCTCCATGCTATCATTTCACAGCGATAGCTGGCTTCTTCTCATAACAGCAATATTATTCACATCTGTGTCAGAGACATTGAACAGACAAGAAGGAAACATCCTCAGAGCTTCCACCGCTTTCTTGGGGTTTAATAAAACCCCACAATTTGTCACTGCCACTGGACAGCTACATGGAAACAGTTGACTAAGAACCCACAACACATCATTGACAAAGCAAACACAGCGCACTATCAACTGTTTAGTTTCCACTGGGAGCAAGAAATAAGAACGTTTACAAGCCCCTCCATAGTTATCAATGTCTGAAGAGTAAAAATAAGAAAAAATAAGGGAAATTGCAAATTCAGTATACGTCATCTAATATGTATGTTAGTGCAATGGGAATGTAATGAAGTAAGCCCAGCCTGCCTGTTTCAGTAGGACCAGGTGACCATCTGATGTCGGGGGTCTGCCAAGTTCCCCCCGCAGTTGGAATTTCAATGCCCAATCCTTTTGTCTTCAGGGGAGATAAGCCGCTGTCAGAGAGGTTTGGCAGCACTTTTCTCATCTCTCCCTGTTTAGAACATATGAAGCTCGGCGGACTGCTGATGTGCGTTGGGGAGTCTTAACAGATAGTCAAATGCCCAACGAGTCTGGCCAGCTTGTGTCCAAAGTGGAGTGGTGTGTGTGCGACGTGTTGTGTAAAGTTCTTGAAGGAGTTCCCCATAAAATAACATCCTTTGGATAGAGCATGACTGTGTGTTTGATTGGGATCTAACCATTAACAGGAGCAATAAGTCATGGCACTTGCTGAGGCTGCACAGTCCATTTCACCAATGATCAGTCCCATGAAGCTGTGTCTGGTATTACTGCTTAGCGAGCATCTTGTTGAGGAACCATCCAGCACTCAAAAGGTTTATTATAAATCGATATTAAAAAGTATCATCTTGCAAAAAAGAATTGTTGATCCTTTTAAACATTCGGGTGCTGGATGGCATCTCAACAAGATACTAGTTTGTTCACCTGCAAACTTGATCCATGGGCCTACCCCCCATCATGGGTGCCGTGTCTCAGCAAGAGGTGCACTGCACAAGAGGGGTGAGCAGTGTCATACATTTGTCTTTTTTAGAGCAGGTGCAGATGAGCGTATTTTGGGTCCGAGTGCGATCCAACAAAACATCGAAATGCCCTCGGACCAATTTTATTCTATGTGGCCATGCACATGTCTGATTTGTTTACTCTGACAGAAGCTCTGACTGAGAAATATAAAATTGCTGCATGCCAGAGTTTGATCTGTTACTTGGATCACACTCGGCCATGCAAGTCAATGAGTCCATGCAAACTATCAGACTGCACTCTAATGACATCCGAGTGCAGTCCGATTTCCATGGACTGACAGAATGGAGAAGACGGAGACATTTTTTTTCCATCTTCTCCTCATCCGAGAGAATCGGAGCACGCTGTGGTCACACTCTGATCAGACTCGAAGTTTGAGAAGAGTGTCATTTGCATAATTGACCCACCCGACTCACTTGGTTGAGAGTACATACGCTCTTATGTATTGGCTTTAGATTGTACATCGCACCTATGTCCTATTCACTTGATTAGAGCTCTGTTGATCGGTTTGCCCCCCCCCCCCAGGATCATGTATGATTGAACTTGCATACATTTCAATACTTCAATTAGGGACATTAAAGCCCTCCCACTGGGAATACCAACTTTTAGATTGGGTCGGCACCTGATCTCTTTGTGGCTTTGATTGTGAGAGCTTTCTGCCAAAATCAGGACTGTTGGCAAAGGAAGGACATTGTAAGAAATAAAAAGTGAGCAGAACATGTTGCTCCAAAGCATGAAAAACATACCCTCAGAAAATGCAGACATTGATAAAAGCACCAGGCAAAAGATTAATAGTTGAACAAAGAATAAGGATTTTCATTGGCTTTTATATGTCCTGTACGCCACCAATTCAATAGAAATACACAATTTTTTTTCTTCCCTGCAGAATACTATAAATTGTGTTTATTATGTATACATCTATTTAAAAAAAACACCCGTCCTGGAATCACACTGGGACATAGCAAAATCCTTTCCTGTGTCCTGAAAAGCCCCAGAAAATATAACTTAATACACAGAAAGAGCATTGCTGGAAGACTAATGTTCGCTGTTCGACTAATGTTCTCTACTGGTCTAATGATTTCACCATTTTAGAAAGTATTACTTGGGATTTAAGTAACAAAATAAAATCAGCAACATATCAATAATTCAAGTGCTGTGTTTGGTGCTTGCTCACTATCAATTATACTCCTCGCAATTGGGAATCAATGGAACCATCATAGATCACTTAGAGTCATCAGATGGCCAGCATGTAAGGCGAAACCAAAGAGCATTAGAATACAATGAAACAATGGATAATTAGGCACTATTCCTTTCTATTATTTTAGCCATACAAAAGCTTGGATTTTAGGCTATAACTATACAGTCATGGCCAAAAGTTTTGAGAATGACACAAATATTATATTTTCACATGATCTGCTGCCCTCTGGTTTTTATGTGTGTTTGACAAATGTTTTATCACAGACAGAAATAAAATAATTGCAAACATATGAGTAACAAAAGCTTATATTGACAGTTAGAATGAGTTAATGCAGCAAGTCAATATTTGCAGTGTTGACCCTTCTTCTTCAGGACCTCTGCAATTCTCCCTGGCATGCTCTCAATCAACTTCTGGACCAAATCCTGACTGATAGCAGTCCATTCTTGCACAATCAATGCTTTCATTTTGTCAGAATTTTTAGGTTTTTGCTTGTCCACCCGTCTCTTGATGATTGACCACAAGTTCTCAATGGGATTAAGATCTGGGGAGTTTCCAGGCCATGGACCCAAAATCTCTATGTTTTGTTCCCTGAGCCATTTAGTTATCACCTTTGCTTTATGGCAAGGTGCTCCATCATGATGGAAAAGGCATTGTTGATCGCAAAACTGCTCTTGGAGGGTTGGGAGAAGTTGCTCTTGGAGGACATTCTGGTACCATTCTTTATTCATGGCTGTGTTTTTAGGCAAGACTGTGAGAGAGTCGATTCCCTTGGCTGAGAAGCAACCCCACACATGAATGGTTTCAGGATGCTTAACAGTTGGCATGAGACAAGACTGGTGGTAGAACTCACCTTGTCTTCTCCGAATGAGGCGTTTTCCTGATGTCCCAAACAATCGAAAAGGGGATTTCAGAGAAAATAACTTTACCCAGTCCTCAGCAGTCCACTGCCTGTACCTTTTGCAGAATATCAGTCTGTCCATGATGTTTTTTCTGGAGAGAAGTGGCTTCTTTGCTGCCCTCCTTGAGACCAGGCCTTGCTCCAAGAGTCTCCGCCTCACAGTGCGTGCAGATGCACTCACACCTGCCTGCTGCCATTCCTGAGCAAGCTCTGCACTGCTGGTAGCCCGATCCCGCAGCTGAAACACTTTTAAGAGACGGTCCTGGCGCTTGCTGGTCTTTCTTTGGCGCCCTGGAGCCTTTTTGGCAACAATGGAACCTCTCTCCTTGAAGTTCTTGATGATGCGATAGATTGTTGACTGAGGTGCAATCTTTCTAGCTGCGATACTCTTCCCTGTTAGGCCATTTTTGTGCATTGGAATGATGACTGCACGTATTTCTTTAGCGATAACCATGGTTAACAGAAGAGAAACAATGATGCCAAGCACCAGCCTCCTTTTAAAGTGTCCAGTGGTGTCATTCTTACTTAATCATGACAGATTGATCTCCAGCCATGTCCTCATCAACACCCACACCTGTGTTAATGGAGCAATCACTGAAAAGAGGTTAGCTGGTCCTTTTAAGGCAGGGCTGCAATGATGTTGAAATGTGTTTTGGGGGATAAAGTTCATTTTCTAGCCAAATATTGACTTTACAAGTAATTGCTGTTAAGCTGATCACTCTTTATAACATTCTGGAGTATATGCAAATTGCCATTAGAAAAAGTGAAGCAGTAGACTTTGTAAAAATTAATATATGTGTCATTCTCAAAACTTTTGGCCATGACTGTACTTCTGGTATCCTGTATAGTAGTGGAGGGGCTCTCATAAGGTAGAGAGATACATTACAGCAATATGGCCACAAACATTACATTGTAGCTCATCACTAAGACAGGAACACCAACACCAAGAAATTTTTTTTTTTTTTTGGAGCCCAAAGTTGAAGATTTTGGATTCCATTTTACTCATTTTATTCAACGACCCCATTGGGAATTCCCTCTGAATCATATTTTTCAAGGATTTAGACAAATCCCCAAACGGGGTCAAGAACATCAAACCAAACATTAAAAAAAATAAAAATCACTTCTAAGACATGTCTTTCAAAGCTGAAGTTCAAGTGGGTCATGAGGAGACTACGTGGGACTACATGGGACCCACCAATTGCAGTCTTCAGATGCCTGTGCTGCTCAAGGCCACCATACAAGCAAATTTGGTCATTTTTAAAGTTACTTGTGGTTATGAAAGGGTTAACAGCTACCAATGCTTCTTAGAAATTGGTTACAAAGCGAAAACTTTTGGAAATAGATCAATTAAATAATTTCCCTAAATTCCAAGCATAAGAATGCGAAAATTATTATCGGACCTGTGAAGTGAAAAGCTGTAGGACAGCTTGAAAATACGTCACCTAAAAATCTGCCAGGTTAGTGCAGAGTGACAAAGGAATAAACGAGAAAAGGCAAATATTTGGACAATTAAACATAAAGTTAAGTTATTACATTACCTTGCAACCTTACAGCTGGACTCGATCAGATCATTCTCGATATCCAGGAGGCTTGGAGGAAGGCTGAATTCCATGGGAGAGGTCAGCCTCTTTAGGCGAAGTAATCCTATGCAGAATTTGGCACCCATCTCTTCAAGCTCCTTTGTCCCAATCTGCAAACCCTAGAGCAAAAAGCAATGTGTTTCGCTTCAACTACATAAAAACAGATAATTGGTAACAGTTAATAAATCACTTCTTAAACTATTGATCTAGCAACTTAGATACAGCTTACCACCAAATTAAAAAGCGAAAAACAATTAGAGGAAGATTCCGGCCAAATACATGAGGTCATGGTGTAAAGATCTCCTTCAACACAGAGAATCAGAATAAACTGCAATTCATGAAACTCCTAAAAACATAAGAAGGTCATTTCCAGAGCTCCATGCTCGGGACACAAGTAAAACTGGCCACACACTTTACATGCAGTGGACCTATCTGTCAGAAAGCTATTGCTCCTCGTGCCCCATACATGTGCACGATAGCACTGAAAAGTGTTCTCTATGGGCAGAGGGGTGTAAACCTCTGCCAGAAATCCAACATGCCCGAACAGCATCTAAAATGTGAGGCACAGACACTACACCAGAACACACATTAGATGGTCAGTTAGTCTAGCCGAAATTGGTAGTTTGGCAGACATATCAAATGTGGAAGACCACCTTTAGACTGGACTTGTGACCAACTGCGAAAAGAGATCATATTGGCCTTAATTCAGCATTGTGTTGTGAATGGGTTTGAGATGAGTTCTGAGCAGAGGCTCCCTCTGGTGGTTACAAGCGGTACTAGTGAGGATTGTGAGGACTGGGAATCAGGTGTTACTGATTGGTCTTATATAAGGGAGTGATTTTCCCATCAGGGTTGCCGGTGATCAATTGTTCTGGTCTGAATCCTTCTTTCCAGTTTCCCTTTTAGCCTGCTGTGTGGTGTCTGCATCTCCTGCTATCAGATAAGACAATTTCTTATTTTGTGTTTTTGCTATTTTTTTGCATTTGGTTCTGCACTTCTGTGGGGGCCTTCTGGGTCCCCTCCGGGGGCTTTTGCCCTCTCAGTTTAGTCCAGCCACTGTGTTTTGTATTTTTGCTTTTTCCAGTTTTTTCAGTGGCTGCTGTTTTTGTTACACCAGAGAACTAATTAAGGTGGTAGAGGTCGTGTGATCTCAGGTGATTTTGAAATTAGTAGAGTTGGTGTTTTTCAGGGTTTTCTGGGATTGCAGTAAGTACCCTTCCTGTCCTTTTCTATTTAGATAGTTTGGGCCCCAGCGTTTGCTCATACTATTTTCTTTCTGTGTCAGTATTTCCTCTTGTCTAACCGCCATTACATGTTTGGGGGCTTTCTATTATCTTTGGGGTTCTGCTCCGGGCAGATAGCTTTCCTATTTCTATCTTTAGGTGTAGTTAGTTTCTCAGGCTGTGACGAGGCGTCTAGGACCAACGTAGGAACGCTCCACGGCTGCCTCTAGTTGTGGTGGTTAGTCAGGGTACTGCAATCTCATAGATTCCAACTGCTCTGGTGTATTGCTTTTTTTGCCTGCACTCCTCAGCTACCGTAACATAACAGTATCACCGGCCATAAAAATTGTATGGTACTCACAGAAGGGAAAAAATATTTTGAAGGAAGAAAAGTTGTCAGAGATATTTTTCTGTTTGTTGCATTTTTTTTTTTTTTTTCCCTCTGTATCTCTGGGTGCTGGGGAGGATCTTTTCTCCCAATGGAGTTTGCACAGTTGTCTGGCCGTGTGGATCAGCTTGCCACTGAGGTTCGGAGTATTGCTGCATATCTTGCTAGGTTGCCTGTTGTGGAACCTAGGACCCCCATGCCAGATTTGTTTTTAGGGGATCGAGCTAAGTTTCAGAATTTCAAAAATAATTGTAAATTGTTTCTTGCCTTAAAATCTAAGTCCTCAGGAAACGCAGCGCAGCAGGTTCAAATTATCATCTCTCTCCTGCACGGCGATCCTCAGGATTGGGCTTTTTCCCTGATACCTGGGGATCCTGTTTTGAGTGATGTTGATGCATTTTTTCAGGCTTTGGGGTTATTGTACGATGAGCCTAATGTCACTGATCAAGCTGAAAAAGCCTTGTTGGCATTAAATCAGGGGCTTGATGACGCTGAGTTATACTGTCAGAGATTCCGTAGGTGGGCAGTCCTGACCAAATGGAATGACGACGCTTTGGCGGCCCTTTTCCGGAAGGGTCTGTCGGATAATGTAAAGGATGTTATGGTGGGATTCCCTGTCCCCTCTGGTCTCAATGATTCTATGTCATTAGCGATTCAAATTGACAGACGTTTGCGTGAGCGGAGAAGTATGCGTGGAGTGGTGTTGCCTTGTGAGCCAGCTGCTGAGCCCATGCAGTGTGATGGAGTGGTGTCTGGGGCACAGCGCAATGGGTTATGTTTCTACTGTGGTGATGCCTCTCATGCTATTTCAGTCTGCCCTAAGCGGGGAAGACATTTTGCACGCTCAGTTGTCTTGGGTAGTGTTCAGACTAAGTTTTTATTAACTGTCACTCTGATATGCTCTCTGTCCTCATTTTCTGCTCAGGCTTTCGTTGATTCTGGAGCAGCTATTAACCTGATGGATTATGATTTTGCTAAACGTTGTGGGTTGATACCCCTACAGAAGTCTATTCCTTTACTGGGATCGATTCTACCCTTTGGCTGAGAATAAACCCCAGTTTTCTACTCAGGTGATAATGAGGGTTGAACCTGATCACCAGGAGTGCTGCAAATTTTTGGTTCTATATAATCTGCATGACATTATCGTGCTGGGTTTTCCTTGGTTACAGTCTCATAATCCTGTTTTGGATTGGAAATCTGTGTCTGTAACCAGTTGGGGCTGCCAATGTGTTAATACCAACACTCCTGTTTTTTCTGCCTCCCCCAGGCTGAGGATGTTCCTGACTTTTTGTTTGATTTTTCTGATGTGTTTAGCGAAAGTAAATCTGCATCCTTACCTCCCCATAGGAGCTATGACTGCGCTATTGAATTAGTGCCGGGTAGTAAATTCCCTAAAGGTCGCCTTTTTAACTTGTCTGTACCTGAACATGACGCTATGCGGTCTTATATCAAGGAATCATTGGAGAAGGGTCATATCAGACCATCCTCTTCACCCTTAGGTGCCGGTTTTTTCTTTGTGGCCAAAAAAGATGGTTCATTAAGGCCGTGTATTGATTATCGTCTCTTGAACAATATTACTGTGAAATATCAATACCCGTTACCCTTGATTTCTGACCTGTTTTCCAGGGTGAAAAACGCTACTTGGTTTACCAAGCTTGACCTCAGGGGGGCGTATAACCTTATTCGCATTAAGCACGGGGATGAATGGAAGACGGCATTTAACACCCCTGAAGGGCATTTTGAGTACCTTGTGATGCCCTTTGGGCTCACTAATGCTCCTTCCGTCTTCCAGTCCTTCATGAATGACATTTTCAGGGATTTTGTGGACAAGTTTCTGATTGTTTATTTGGATGATATCTTGATTTTTTCTAATGACTGGGACTCTCATGTGAAGCATGTTCGAACTGTATTCCAGATTTTGAGAGAGAATGCTCTGTATGTGAAGGGATCAAAGTGTCTTTTTGGCGTACAGAAGATCTCATTTCTGGGATTCATTTTGTCCCCATCTGTTATTGAAATGGACCCGGTCAAGGTTCAGGCCATCTGTGATTGGGTCCAACCTACTTCATTAAAGGCTCTTCAGAGATTTTTGGGTTTTGCCAATTTTTATCGTAAATTTATTGGTAATTTCTCTGTTATTGTTAAACCATTAACTGATTTGACCAGAAAGGGTTCTGATGTGGTGAATTGGCCTCCTGAGGCAGTCTCTGCGTTTCAGGAACTTAAGCAGAGATTCACTTCTGCTCCTGTTCTACGGCAGCCTGATGTTTCTCTGCCATTTCAGGTGGAGGTTGATGCCTCTGAAATTGGGGCAGGTGCCGTTTTGTCCCAAAAATATCCAGAGACCTCTAAAAGTAACCCTTGTGCCTTTTTCTCTCGAAAATTTTCTCCTACTGAACGTAATTATGACGTGGGTAATCGGGAGTTATTGGCCATGAAGTGGGCTTTTGAAGAGTGGAGACATTGGCTGGAGGGAGCCAAACATCAGGTGGTGGTCCTTACGGACCATAAGAATCTGGTCTATCTGGAATCTGCCAAGCGACTCAATCCTAGACAGGCCAGGTGGGCCTTGTTTTTCACACGTTTTAATTTTGTGGTTTCCTTTCTTCCTGGCACTAAGAATGTTAAGGCGGATGCCCTCTCGAGGAGTTTTCTTGCGGACTCTCCTGAGCTATCTGATCCCTCTGTTATTTTGAAAGAGGGTGTAGTTCTTTCCGCCATCTCGCCCAATTTGAGACTTGCTCTGGAGGGGTGTCAGGAGGATAGGCCCGAGCGCTGCCCTGTTGGAAAATTGTTTGTCCCGGACCAATGGAAAAAGAGTGTGATGTCTGAGATTCATTGTTCCGCATTGGCTGGGCATCCCGGAATTTTTGGTACCAGAGACTTGGTTAGTCGGTCCTTTTGGTGGCCTACCTTGTCTCACGATGTCAGGGAATTTGTGCAGTCCTGCGGGACTTGCTCTCGCTCCAAGCCTTGCTCTCGCTCTAGTGGTTTGTTGATGCCATTGCCTGTGCCCAAGAGACCATGGACCCATATCTCTATGGATTTCATTTCCGATCTTCCTGTTTCTCAGAGAATGACCACCATCTGGGTAATTTGTGATAGGTTTTCCAAATGATACATCTTGTGCCATTACCTAAGTTGCCTTCCTCCTCTGAATTGGTGCCGTTGTTCCTTCAGCACGTGGTTCGTTTACACGGCATTCCTGAGAACATTGTGTCTGACAGAGGAGTCCAGTTTGTTTCCAGATTTTGGAGGACTTTTTGTTCTAAACTGGGTGTTCAATTGTCTTTCTCCTCGGCATTTCATCCTCAGACCAATGGTCAAACTGAGAGAACAAACCAGACATTGGAGACTTATCTAAGATGCTTTGTGTCTGCTGATCAGGATGACTGGGTCTCTTTTTTGCCTTTGGCTGAGTTTGCTCTTAATAATAGGGCTAGCTCTGCCACTTTGATGTCTCCGTTTTTCTGTAATTCTGGGTTTCACCCTCGATTTTCTTCAGGACAGACGGAGGCTTCTGTCTGTCCAGGTGTTGACTCTGTTGTTGAGCGTATGCAGCAGATTTGGGACCAGGTAGTGGAGAGGTTGTCCCTCTCTCAGGAGAGGGCCCAGCGGTTTGCTAACCGGCATAGGACTGATGGTCCTCGGTTTAGAGTGGGGGACTTGGTCTGGTTGTCCTCAAATAATATTCCTATGAGAGTAGCATCTCCTAAATTTAAGCCTAGGTTCATTGGACCTTATAAGATCATGGAGATTATTAATCCTGTTTCTTTTCGTTTGCTTCTTCCAGGGACATTTAAGATCTATAACGTGTTCCACAAGTCCTTGTTGAAGAGGTTTGTTGAGCCAGTGGTTCCTGCTGCTGTGCCTCCTGACCCTGTTTTGGTTGAGGGCAATCTGGAGTATGTGGTTGAGAAAATATTGGATTCTCGTTTTTCTAGACGAAGACTCCAGTATTTGGTTAAATGGAGAGGTTATGGTCAGGAAGACAATTCTTGGGTGTTTGCTTCGGACATCCATGCTAGGAGACTTATCCGTGCGTATCATAGAACTCATCCTGACCGACCTGGTTGCTCAAATGAGGGTTCGGTGACCCCTCCTCAAGGGGGGGGGGTACTGTTGTGAATGGGTTTGAGATGAGTTCTGAGCAGAGGCTCCCTCTGGTGGTTACAAGCGGTACTAGTGAGGATTGTGAGGACTGGGAATCAGGTGTTACTGATTGGTCTTATATAAGGGAGTGATTTTCCCATCAGGGTTGCCGGTGATCAATTGTTCTGGTCTGAATCCTTCTTTCCAGTTTCCCTTTTAGCCTGCTGTGTGGTGTCTGCATCTCCTGCTATCAGATAAGACAATTTCTTATTTTGTGTTTTTGCTATTTTTTTGCATTTGGTTCTGCACTTCTGTGGGGGCCTTCTGGGTCCCCTCCGGGGCTTTTGCCCTCTCAGTTTAGTCCAGCCACTGTGTTTTGTATTTTTGCTTTTTCCAGTTTTTTCAGTGGCTGCTGTTTTTGTTACACCAGAGAACTAATTAAGGTGGTAGAGGTCGTGTGATCTCAGGTGATTTTGAAATTAGTAGAGTTGGTGTTTTTCAGGGTTTTCTGGGATTGCAGTAAGTACCCTTCCTGTCCTTTTCTATTTAGTTAGTTTGGGCCCCAGCGTTTGCTCATACTATTTTCTTTCTGTGTCAGTATTTCCTCTTGTCTAACCGCCATTACATGTTTGGGGCTTTCTATTATCTTTGGGGTTCTGCTCCGGGGCAGATAGCTTTCCTATTTCTATCTTTAGGTGTAGTTAGTTTCTCAGGCTGTGACGAGGCGTCTAGGACCAACGTAGTAACGCTCCACGGCTGCCTCTAGTTGTGGTGGTTAGTCAGGGTACTGCAATCTCATAGATTCCAACTGCTCTGGTGTATTGCTTTTTTTGCCTGCACTCCTCAGCTACCGTAACATAACAGCATTGCCTTTGCACCTGTTTTCTGTCCAGTCGTGGGTTTTTTTGGTTGCACCCAATTCATTGCTCTATTTGCACTTTTTTTTAAGTCTACTTTATATGTAGTCACTTGTGGTCAGAGTCCATTCGAGATGTTTTAGTCAGATTCATAAATTGCAACTTTTAACACCTTTCCGACCTTAGACGTACAGGTAAGTCTAAGGTCACCTCCCCGTTTGCTACGGGCTTCCGCAATGAGCCGGCAATTTTTCCAGCATGTCATCTGATTTCTCCAGCTGACATGTGCCCCTAACAGTCGTGAGTGGAATCGTGATCCACCCGCGGCTGTTAACATATTAAATGCTGCTGTCAATCTCTGACAGTGGCATTTAACATGATCGCGCCCAAAGCGTGTCACAAATCCCGCCCATCGGCACCCGTGTCACATGACTAAGGGACATCAATGGGTTGGCATGACCACTGGGGCCTGCAGGAGACCCCTGTGGTTGTCATTGCTGATTAGCTATGAGTGCCGCCTAGCGTCCGGCAATCATAGTAGGTAATCATTTTAGCTACTTTAGCCATTAGGTGATCATTTTAGCTACAGACAGCAGGGCTTCTAGTCTCTCATGGACGGTAAGGTAGCAAATCTCTTATCTTTTGGGTTCTCAGGCCATTGTGTCATGCCGTAATGATGACACAGTGCCAGCCCTCGCTAATTAAAAGCCATGACGGGGTTTCCGAAAGGTAAAAGATTTGGGACCTTTGCGCCAACAGCCTCATACCATCGATGCAGACCAAGAGGTATGGGGGGGGGGGGCATTTCAACTGCAGCAAGCAGATTCAGTCAGAGGCACATTATTGGACTGCTAAAAGCCCTGTGGTAAGGCTTACTGACTCGGCTGCTCACAGAGGTAGACACAAGGACATTTCTTCAGCTGGTTTATTTAACACACGGCATAAACCAGTGCAGGGTTCTATTCTATACAAATATGGCCTTTAGGGCAAAACAAAAAAAGAAAACAAACGTATAGCACAGTCCATATGCCTGTGGGAATCCGCCTGCTCAGGGTAACATAACAGAGTACAAAGGTCAGCTCAGTTTCACATAAGCACCTCTCTGGAACTCTTGCCTCTAGACACTTAGGCAGAAAGAAAACTCAGAGGCCGGACACTTAACCTGCTGAACCACACCCCAGAGGTGGAGATATAGTAGTAGTCGTCCTACCCATCTCTTGCAACTACTCTCAAAATAAAACCAAAATCCCTGTCATGGATGATTAATCCTTAAACACATAACATGATGAAGAGAAACTTCTGGGTTCCACATCACAGAAGACAGCAATCTTCGTGATACATATCTCCCCTCACATACACCGCCAGTTACCCTGTCACAGCCCATATACTGTTCTTGCACAGGGAACTTTTTCAGTCTGTGTCTGCCCCTGCGGTTTTAGTTTCATGTAAAAAGTCTTGCCTAACAAAAAGGCATTTTTTATCGCATAAGGTTACCCTCAGGAATCAGTTGTAACCTGTGAAAGAACTCACAGTAAGGTCTCTTTCAAACGACCTGGTGATTTTGGTACTGAAAAAAAACAAAACAGTACTGGTGAAAAAAAAATGGCGTGGGCGTAATTTTCATAGCCAGCAGAGAGAAAGCCGACCACTGGCGGCTCATATTAATAATCTGGGAAAAGGGCCATTAGCTCTAAATGTTCCCAAGCTATTAATAACAGCTCACAACTGTTTGCTTAGCCTTTACTGGTTAGTTTACAAGGGAACCCCAGAAAAAAAATGAAATAGGGTCCCCCTGTAAATTCTAACCAGCAAAGTCTAAACAGACAGCAGTGGGCTGATATTAATAGCCAGGGAACGGGCCATGGATATTGGCTCCCCCTCCCAGCCCCCAGAGGCCCCAGAAATGGCGCATCAATAACATGCGCCAAATCTGGTGCTTGGCCTCGCTCTTCCCACTTGCCCTGTTGCGGTGGCAAGTGGGCTAATAGGGTTAGGATTGATGTCAGCTGTTTTATGGCCACTGACATCAAGCCCAGGGGTTAGTAATGGAGAGGCGTCTATAAAACACCCCAATTACTAACCTCACATTCATATTGCAAAAATACATAGCCAGAACTAAGTCCTTTAATTGAAAGAAAGACACAGACTCCTTTAATTGAAATAAACCTTCCCCACCCTTTTACCTATTTATTAGTGTAAATTTAAAAATAAAGAAAAACCACCACATTCCTCACCTGTCTGATGATAATCCATTTGTCCCAAGCCGTAATCCATCTCTGCTTCATCTGGATGCCTTGCTGAATGGTGGCATGATGCGACCATTAAGCCTGGCATCCAGGAGACACCGAGCTGAGCATCAGAGAGCAGCTTCAGTGAACTGCAGTGATGTCATTGAGGTTACTGCAAGTCATTGAAGCTGCAGTTCCCATAAGCCGCTCATTGAACTGCAGTGACCTCAAATGAGATCACCGCTAGCACCATGAAAAATTCTCATAGTGCTAGAGGTGACGTAATGAAGGTTACCGCAGTTCATCGGCAGACTCACAGTGAACGGAGCATGGGAACAGCTGGCAGTGACCGGTGGTAACTTCCATGAAGTTAGAGCTCGACACTGAAGCTGCGTCCCAAGCTCAATTAATTGTTTTCCTACATTCATGGCTGAAGTCGCATCATGCCACTACTCAGCCCTGTAATCCATATGAAGCAGAGCTGGACTTCTTTGTGGTACAAATGAATTGTCGTTGGACAGGTGAGGAATATGATTTTTCATTATTTTCATTTTTAAAGTAATAAATGGGAAAATGAGGGTGGGGTGTGTTTATTTCAATAAAAGGACTTTATTCTTACTGTGTCTTTCTTACAATATGATCATTTGGTTAGTTATGTGGGCAGTCTTAGAGACGCCTCTCCCTTACTAACCTCTGGGCTTGAGGTCAGATCACAATACAAAGCTGACCTCAACCCCATCCCTATTACCCCACTTGCCACCACACCAGGGCAAGTGGGAAGAGTGAGGCTTAGCATCAGATTTGATGCATCTAATCGATGCGCCATTTCTGGATCGGCTGAAGGCCGATGATGGTAGCCTGGGAGGGGGAGCAATATCCCTTGCCCCCAGGCTATTAGTATCAACACACAGCTGTTTGGTTAGCCTTTGCTTGTTACAATTTATAGGGAGACCCTTCGTCACTTTTTTCTGGGGACCCCTGTAAACTAACCAGTAAAAGCTAAGCAAACAGCTGTGAGCTTTTATCAATAGCCTGGGAACCTTTAGGGATAGTGTCCACTTTGCCAGATTAGTAACATCAGCACCCAGCCGTGATGGTTACCAAAATTACACGGGAGCTCACGCCAATTGTTTTTTATTTAATTCTAAATTTTACACACGATGTACACAGCGGATACTGAATACAACACCCATCATTGTTGCCTGGTCGTGCTGAGCTCAGGGAGACCAGGTGTCAATGATCAGAGCAGTCTTCAGCACCTGAGAAAAGCAAACTGTGCCTCTTTTTCCCGGTGCCGATACATGTCACCGTTTGTAATCAGTGTGCACGTGTGCATTATGTTTTGTGGCCTCTGATAAAAACTGGACATGACTGTGGGTTTTCACATGGACACATGGTCCGTATGGAAAACCTGACATGTGCTCACCACCATTGAATACAATGGGTGTTCGTAGTTTTGTTCCTTAAAAAACAGACCGCATACGGACATGAAAACGTGATGTGTGAAGAGGACTTAACTGTTTAAGGCCTCTGCAGGAGCAATGAAGAATTACACATTGCCTAAACAATGGAATGTCCATGTAATGGCCAAATGTGTCACATCCTCAAGAATGAAAGATATTGTTTTAGCTCAGCCCTTGCTTTCTTTAAGTCTCGAAATATTAAAATGGTCATCTGAAAATGAGTTTTCCAAGTCAGATAAGCCCTTTAAAGAATTTCACTGAGAAGGCATCTGCAGGGGGAAGCTGCAGAGGAAAGGTGCATGGTGCCCAAGTAAGTCAATTTAGTATCAAATACTATGAAAGGCATCAAGCAGACAACTGAATAAAAAAGCCTTTTACGTACCCCAGAGTAATACCTTTCTTCACTATTAACCTCTCAATGCGAAAACATTTATCTTTGGGTTTTATTTATTGAGTTGTCCATGCCTAGTTAAGAGCCTAAATGGTTATTGCTCTACTCAAACAGCTAAATCCAACAAGTACTGTTTCTACTTGTTGTTGATCCAGGTGTTTTAAACAAGTAGGTTTTAATTTACGATACTTCATTTCAGAAGAGGAAGATGGTGCATCAATCAGATGACCAAAAGGAGTATTATCAAGGAATCAATGCACTGGCAGGACAATAATTTGTCTCTGTCAAATATAAAACCACTTAGAGTGAACATGAGGATATACAGGAGCAATAGTGTAACATGAACCTGGATATGCCTAGGCCATTTGAAGAAAATATTGAACTGTGTCAACAGTTCTATTAAGAAAAAAAATGATAATGATAAATGGCAAGATATATATATTTATATATTAACCATAATATTAGGACTGTATATAAAGTAATAAAAAATGTATCCAATCCTATAAATCAGTTTAAAAAAAAAACAAAAAAACTTTTTTTGACAAACCAAAAAGTAGTGTTATTTTAAAAATCCATACTGTACAATGCTGCTACCAGATATTGACAGTGGCATTTAAGTGGTTAAACGGCAGTGCTATTTCTGGTCACTACTTGAAAAATAGTCTTACCAACTCTTGTCAAATGACTGCGTTATGCACATATAGTGCTGAACAGCCCGCCTTCCATCATAGGCGTTATATAATAGGCTGTTATCCAGACTCTGTGCATTGCACTTTACTGTGTGACTTATGTCCTAAGCAAGCCTTATTTGTGTGCTTTTTTCCACTAGGCAGCTAACACCTTCATCATCACTGTTTTTGTGATAGGGTGGCTGCTCTCATCAGTGGTAAGCACCTGTGCTGCTCCAGCCTTTATCTATGGGAGATTGCTGCATCCTGCTAGTGCACTGGTCATTTGACAAGATTTGGTAAGACTATTTTTTTCATGTTGTGTTTTTGCTAAAAAAAAAAAAAAAATTCAGGTTTTTATCCTTTTCTGTGAGTTTTGAATTGATGTCTAGTTAGATACTCGCAATATTAATGGGGACCCTTGACGTTGGGTTGCGAGCTTATCTGCTTTGGCCGAAATAGTAACCAATACCCCATGTGATGCATTTATCATATGCATCATTTTTTGCACTTTTTATCATTTTTTGCAGGATGCAGCTAGGCTCCTTTTTGATGGCTTGGTTTTCTGTGTTATGCACATATAGTGCTGAACAGCCCGCCTTCCATCATAGGCGTTATATAATAGGCTGTTACCCAGACACTGTGCATTGCACTTTTCTGTGTGACTTATGTCCTAAGCAAGCCTTACTTGTGTGCTTTTTTCCACTAGGCAGCTAACACCTTCATCATCACTGTTTTTGTGATAGGGTGGCTGCTCTCATCAGTGGTAAGCACCTGTGCTGCTCCAGCCTTTATCTATGAGAGCTTGCTGCATCCTGCTAGTGCACTGGTCATTTGACAAGAGTTGGTAAGACTATTTTTCATGTTGTGTTTTTGCTAAAAAAAATTTCAGGTTTTTATCCTTTTCTGGTCACTACTTGTCGTATAGGCATGTGTTGGCTGTATAACACAGCCTGCTCCATACACCCATACCCTCTCCATAGGGTAGAATACTGCTCTGAAGTGGAAAGAGAATAAGGACCATTTATTTTCATCTTTGCAGGAACTAAATGAAAAATTAAGCAACTAGGCTTCATTAAAACATTTCTTATCATTTTGCAGTGCGTGTAAATCTTTTTCCAAGAAAGGTGGTCTTCTAAATTGAAAACAAATCTGTCAGAGCTCTGATGGTCCTCCACCTCTCTGTTCTCACACATGAGATTTTATTGGACGACTGGTATCCATGGTTTTCACAGATAGCATTCATACCCAATTTATCCTATGGCGCTGTGGGTATGTCCAATTTTTCCTTGGACTGAGTGGTCCGAGGAAAGAAAAAAAAATCTTTGACAAGTCCAATTATGATCAGAGTGCTAGATTAAGATCAGCAATGCATGTCTATGGGTGCGTGGAGAACATTAGACCGAAATTGGATGACATCCGAGTGCAGTCCAAATTTCACAGACTGACGTAATGGAGAAGGGGGACAATTTTTTTGAATTAAAAAACAAGTAAAAATTATTTTTCCATTACAAGTGTCCATAGCTTGCTGTTGAATCACAGACATATTTTAAACTATAGTTAATTTTCTGTAAATCTGGAAAAAAGAAAGTGAAATAGTAAAAAACATTGAACTGGTGATCTCTGCTCAGAGCCTTTTTCCGAACTAAGTTGGTATCAGATTACTGGATGGCAGATCTAAAGAGATTTTATTACTAAACTCCATCGTCACATAAGGGTCCTTTGAGATCAGAGTTTTCATAATTTCATGCAAACATGCAGAAGGCGATCTGAAAAGAAAGGAAGCCGTCGCGGCAGCAACTTTCCCATCTAGGAATCAAACGTTTTAGTTTAGCATAACCAGAACCTTAAAAAGAGAGAAGCAGATGTGCCCGGCCTGCAGAACAAGGCACCGAAATAAGCTACATCCTGGCCGCAGGCATGAGGGGGTCTTCTACATTTAGCCATTTCCCTTTCATATTACAAAGAAAATCTACAGAACAATGGCACCACTCGGGACAGGTAAAGCCGAGATTATTAAGAGGCTGTACTAGATTAAAAAGCAAAAAAACATGGTAGCTTTTTTGCAAAAACAGTGCAACCCCTGATGGCAAGGAAGAAATTCTCTATAATTCTAATAATTCATGTTGCTCCCTTACACCTATAAGGCAGTTCTATGTTAAGTCTTTTGCTTTAAAAGCAGCATGCCATGTACAGTATATACAGTAAGGCATTTAAAAAGAATATTCCCATCACATACATTTATGGCATATCCAGAGCCCAAATCAAAAATGTATAGTAAATGTGCGTGCCTCCAATGAGATCCATAACCATCTCAAGAACAGGAACCGGTTGTATGTCATTTTCAGTACCGACAGGTACGGCTTATGTTGAAGAGATCGAAATACCCCTTTAAATAGGACAAAACTTGATCAACTGTGCCCGTGACTGGCTTCTATTTCAGCCAATCATGCCCCTTTCTTCCGACCGACGACATTATAGAGGGAGGTACATCTTTTAGGATCCTCGCCTATAGCATCCGCTACTGGTGTGGTGAACTTGTGTCATCCATGTATTAATTGGGCAATCATTCATCTGAAATACATAGCTCATCTTTTCCCAATAAAATCAAGCTTTGCTGGTGGTCTATGCCGAAAGGCCTAAATGGCCTTCAATAAAAGCTACATTAAAGGGAACCGGTCACCTCCAAATATGGCATTAAGCTGCACATGTAGTGAGAAACTCTAGCTAATTAGCATCTAATTAAAACTCTACAGATTTAGTCTTCCTGCAGCCGTTCGCTTCCAGACATAGTGGCACTGGGTAAAGTCACCGTTTTATTATCACTCCCCTACACCTTGATCGACAGCCTGCTCTCCAGCATGTGTTTGCAGCAGGCTGTCAAAGTGCCAGGGTGTGAGAACAGCACGCTCACAGTGCAGAGAATGGAGACTGGAAGCAAGCAGCTACAGGGAGGATAGAATTTCATTTTCTCCCTGTAGCCGCTGCTCCAGTAAGGCAGTAAAACTTGATTTAAACACTATTTACCTGCAGATTACTCCGTTAACACCAGGTAAACAGCGTTTTTTTGGGGTGACAGCTTCCCTTTTTAAGGCTGAGGCTATGTGGCAACAAAGATCACAGTTTGCCACTGCTATGTCACTGCAGCAAAATCTAGATGAATAGGGTCATATTGCAACCCCTAGGGTACTGAGAAAAGCACGGCGTAAAACATTAAAGTGGATCTGACTTTTTGTGACTTGACTGTCATGGTACCTAAGCTGATGCAATCCGGACTGCACTCTTTGGCTAGTTTCACACTAGCTTTCGGCAGGGCTGCGGAGGGCTGCGTAGTTCCTCCATTAAGCCACGCCCACTGCCGGACCTCTTCCTTCAGCTCCGTCTATGCTGGCATGCGTCCTGCGTACCAAATCTTTAACATTGGGTACGCAGGCCATGCAAATGTTACACTGCAATGCAGCGCGGATGACCTGAGTTATGACCAAAGTCATCATGTAGCCACAATCTAAAAAGTACATACCATGGAATATAATCTCAAGCAATTGGCTGTAGTCAACATATTCCTCTTCCTAGAAGTCAGGCCCAGAAAGTGGTGGTAATGCATTTTTTTTTAATGCGAGTGCCAAAAATCCACAAGAACAGATCCAGCATGTCTACTGCTTGCCATCTGGAGTTGCCTACTGCAATGTGTGGGTCAGCAGGGAGCCCTTCAGACTAATGCATAATTACAATGCCTTCATTGGCCCAATACCTTACTGCATTACAATCCATATCATCTAATAATTCAGTACAAGCAGTCTAATGTTACTTTAATTGTAGCATCATTGTCCATGGAAAATAGGAAGAGAAGGCAGGTAAATAATGAGTAAATCAGCCCGAACCCGACAGAAAATATTCACATTTTGTAATATTTTCTAACAGTACTGATGGATGAAAAATGCAGACACTGCCCTCTTGTGGGAGTTTACAGAACTTCACAGTATGTGTCACGAAAAATGTTTCGCATATAGATTTGCAGTAATCTCAATAGCGACACTCGAAGGTGGAATTAGAAGCAAAGCTTTACATGGGAGATGGGATGAAACTATTATTATTCTGTTTCACATACATAAGAGAACAAAACTTCTGTTTGTGATTATTTTTATCTTTTTTTCCATAAGCAAAAATAAAAAAATGATGGCACAAACACAAAATTGTATAGGTAGAACAATATAGTGCAATACAAGCAAACCCAGAACTCCTGTAACTGGAAGGTCACATACAGTTTGGTCCAGAAATATTTGGACAGCAACCGAGTCTTCATGATTTGGTCTCTGCATACTGCTAGTTTTTATTTAAAATGAAATAATGGAGATATAATTGAAGTGTAAACTTTCAGGTTTAATTTAAAGGGTTAAACAAAAATATCCTGTGAAAGGTTTAGGAATTGCAACCATTTTTCTACAAAGCCTCCTCATTTCAGGGGCGCAAAAGCAATTGGACAAATTAACGTTACCATAAATAAAATATTTGCTTGTGGGTCTTTCTGCCTTCAGTTATGTCTCAAGCTTGTGAAATGCATACTCTATAGGGGTTGGGATCTGGTGATTGACTCAGCCAGTGCAGAATATTCCACTTCTTTGCCTTAAAAACCTCCCGAGTTGCTTTCGCAGTATGTTTCGGGTCATTGTCCATCTGTCCTATCAATCTTGGTGCATTTGGAGGAATCTGAGCAGACTGTATAGCCCTGTACACTTCAGAATTCATCTGGCTGCTTCTGTCATCAGTTACATTATCAATAAACACTAGTGACCCAGCGCCATTGGAGGCCATGCATGCCATCACACTGCCTCCAATATGTTTTGCAGAGGATATGGTGTGCTTTGGATCATGAGCCGTTCCAAACCTTCTACATACTTTCTTATTCTCGTCATTCTAGTACAGGTTTAGTCTAGGTTCTTCTGTCCAAAGAATGCTTTACCAGAACGAGCTGGCTTCTTCAGATGTTTTTTGGCAAATTCTAATATGGCCTTTCTTTAATTTTTAAAGCTGATTAATGGTTTGCACCTTGTGGTGAATCCTCTGTATTTGCGCTCATAAAGTCTTCTCTTTATGGTAAACGTAGATACTGAAACACTAGTTACTAATGAGAATTCTTCACTTGGGTGGATGTTATGAAGGGGTTTTTCATCACAATGTAAAGTATTCTGCGATCATCCACCCCTGTTGTCTTCCGTGGACATCTAGGCTTTTTTTTTGGAGTTCCCTAAATCACCACTGCTTCTTGTTTCTGCAGACTCTACCAAACCGTTGATATGGCCACTCCTAAAATTTCTGCTATCTCTCTGGTGGATTTCTTATTTTTTCCAGCCTAATGATGGTCTTTGTCAGTTCACAGCAACAGCTTTGAAGTGCAAATGCCACATCTGGAATCAGCTCCAGAACTTTTATCTGCTTAATTGATAATAGATAAATGATGGAAAATTCCATGCAGCCCATTAAAGAGCATTTGAGATAATTGTCCAATTACATTTGGTCCCTTTAAAGAGAGGCACCCACATATTAAAGAGCTGTAAGTCATAAACCCTATGACGACACAGCATTTATTCTTAATTATGCCATACGTATACTTAGTAGGCCCAGGGACAGGAGCTATTGTTCATGCGAGTCTGAACGTTGACTCTTGCTGTAGATTAATTTTATGTTTGTGAATTATTGAATGGCTGCTGCTTACCTATATCAGCCCCTACAGCTTATTATTTTGCCATATTTGGAGGACAAGGACGCATAGTAATTGAACAATCGATGTTTGCTAATATATTTATTGCCCATTGTAGAATTCCATGTAGCTTGTTGACCTGTAAACAGTGAAGGACAAACTATGCAGTTTGATTGAGTACTTGAACAATAAGAGTTGACCTCATCCCACCGACCTTTGGATGATGACCTGGCTGACAGCTGTGGGTATAAAAAGGGACCTCTACCCTTCTGCAGAGAGACACTGCAGAAGAGCAGCCAGGACACCATGACTCCAACTGGAGGGATACAGGTTTGAGAGATTCTACAGGATTCCAGCTTAAGAGACCACCGCCCTAGCTGGAGGAATACAGATCTGCTCCATTGACCCATCACTGATCATCCAGTCACCTGGCCACATGGAGACATTCGTAGAAGCCAGGTTGGGACAATGAGGTCACCTGGCCACATACCTCAATGGACTGTCAGCTTCCTAAGCTTGTCATTATCTCCTCTCTGCAGGGTGCCACTTGTGGGGGCAGTCGGCCCTGGATGCCTTGAATATGCAACTGCTCTAATCCCAGCGAGCTAGCGGAAGAGTGAGACTCTGTACTTTGAACCATCTTGTGTATTTGCTGGGACTGTTCTATGTGTTATTCTGTGTTGGTGGTTCAATAAAGTATTGCCACTCTGTTTTACCCTCATCCTGTGTTCTCTGAGTAGCATTATGCTCACGAGGAAGGAGTGCGGGAGTTCAGTGGGATGAGCCTTGGTCTGTGTGGTCTTTCTAAAGACAGTCAGGTCAGCTGACGGGAGTACTCCCTGACCCTCATGTCTCCACAAACCCCTACTCCAATTAGCTTGTGAATACCCTCAAATTAAAGCTGAGAGTCTGCACTTTAAGCTCATATTGATTATATGACTGTCTTGAAAATGTTTTGGTAAACAACTAAAATGCCAAAACTTGTGTCCCTGTCCAAATATTTCTGGACCTAACTGTATATCGACATCTGTGGTTTTCCTGCTCTATATTCATGTTGTACTGAGGACAGCATGAAGTTGACAGTAATGGATGGTAGCCAATGCAACAAAAATGTGATAAAAGGAAGGAAATAATTCACACCCCAAGGGGAAATTAAATTTGTTTCAGTGCAAATGGAAAAAATAAAATTCAGCAGTGATCTTTAATGGGCAGAATCATCAAGTAGTCAGGTTAACCCAAAACACCTGGACGCCATGTATTCTTTTAGGCAATGTAAACAGCAGCAGAATGAATGGTATTAATATTAAGGATGTTAACTAGATGGGTGCTAGCTTCAGTTTGTAGGAGGCTGCGTTTGTGAACACAGCAGGTAATATTCAGAAGCCATAAAGCATAATGGAGTCCAGCTGTGGCATCAGTCCAGACTGGAATACACTGGTGATCGAATACATAAAGGAAAATGCATGCTACGTCTTTACTCTCAGTTTTATCAGCAGTCATCATGGCCCTCATAACTAAGGCACGTAGATTAAGCATTGTCATACCTTGTACTTCCCTTGGTCACAGCCACACAGCGTGCTCTCCATTGTATAACTCCTCTGGACGCCCAGTTCCCTCCATACCACCACACGGGCAGTGGACTCTTTGGATCTTTCCACTACAAAACTACAGCTGCTCATAGAAAATGCTGGTGCAATTTGGCTCAGGGCTTTGGGAAGAGTCTGTATGGAAGAAAAAGACATAGAGATCATGAGACTTTATTCTGATTTCAAAATTAGCTAGAAAACATTAAGTCTGCTGTGCCCCATTCTGGCAATCCGTGGGGGTCCCTGCAGTCGGACCTCCACCATCTATAAGTTATCACATATCCCGGTTATAATTCGGACAACCCCAAGGAAGCTGAAAGTAGCTCTTCTGTTTCCATCCACTTTTTTTTTGTAACACGCATTTAATAAGTTAGCTAGAAGTAGTGGACATATTGGAAGCAGCAAACAAGCCTGCAGGACTGGAGTATTTGTCAGTTACCATGAAGATACATAGGTGTGCATAGGAGCTGTAGACACAAAACAATAGGACACTTTTAGTGAAAAATGTCTGCGCAATTGCTTCTGTTGTCAGATGCACTGGAGCCTTTATTCCTCTCTGGCCAAGGGTGCATATCAAATTATGGCAGGGAATGCCTTCTGTAGCTACACATGTACATGGCTGTATCAGTGATCTAGGCATCGGACATAGCAGATTTGTGCTGTACGTACCCTGTATCCGCTATCTTCTACTATATCACAGGAGGCAGCGCTGACATTTGTGTGCCATACCGTCTCTTTAATACTGCAGCCATACATGAACACATTTTTCTTGCGGGAATGGCCATGGTAATCACAGTAAACCTAAAAAAAAAAAAAAAAAAAAAAAAAAAAAATCAACCCATGAATAAAAATACAGCCTAAATATTAAAGTAGTAGGGGCAGCCATGAGGAAAGAGTCAGTCTAGGCTAGAGAAAAGGAGACTCCCCTACTGCATATCAAGCATGCACCCATATCAAAAAGTGTCGCCTTTATACAGACATGTTAATGGGGCCTAACAGATGTGTCTGACCGTGCAGGAACATGGTCTGATCACACCACAGCTCCTGGGCAGGGGAAAAGCAAAAGAGTATACAGACAGGACAGCAGGGGATCACAGCTGATTCTTTCTGTGAGGTAAAGCAAGTTTTTAAACCGTCTGTGAAATGTTTTGCAGTAGTCAGACACAGCAGGGCCACATTTATAAGATTATCTCAGCACAGGGACATTTGTTTTTAATACATTCAATTGTGGAACTTATTATTGTTCCAAGATCTATCAAATAAAGTGTACTTTGTTCGCAATACAAACCCTTTAAAAGTCGTTTTCCGGGAAGAGAAAAAAAAACATAATTAAAGGAAACAATTGGAAGTCGATGTCTGGGCAACTTTCTAACGCTATTATGGTAACTTGCAGATTAGCCCTATATCTGTAGGTCAAAGGGGTTCTCCAGGAACAGGTAAATCAAATAATGAAAGGAAATGTAGTCATAAATTAAATGGAGATGCTAAGGGAGCTGCACGGAAACTACAACCTTTACTACAAAAAGATGCCCGATTACAATCCATATTTCCAGACCCCCCTCTACTATGTTTTAGGCAGCCCCCAAATCTAAGAGACATCATTGTCAGAATCTCCCTGTCCTCCCCAACAGCTGCAGGAACCTTTCCTTGCAACCAGAAGAAATGCAAAACCTGTCCATTTATAATGACCACGGACAAGATAAAGATCCCCAACTCCCATCAGGACTACAAGATCCCAGGTACTTTCAGCTGCATCACATCTAATGTGGTGTACCTAATTATATGTACTAAATGTCCAACTGGGGTCTGTATGTGGGGGAGACGGGGCAAAAACTGAGAACTAGGATGAATTCTCATCGCCACACAATAAGAGAAAAAATAATGGATCTACTTGTGGCAAAACACTTTTGTATGCCCGGTCATAGCATGATGGATATGGAATTACTTGTATTAAAATCTAACTTTAAATCTGAAGAGATAGAAAGGTTTGGGAAAGGTAAGCTCATGATGACCTTTGAAACTTTCAGTGCTGGAATGAATATATCACACGGATTCATGTCCTTTTACATCAATTAAGGAATCTGCTTCTCTGACCTTCTAGGGGCATCAAAACACAATAGCAGACTCCAATCAGAGGGCAATAAAACATTCACACTCCTTATCTATGAACTGTTCCAATATTTATGTTCATCCCTATCCCATAATGACAGTTCTGCTTCACGTCACTTGTCTTACCTATTGCATTATTTCTGTGCTGTGTTGTGTATAAATATGTGATTCTTCAGTTTTTGTTTTAGTCTTTGCCTGATGAAGAGACCTGAGTAGTCTCGAAAGCTTGCAATTTGTTACCATCTTTTCAGTTAGTTATTAAAAGGTATCAACCACTGAGGACTCTCAATTCTAAATATTTTTCTTCCTAAATGTATGTAATTAGTAAATCACAATGGTTTTGTTTAGGGAGGTAATCACTATGTAATTAAAATGGCCGCTGTCTTATTCCACAGAGAAACCTGTCCTAGTCCTTCATATGTAGGAATATGTGCCCCAATAATACCTCCGCACCTCTGCGGTCTCCAGTAGTATTAGTGGGGCACATTTCCCTACATGTGAAGGACTAGGACAGGTTTCTCTCAGTGAAAGAAAACTGCGGCCATTTTAATTCTATTGTTATTATCTCGGTAGACAAAACGATTGTGGTTTGCTAATTAAATGTATTTAGGAATTTATTTTTACTGACATTTCCTTTATTTTTCCAGATTCATCTCTGGTTTATTTTTTCCATCGAAATAGCCATTTTTTTGAGGGCAGAGTTGTAGATTCATTTTACAGGAAAATGTACTAGAAACCAGGAATTAAGGGGTAACATTTCTCCTTGTGGAGAGTGACAAGCTAGGCCTGAAATGCCTGAGTGAGGAGACTTATAGCCATGCATGCTCCTTTGGCAAATTAAATATGAAAATTACCGCTTCAGAGAGGAAAAGGACTAGAACTTCAGTGCCATCTATTGGAAGTCAATATAGACTCTTTAACAAGCCTTGCCATATGACTTAGGATAAAAGCCAAATCACAATCTCAATTTGTAGACACGGTCTCTCTGAAGAGGCAATTTGCATATTTTATTTCCCAGAGGAGCATGCATGGCTATAAGTCTCCTCACACTGACATGCCATTCCTGGCTTGTCACTCTCCATAAGGAAAAAAGTTACCCTTTAGATCCCAGTCATCTAGTTAAATCACATCTCATAGTTTGCACTGACGAGGTGCAACACAGTGCCTGCAAACTGAGAGTCTGATTTGGCTTTAGCTTTAATCCCAAGTCATATTACAAGGCTCATTAAAGGATCGATATTGACTTTTAGGATTGCTAAAGAACCAGGAAAAACCACAATTCCACTATAGTTTTCTTTTTGTCTTTATTTTAAAGCATTGTGCTGTAAAAGTGAGCTAATAATAGAAATATTAAAGGATTTTATGTTAAAACAGTTTTTACATTTTTAGCTCAATGGACCTTTATGAGGGTTTGCTATTCGCGTGGCGAGTTCATGTTTTTATTGATAACATTTTAGGATAGATACAATTTGATTGCTTTTTTCCACATGTTATGGTGAAGTTGTGAAGACCAAAAAACTGCAATTCTGGGTAGAGGGTGGGCGCACTGGCACATGAAACGGGATGACCCAGACCATGCATTTCAAATGCTGCTGTCAGAGATTAACAGCAGCATTTAAGGGGTTAACAGTGGAGCGGAGTTTTAAAAGAAGCAGATGCTGGCAACGTAACAAAGCCAGCATCTGCCAGGTATGGTGCAAGCTGAGCCCCTGAATCCGCATCATACACGGAACACAGACACTGGATAGGTCAGTGCGTTGAATGTTGGGGAAGGGGTTAATGTAGTAGGGTGAAATCCATGGTGAATTCATATGTAATGAGATAGCCTAAATGAGCAAATCAACCACAGCAATTTTAAATATGACACACTAATCTCTACAAGTCCCTACGATTTTCCGTTTTTGCTGTTTAATCCCTTCTAAGAGCCATAACTTTTTGATTTTTCCATGGACATATATTGTACATAGGAGAGTTTGTTTTTTTGTGGACAAGTTGTAGTTTTGAAGAACACAGAAAAAAATTTAAGTGGGATAAAACGGTGGAATTAAAAAAAAAATCCAATTCCAATATTGCATTTTGGGTTTTGCTTTTACAAAATTCATTGGGTTGTAAAACTGGCCTGGTAATTGGATTCTGGAGCTTAGTGAGACTACTGTGATTAAAAAAAAAAAAAATAAACCTTAAGATTTTTTTCTGTTTTAATGTTATGTTAAAAAAAATTCAGACCAAGAATTGGTTTGTGTAGTCAATGGACCTGTTCTTGATTTTTGTACTCTGAGTAGAGATTTTTTTATTAATACCTTTTTGTTGTAGTTTTTTTATTTTAAAATTTAAACCTATGATCATTTGATTGCTTTTATTATAAAACTGCAGTATTAAGGGATTTAGTTAAATTAAGATTCTCCTTTGAAGCCAAGCCAAAGTTCAGAGGCTGTGTTTCATCAGAGGACAGCCATGAGGGCCTTCAGTAGACCTGGCTGCCATGGTAATCCTCAAGAAACACACAAATGTCATTGATTGACAGTGGCATCTGAATGGTTAAAGAGCAGAGACGGGAGCTGGCAGTATGACATGGACGGCATCTACCAGATATGATGCTGGCTCAGTTTCTGAGCCTGCTATATACATTCTGTGCCCATATGATGTAAATGTATATGGTCGCAAAGGAATTAATGAACCATGGACAATATTTGGTGCCAGTCTCTGTACAGTTATGGATTTACACAACACAGGTTTTTGTCCTCTATTCCAGCATTACATACCAGAGGAACACGCTTGATAGATGCCAAATACTGCAGGAGGCCCTTGGTATGGTAAATTGTAGGATGTAAATCGGCATTGGGGCTTTGCCACTGTCTGTTCAGATCTTCTCCACTTAAGGAACAACGATGGCTAGGAAGAAAAAAGACGCTTCATTATTTCCTTACTGATGTTCCACAGCCTACACAATAAATTACTTTATATATACTTGTGCTGCATTAATACCAGCTACTTACTTCCCATTGATCACACCATCTGGTTAAGCATAGGAACAATTTTAAAAATGAAGGATTCCCGAAGATGCTGTGCAGTGGGACTGTTCCCCATAAGAAATTCCAGCGTGCCTTTCATTACCCAGCTAGCATTCGTCTCTCCTGGGTGAACTCTGGATGTTAAGAAAATGTAGGGACGGTTTCCTGTACAGAAAAAAAAAATACATAGAGAAAAATTACAATTCATTTAGGAAATATTTTTTATACATTATGGCCTATCAGAGGTTTAATCTCAGCATTCAAAGAACTTATTTTAACAGATGCATTATACAAAATGTAAAAATGATGTCTAGCACCATTGAATGCCTGTATGATAAGTATTCTAACTATTTATATACAAATTCCATATAGAATTTTTTTTTTTTTTTTTGTAAAAAGGGATCAGCTTTTTCAACAGTTACATAATAAGGTCTATACACCTTGGATAGTTGTCATAACACCCATACACCCATCGTTACTGTGTTCTTCATGGTGAAGAATGAGTGAGTCGCTGGAAGAAATCCAACGTGCCCAATCTTCATTTTCCTCATCTAAATAAGTATGTATGACACTGAAGATTAAAAATACATACGCCATCAAAAAGCAAGTAAGAATGGCCAACATGGAAATAAACAAGCCTCGGCTTTATTGAGGATTCTCATCTAATTTTTATATGAAGATTGCATTTTCAGATGCCTAACAGCATCGTTTCATTCTCAAGCCCCTCATTCCTGTGTTGAAGTGTAATAAACATTGGTCTTCCCTGGAAGGAAGATCTCACTGGAGTGAAATAATGCACTTTAACTCAATTATAAGCGCCATCATCAGTGTCTGAAATGGTGCAAATCACCAGCTGAGGAGGCCTGGGACTGGACAGAATATTCTTCATCGCTGAAAGGTGATGTCTGGGAGGAAATAAATGATTGTGGGGAGACAATTTCAACTTACGAAACTGATAGACATGCTCGTAGTAATTGGACTCTGGCATAGCAGTTATGGTGACTACCGGGCATCCATTTCCAGCTAGTGTTTCACATAATACATCATGGCGATAATAGATCTGCTGGGGATTATGCAGAGACTCCAGTTTTTGAAGGTGCATCTTTGGAAACACAAAACATCAAATTGTTTTCTAAAGTATTAAAAAAGCATTAGCGAGTAAGATTTCCACAGAGAATATGCAAGAAGGTGCAGGGAAAGCCGCACCATATCTTGTGAATTTTGGGGCAGATTTTCTTTGCCCAATTCACTGCAGGGATAATGTGTCTATATGGCATGTCATTGCTGGAAGACAGGATATATAAACTGGTGGGGGACCAAGCTAGCGCCAACATGGGAGTGATAAAAGAAAAAGTGAAATGTTGAGTTTGCGGCTTTTTTTTTTTTTTTTTAAATATTTTACAATTGTATGGATCTATGGATATTAAATAGCACAATTTGCAACAATAGGACTAAATGTTGGATTTCCACTGACTTATGTACATTTTATTTCTATCTTAGGCTTTATGTGTTTAATTTCTAGTGTGAACATGCGCCTACACGTTGTCTATATACTCCAGTTCATTTCTTTTGGTTTCGCTTTAGGTTCTTGCACTCTGTGTACACAAGGGTGAGGCCTCCCTTTTTTTCAGCTTTCCATAGCTGGGTGTCTACAGTTAGGCCTTGGTCCTGCCCAGCCCTTATTCACATTGAGGTCATTTTTGACACAAGGTTTTAATACTAGAGGTTAGGACAGTCACGATTGGGTACACTATGGCGCTTGTGAGATGTCTATTGCACTTTTTTAGATCGAGGACAGAGTTTACTAACCATTTATATGCCCTATTGATTGTACTTCTTTACAGCAGGGTATATGTTCATTTTGTTTCTATCTTAGGTTATTTCCATTGACTTCAATTAAGAAAATGTGCAACATATCCTTACTCAATCTGAAAGTGAAACTGACATGTTGAGTTTTACAAATCCGCAGCATGGGTCAATTTCTATGTGGAAAATCTCTGCAGGATCAGCCTGGATTTCAATTCAAGGATTCAGATCAAAAATACTTTATTTTTTTATTTTTCTAGTATGCAAAAAAAATTAAAAAAGTTTAATCAGTGATTTCCTCATATAAATTCTAAAGCTTCTTCTATCCACTACAAAGCATAGCCACAGACAGCACACGGATAACAATTTGTGTTGTTACTGATGTTTCTCGGATTTATAGACTTGTATGGGTAATTTTGATCTGTGACTCTGACATGTTTCCAGGATTTCTTATTTCTTACAGCAAAAAACACGGAGATTTTAACAGCCACACAGACTATAATACGAACGTGTTCTAACCATCAAAAACACTGAATTCTTGGATGTCTGAATGAGGTCTAAAGAAAACATTCTGGATGAAAAGATACAATACAATGTACAGTTTAATAATTTTATTGAAAGTCAAGTTAGTGGCATATATACAGTGCTAATGTACAGTAACTGAGCTGAGAGGCTGGGCTATTGGAGATAGACTGCTTGTTACTTAAAGTCTTTAGTCATTACGTTCCCACTATCTTTTCTGTCAAAGTGTACTTTTGTTTGCTCAACGTAGCACCATAAAATACTCGCCTTTTTACAGCAGTCCCAAAGACAAAAGTGGTGGCGGTGCAAAGACTAACTTTGCTCCATTCAGTTGGGGCTCTGCAGAAAGCAGAGACTTGTTCTCTGGATCGCTGGGAAGGGGTCACAGCAGTAAGACCTCCAAGCAATCAGTCGGCAGGACGTTGGCTCAGTTTTTAGAACTGCAGCCTTGCAGCGCTGGGGTCCTGGGTTCAAATTCCACCAAGGACAATACGTGCAAGGAGTTTGTATGTTCTCCCCGTGTTTGCGTGGGTTTCCTCCGGGTTCCTCCCACACTCCAAAGACATACTGATAGGGAATCTAGATTGTGAGCCACAATGGGGACCATGCTGATAATGTTTGTGGAATTAACGGTGCTATACAACTGAGTAAAATAAATAAGTAAATAAATCAGTAACATATCCCCTCTCCTATCGATAGGTGATAACTGACTATTTTGGGAAAACCCCTTAAAGGGAATTTGTTGCCTGGTTTTTGCCACCTAGTCTGAAAGCAGCATGATGTAGAGACAGAAAACCTGATTCTACTAATATGTCACTTACTGGGCTGCATGTTGTAATTTTTATAAAATCACAGATTTATCACCAGATTTATCTTCACTAAAGGATAAACCTGCCATCATGTAGTCTTCCATATTCATGAACTCTGCATAACTCTGAAGATGCCAGCTTTAAAACGCGCGTCGGGGTGAGGAGACGCCACTCCTGACTATGAGGTGAATCCTCTACCTCCCTATCTACCTAATGCACAAACCGTTTCTATACACGTGTTTTCTCTCCTCACTGTCAGGTACTAGGTAAAATGCTATAGGGATACACATACTCACAATTATTTTTACCTGTACTATGGGACTTGGATTTGTTTGAAATTGCTACCTTCTCTTCAGATTTGACATGAATAGGGAGTGTGATCTTTACATTGTTTCAAGTTTCAGGAGTTTTTTTTCGGTAAGTGCTTTATTTACCAACATAATTCTTTTAACTAGCCCTAGAACTTTACCTCTGATCTAGCTATTATCACATTTATACCTCCCTCCAATTTTTACCCATTGTCTAAGAATGGTACATTATTCCTCTTAGTGATATAAACACCTGTGAATACAAGTCTCAATTCTTTGGAGCTTATGGCATCTCCCCTGTGAGGTACTCTGCTTTTTTACTTTCTTGATCATGTGTTTTTTTTTTTTATATTAATTAATAAAATTATACATTTTTTTACTATAATGGATCTCTTTTCCCTGGGTCTATAGAGACAAGTGAAAGATTTCTAAAATCGAGTGTAGAAAATTGTGTTACTAGTCCAACTAAGGGATTTTATTATTTTTTTGCTCTGAATTCACGGTTAGCTTTTAGAACTTCAAAACAAGAAAAGAAAAACGAACTATTGTTAGACAATATTAAATTTAATGATGAAAACACACAGAAAAATGAATAATCTTACCTTTAATGTGGAATATGTGTAAGGATAGTGATATGCAAAATAGCAGACGTCATCTTTGTGCAGAAAGCTGACAGTAAATGTCAGAGTATAGTAGGACTTTCCCTTCTGACCGCCAGCAGCTATGGAACTTCTGGAAAAATGGTTTCTATTGGGGAAAATATACAAGTTGACACCAGGGAAATCAAGTATGGCCATGCAGCCCGATTTTTAGGAACTCCTTTTTTTTTCCTCTAAATTAGTATCCCATTTACTAGAGACGAGTGGATCAATTCACAGGTCCCCAGTGCAGCATCCAGATCAGTGGCACCTGCTGTTAGATAGGAGGACCACAAATCTTACCCTATGGCATCTCCGGCGCAGCATTTTATACTTCAGGGCCCTGGCTAATCAGAAGCCACGTAGGGGACGCCGGAAGGTAAGAGTTCCATGGGCCTCCTGCCTAGCAGCAGCTACAACTTACCTGGACACCGCACCGGTGTCACACAAACAGATCCGCTCATCTCTGCTGACCGCTTTGCGGCTTTATGGCTTTACATGATTATGGATTCTGTACTTTGCAGTTTAGCTTGGAAATTGATCTTGGTATAGAGAAAAAAAATATACAAAAACAGAACAGTTTTTTTCTTTCCAGCATTTTCATCCTATGTAGGCACGACATATATTTCATACACTTAAAAAAAAATGTAGATAAGAAGATGAGGGTAGGTATCAGTAAATAAATTGAAGTTCTATCACAATAAAAAAGGATTTACTTACTTATAATAACAAATATCTGTTCCAACACGGATCCACCAAGGCCGGGAAGCCAATGCCTCCTGTACAGAATACATAAGGGGCTGCATACCTTTGTATAAAACATACAAAAAATATATTTTACTACTAAATTTATTGGTTATTATCAAATTGATTTATCTGATATAACGGTTTCAACTCCACTATGTACTATGTAATAAAAAAGCTCTTCCTCTGGATCCTTAGAAATTTACCTCATTCTCAATATTTAGGGCAGCTAAGGTAGTGCAACAAAAGAAAAGTACAAAATCTACAACGTTGTCTAACACATGTATGATTTTATAAAAAATAACAGCTGGCAGCTGTATCATATTGCTAAAAGATTCTTTTTTATTTACTTAATAGTTCTAAATATATATTAATAGCACCAACATTTTCCCCCACACTTTACTACCATTTAGAGGGTATATACAAAGCAAACTAATAAATAAATCAGAGGGCAGCATAGAAATAGGGTGGAGACAAAAAAATTAAAAACCTGACAATGGTCCTGCAAAGTTTTGTAACAATGAAATTATACACAAAGCGTTGTAAGTCAGTCACCAACCAGTATCTAGAACATAATCTGATTGTCTAGGGTAAAGCATTCCAAAAAACTTGTGCAGTACAAGAAAAATTTATGAAGAAATTTAGACTTTGGCAAAACAGATAACAGTCAGCTCAATGACTGTCTGCAGATCATACCATCCCCCAGCTATCTCTCCTTACTTCCCCTCACAAGAATGATAGACTCAGCCAAGTGCTCCTGTGTCCTCTATGCTAGAGTCACTGCCAGATTCTTCTGGCGGCTTATCTCAGGGATAACAAAAGAATTGTCAGATAGAAATCACACATGCTGGATCCTGTTTTTCCAAAACTGACATCACCGGTTGCGGGAAGAGTTTGAGACCCCTAACACATTAGTGGTCGGCTTATGTCATAATGGCGGGTTCAGCCGATGATAGTGTAATGTGTATGGTGGCCTTTATATCACTAGCAGAACATAGTGCACAGGTTGGTAGATTGATGAGGGTGAAAATGTATGGAGGGCAGCACTGTGAATTGCTTTGTTGGTAAGCACGTCCTATTATGAAAGCACAAATTGAATATGAATCAGATGGGGAACCTAGCGGTCAAACCTAGAAGAAAGGGGTTATGTCTCCTTCATCTTAACAATGCCACACCAAACCCAGCGATGTTGAAACTGCAGTTAATCTAAAAAGGGCTAAAATATATTCAAGATCTCAGCTTACAGACCATAACTGTACGTATGTTCAAGATAACACACATACACACAGTAAAACCTATGGACAAGCCGTACACAAGAGTAGCCATGCAACAGAGACAGCTGTTGCCCAAACACCAGTGTGCTCAGCCAAATGTGCATGTATTCTCAATGGGGAAAGGGGAATAATAATAATAATAATAATAATAAATAATACTACTATCTCCTGTAAAAACAAAAAAATGGACATGTCTTCAAACAGAAGCTGGACTGACATCTGTCTGAGATGGTTTAGTGAATCATGCATTGAGCCGGGGGTTGGACACAATGATCCTGAAGGTCCCTTCCAACTCTACCATTCTATGAGTCTATGTTTAAAACCAATATGCCTGATCCTTCTTTATCTTCTACATCTGTCCTCGCGAGTTAGTTGAGAGGACCCCCATGCCCATTACATGATCAGGCAGTTCATCAGAAGGTCTAATGTGTATGGACACCTATAGCGATGAGACAGTATTGTTTTTATATCGATTGTTTATTTTCTCGGCTTCCAGACACTGCTCGGCTAAAACTACAGTCAGAGCTGGAAGTCAGACGTAACACGTACTTGGAAGAGATGTTTTTCAATAATCAATCAGAAGGGGCGTGGCCTGAGGGAGATGTGAGCAGACGCGTGCTGCAGGAGCTCCCGCTGGATATATCACAGTTTGATAGATTGCAGCCACTATTTAGCTGTTAAATTCACATTCCTTGGAGAGGGTGCTGACCCTGACCACAGGCTCTGTAAATCAGGAGTGCACAAGCAAATGGCTGGGAAGAAAGGAGGCAAAAGGCCAGCAGGTGAGTCGGAGAAGAAGGCACAAGATGGCGCCGGTGGAGAAGATGTATTGATGGCGGGCCCGGAGGAGGATGGGGGAATCCCCAGCAGGTCAGATGCAGTGTCTAAACTGCGGAGGTTCGCCAGGCTGGAGGAAGATAAGCAGTGTCCGGCACGTGCAGGTAGAGGTCAGAGGGGGCTTGCGGGGAATGCAGAGGAGCCAGAGGAATCTGGTGTGGAGGATGGTGAGGAGAGTGACTGCGAAAGCCGGGAGGAAGACCAAGGAACTATGAAATGGGAGAGAGGTGAGATGGAGGAATGTAAGCGGCAAATGGGGGGGGATGGTGATCCCAGAGGAGCCCACATTAAAAGACTTGTTCAAGCTGGCACTGCACTCTCACACTACTATTACTGAGGTGGCAGCACAGCTGGGGGTCCTACAGGCCAGCATGTCTAAGTTACAGCACTCCATGCATGTCACTAAGGAGAGGATGGGGGAAGCTGAGAAACGTATTAGCACTGTGGAAGATACTATTGCAAAATCTGACAAGCAGCATCAGCGTATGGCCACTGCAATGTCAGCTGTGCAGGCAAAGACTGATGACCTAGAGAATAGGTCAAGACGTAACAATGTGCGGATTATTGGGGTGCCGGAAAAAACGGAAGGCTCTGCACCCACCGAGTTCTTTGAACAGTGGCTGTTGAACACTATTGGCCAGAACAACCTGTCCCGTTTATATGCCGTGGAAAGAGCTCACCGTGTCCCCGCATTCCCCCTCCCCCCTGGCCGTCCTCCAAGACAAGTGCTTGTCAAGGTTCTGCATTATCGGGACAGGGATGCTATTCTTCGCTTTTCCAAGAATCATCCGGACCTGAAAATCAACGGCTCCAGGATTTCCATTTACCTGGACTTCTCTATGGAGGTTCAAAAGCAGAGGGCCAAATTCGTTGACATTAAGAAGAGGTTGAGAGCCCTGGGTGTGCCGTACTCAATGATATATCCGGCTAAACTGAGAGTGGTAGACGGGGACACTGTCCATTTCTTCCCGGATGCAAAGGAGGCCCTTAACTGGATGGACAGCAACGAGACGCGTCTCCGCAAGGCAAATTCTAAAGGCTCCGCTGGCTGACTGAGCTGACTTGTACTTTAATCGGGACGGGTCTTGTCCTTTAATCGGGACCGGATCTTACATATATCCGCTCTTCCCTCCTGAATACCTTTTTCTCAGGAGGAAGACCCTCCCTTCATTTTGGGAAATAATCTTGCTGTGCATTGGAGGGGGAGGGAGAAATTTTCCTACCTTTTTCTAGTTCATGTGTTCTGGACATGTTAAATGTATTTAACAGAAAGCTAAATGTGAATGTTTTATGGTTAACTGTTGAGTATTGTTTGGCTGCAATCACTAGCCATATGCTACTCCCAGAGTTTGGGGAGTAAAGCGGGTTTGCTTCGGTGAAGTGGATACTCTGAATCGGATAAAGTACGCCCTCTCCTCCGTGACACCTGGAGGAGATGGAAAGCTTGAGTTGGGTGAAGTTGGGGTATTGTGTGAGGGGGGGTGGAGGGTGGGGAGGGAGGGGGGAATGTTAAACTATTGTCTATGTCACACAGGTTCGAGTGGAGACAGCCTTACTAATTCACAAATGAGGAAATGGATGACATGGTATTTGGGGTTGCAGGGTAATGGCGGATAAAATAAAAATAATAAGTTGGAACGTTAGAGGGTTGGCGTCCGGAGTAAAAAGACAGGCAATGTTTACTTTCTTGCTTGATGCCAAACCTGCAGTCATATGCTTGCAAGAAACCCACTTGATAAAGAGTAGAACGCATCTTCTTAAAAAAAGATGGCTGCAGGCGGGGTATCATGCAACATATTCCTCATACTCACGGGGGGTCAGTGTTTTTGTTCGCACAGGTATACCTTTTGAACAGTGTAAAGTGATTATAGACCCGCTGGGACGGTTCGTATGCTTGCTATGTAAATTGTCTGGTATACTGATGCTACTGATCTCGATATATATCCCTCTGCCGTATTGTGGGAAAGTGCTGCACAAGGTCATGGAGGTAGTGGGCGATTTCCCGGGGGTTCCCTTTCTGATAATTGGTGGCTTCAACAATGTTCCTGATGCCCATTGGGACAGAGGTGGTCGGGAGGCACTGAGACTGGGTGGTAATTGCACCCCCTTTGGGGCGGTTCTGAAGGAGACTGCACTAATAGACATATGGAGAACCCATCACCCCGGAACTTATAAGTACTCCTGCTTCTCTCCCGCCTCTGCCTCGCTGTCCAGGATTGATCTGGCCCTGGGGAATGGTCCGATGCTAAGTCTAGTGGGTGAGGTAACTTATTTGGCTAGAACTCTGTCGGATCACTCACCTATGTGTGTGGTGCTTCAGGGGCAGGGCTCTGAGTTTTCCAGGAGACCCCTGTGGAGGCTAAATCCGTTCTGGCTCCAGCTGATTGATCTGGACGGCCATGTGGGGGATGACCTGACAGAGTTCTTTAAAATTAATATGGGCTCGGCTTCGGTATTGATGGTATGGGAAGCCATGAAGGCTTACTTCAGAGGGTTGTGTATTAAAGACATATCGCAAGTTAAAACCGAAATGGGCAGGAGAGACCAGGAGTTGATTAGGTCATTAGAGGGAGCAGAGGCGGCACTAATTGAGGAGCAAATCCCTGAGGCCAGGGAACGTTTGAGATCAGCGCAGAGAGAGGTTTGTAATATGACTATGAAAACTGCGGAGAGGAAAAGGCTGTTCTGCACGATGAAGTTTTTCGAGGAGGGAGAGAGAGCGGGTCACCTTCTGTCCAGGGTGGTGGCGGCCCAAAGGGAATCGGCGTATATCACTAAATTAAAGGGGAAAGACGGATGTGAGCATACAGGCAGTAGGGCCATACTGGAGGTAATGATGGGATTTTACTCAAATCTGTACCAGTCACATGTGCAGCCATCGGAGGAGGAAATTGATAACTTTTTAGTGGGGGTGCAGCTTCCACGACTCTCACTAGCGGAGCAGAGGCTTCTTGAGGAGCCCTTTGATATGGAGGAACTTGAGGCCGCTCTGGCCTCTGTACCTAGTGACAAGGCCCAGGGGGGGACGGTATCCCAGGAGAAGTCTACAAAAAATACAAAGAGGTGTTGCTTCCCAAGTTGATGGAGGTTTACACTGCGAGTTTGGCGGGGGGGGGGGGGGGGGGGGAGTTGCCCCGGTCCATGCGAGAGGCAATAATTGTTGTCCTACCAAAGCAGGGAAAAGATTTGACGGACCCAGCTTCATATCGTCCGATCTCTTTGTTGACCACTGACATTAAGTTATTGGCCAAAATGCTGGCGAACCGACTTAACAAGGTCATCGAATCCCTAATTCACCAAGACCAGTCAGGGTTTATGCCCAATAAATCCACAGCTATAAATCTCCGGCGATTATACTTAAACATGCAGGCGAGGGCGGATAATGTGGGACAGAGGGTAATAGTTTCCCTGGATGCCGCTAAGGCGTTCGACAGTGTGGAGTGGAGGTATTTGTGGGCGGTAATGAGAACCATGGGATTTGGTGATCAGTTTGTGGGTTGGGTACGTTTGCTATATACATCCCCTAGTGCTAAAATACGGGTTAATGGTCTGCTGTCTGAGAGTTTCTCCCTACATAGGGGAACGAGGCAGGGGTGCCCCCTGTCCCCCCTGCTGTTTGCGATCGCTGTAGAACCGTTAGCTGCAAAGATACGTGGTACCACAGATATTCGGGGATTCCAATATGGCTCCCACGTAGAGAAAGTGGCCTTATACGCGGATGATGTGCTACTGTTTCTGGCTGACCCGAGCGACTCCCTAAGTTCAGCTATGGCAGTTATTAGTAAATTCGGCTCTATTTCTGGACTATCAACTGGGATAAATCCGTGTTGCTTCCCGTGGACTCGGCGGTTCCCCTAGCGCTAGACCCTGGGACCCCTTTGAGGGTGGTTAGTGAGTTTAAATATTTGGGCATTGTGATCTCTGTTAAATTGGAGGAATATGAACGGCTCAATCTTACCTCCCTTATCAATAAGTTTCAACAAAAAATTGCAGCGTGGAAGAAACTATTCCTGTCTGTGGCGGGTAGAGCAAATTTATTAAAAATGATCCTCATGCCCCAACTCCTATATATACTCCATAATACGCCTGTCTGGTTGGCGCAAAATAAATTCTACCGGATTGATTCTCTTTTCCGGGACTTGATCTGGAAGGGTAGTAGGGCACGCATTAAACTTGAACATCTACAGAGGTCAAAAGAGGAGGGGGGCCTGGCAATCCCGAACCCGTGGGTTTATTATGTGTCATCCCAATGTCAGCATATGGTGGGGTGGGGGGAGCCTACCCAATCTACGTCAGCTGGGAAGCTCATTGAGCTTATAGTGGGCAGAGGTCCGTTGCTTGCTAGTCTAGAGGCTGGTAGGTTCCGGGTGAACCCTAAAAGGCTCCCGACGATCGCTATGGTGGACAAGATTTGGCAAAGAGTTAGACAATGGAGGGGCATTACGGAGCTCACGCGCTTCTCGTCGGTTTGGTTTGACCCGAGACTGGGGGAGTTAATGCGTCTGAGGGGATTTGCTCAATGGAGAAGGGTCGGGATATGGTTTGTGTCACAGCTGTTGGTTGGCGGCATGCTTAAGACTTTTGAGGAGATCAGGAAGGAGTTCCCTCTGAGTCAATCCCTCTTTTTTCAATATTTGCAGCTGCGGCATGCAATCAATCGACAGCTTAAAACATCAAGAATAGTGGTGCAATCAGATGCGATGGTGAATCTTATAGGGTCACTAAGCGCACTAAGGGTTTCATCTCCCTCGTATATAGGGGTTTTTTGGATTCATTCCTGGTACGGCACCCGGCTAAGTCCAGAGAAAAATGGGAAGAGGATGTGGGACCAATCTCGGACTCTCAATGGGAGAGCGTATTACAATTCATCCCCAAGGTCTCTATGAGTGAAGCCAGGAGAGTCTCACAACTCTACCTAACACATAGGGTATACAGGACCCCAGTCTGGATGAAGAGGGCGGGCCTGAGGAGGGATTCCTGCTGTCCGCGCTGCTCTGAGGATGGGGCAGATCTCCTACATATGATGTGGTCCTGCCCTGCCCTACAGAACTTTTGGGTACAAACACTTAATTTGACTCAGGAGGTAATGGGAGTGGATCTTATAAGGAACCCGCGGACGTGTGTATTGGGGTGCATGGAGGATATCGCGGTTGATGAGTGGGGGAAGCTGACCATAGCCAGAATCCTATATGCTGCCAGAAAGCTCATTGCGGCCCACTGGTTAGATGACAAAGCGCCAGTTAGACAAGAACTGATTAATAAGGTTAACTTTATTGTTATGATGGAACAGAACATATATGCGAAAAGAGGTCAGCACATGCAGTTTGAGAATGTGTGGGGTGGCTGGATGGAGCACCCGGGCCTGGCTTCGGAGGCTCTTATGAGAGAAAGAATGCGTCTGCCTACGCGCCCTTGACCCTCTGAGTTGGTACTTTAAACAGGGATCGTAAGTGGTTGTCTCGAAAAAAAGGATTCAAAATGTGACATGGTGTGTGATATATGCAATGATTTAAAGGGAAGGGGTTAGGGTGGAGGGGGGGGAGGGTAGGGGACTTAGGATGTAAGAATAGTTATATTGCCTGTCAGGTTGAATACGGTTTATATTATATGCTAAAGTTAAATGTACTGTCAAAGTTTCATGCTGACAATTTTTAAATAAAAATCATCTGATTTAAAAAAAAAAAAAAAAATCAATCAGAAAAACCTACATAGACCTCTGCATATTTAGGTCTTACCATAATTAAACTGACTATTTGACTTTTCACAATTGATGATGTTATAGCGATAAGCAGTCCCGGTCCTCATTCCACTCACTTCAAAGTAAAACCACTGATGGTAATGATTGCTGTTTATATCAGAGTTCAAGATGAGATCATATTCATGTCTGAAAAATAAATCACACATGCAGTTTTTGTCCCTTTAAACACTCTTCCTGTGGCGAGAGAATCAGGAGGATGTCTTACTTTCTTATCTGAATAACCTTCCGCAGGTTTCCAGATTCAAACTTAGAGTTGAACTTGAGAACTTCACTCTCATCCGGTACGGAACAGCTGCAGTGCATTAAGAAGAAGTAAAGAAGATGTTAATCCTCAGCAGTCATGAATAATCTTTCCAAGCCAAGATTAATCTGAAGTGTGTGAACCTGTAAAATTCATCCTCAACCGGAAAAATGTGAAATTAGGTGAACGCAATAAATGTCCATTACAATTAACGAAAATTACTACCTAAAACACGACATATTCCAGACTGTAATCACAGAAAAACACAGCGAACTAGTGAAAAAGACCATATTAGTGCATTGTATCCAATAATATTATATGATTATATCACTAGTCTATATGGAGATTGTGTTTAGACACACTGAAATTCATATAGAAGCACCACAAAAAACAAATCAGTGCAAATGTCTAGCAAACTTAATGCAAAGATAATGATTTATTGATAGTCATGGAACAAGGGATGAGGATAAAAGTGACGGTTACAGGTGACATACAAAACCGCAAATGACAAGGACGGTAGACACAAGGAGACTGCCCGGGATGTATGTAGAAAACATGATAGGCTGATGTCAATTGTAACAATGAAGACAGAAGTTGTGCCCCACAATATGACATAAAAAGCGCTCATAAGGTAAATCCTAATCATGTATAGCAAATATTTCCAAGTGGACAATTTACATACCAGGCACCACCACGTCAGCCGCACACCCCAACACGCGTTTCGGAAATCCTTCCTCAGGGGGCACGGCATAGATGAAGACCGATGCGATTTTATAGCTCCAAATGCGGAAGTAAGCGCCAAACACGCCGCTCCTCCCACTGCTATGATGACACACCGCCGACGGCCGCGCACATGGGGCCCCATGTGGCCGAACGTCAGAGGCAGGCGGAAGTGGGGGAGGTTGGGCGGAAGTAGCGTCAACTAACCGTGAAGTCTATGGTGCGGCCATCTTAATGGTGGGCAAGAAACAAGCCCATGTATAGAAGGTATATACCCGCATAGATATGCAGATACAAACAGAATATGGGGCACGTATAATGATTCAATATGGACGAATGCGAGCAACACCCCAAGAAACAACTATAAAGTACCAGCACATACATATATATATATATATATATATATATATATAATTCAGACAAATATCTGTAATGTTACGAGCATATAGAAGATATGAAAACAAGAAATTATACAGAAGGCAAAATTATATAACAATTTGAAAACATAATATATAATAAACAGAAAAGAATATGTCTCAAAGAACCATATACTGAATATGCGGGACATATACAGGTCCTTCTCAAAAAATTAGCATATAGTGCTAAATTTCATTATTTACCATAATGTAATGATTACAATTAAACTTTCATTATTTTAGAATCATTACACACCAACTGAAATTTGTCAGGTCTTTTATTGTTTTAATACTGATGATTTTGGCATACAACTCCTGATAACACAAAAAACCTGTCTCAAAAAATTAACATATTTCAACCGTCCAATAAAATAAAAGTGTTTTTTCAAAACAAACAAAAAAACCATCAAATAATAATGTTCAGTTATGCACTCAATACTTGGTCGGGAATCCTTTTGCAGAAATGACTGCTTCAATGCGGCGTGGCATGGAGGCAATCAGCCTGTGACACTGCTGAGATGTTAAGGAGGCCCAGGATGCTTCGATAGCGGCCTTAAGCTCATCCAGAGTGTTGGGTCTTGCGTCTCTCAACTTTCTCTTCACAATATCCCACAGATTCTCTATGGGTTCAGGTCAGGAGAGTTGGCAGGCCAATTGAGCACAGTAATACCATGGTCAGTAAACCATTTACCAGTGGTTTTGGCACTGTGAGCAGGTGCCAGGTCGTGCTGAAAAATGAAATCTTCATCTCCATAAAGCATTTCAGCCGATGGAAGCATGAAGTGCTCCAAAATCTCCTGATAGCTAGCTGCATTGACTCTGCCCTTGATGAAACACAGTGGACCAACACCAGCAGCTGACATGGCACCCCACACCATCACTGACTGTGGGTACTTGACACTGGACTTCAGGCATTTTGGTATTTCCTTCTCCCAAGTCTTCCTCCAGACTCTGGCACCTTGATTTCCGAATGACATGCAAAATTTGCTTTCATCAGAAAAAAGGACTTGGGACCACTTAGCAACAGTCCAGTGCTGCTTCTCTGTAGCCTAGGTCAGGCGCTTCTGCTGCTGTTTATGGTTCAAAAGTGGCTTTACCTGGGGAATGCGGCACCTGTAGCCCATTTCCTGCACACGCCTGTGCACGGTGGCTCTGGATGTTTCTACACCAGACTCAGTCCACTGCTTCCTCAGGTCCCCCAAGGTCTGGAATCGGTCCTTCTCCACAATCTTCCTCAGGGTCCGGTCACCTCTTCTCGTTGTACAGCGTTTTCTGCCACATTGTTTCCTTCCAACAGACTTCCCATTGAGGTGCCTTGATACAGCACTCTGGGAACAGCCTATTTGTTGAGAAATTTCTTTCTGGGTCTTACCCTCTTGCTTGAGGGTGTCAATGATGGCCTTCTTGACATCAGTCAGGTCGCTAGTCTTACCCATGATGGGGGTTTTGAGTAATGAACCAGGCAGGGAGTTTTTAAAAGCCTCAGGAATCTTTTGCATGTGTTTAGAGTTAATTAGTTGATTCAGAAGATTAGGGTAATAGGTCGTTTAGAGAACCTTTTCTTGACATGTTAATTTTTTGAGACAGGTTTTTTGGGTTATCAGGAGTTGTATGCCAAAATCATCAGTATTAAAACAATAAAAGACCTGACAAATTTCATTTGGTGTGTAATGAATCTAAAATATATGAAAGTTTAATTGTAATCATTACATTATGGTAAATAATGAAATTTAGCACTATATGCTAATTTTTTGAGAAGGACCTGTATACCTAATAGGTGGAACATATACAAATACATCCCCACATATAGACATATATGTCATAATAAACACAACATGCATAATTGCATAGGGAAGTATACAATATATGCCAACAAGTGGATTAATTACCATCTCCAGCCTCTTGTCTCGGGCCTCCCTTCTTTCCTCAAGGATACGGGGGATCTGCTGCGTAGGGTCGACGGGTTGTCTTTAGAGGGTGGGGCTCTACTGGTTGCAGCAGATGTAGAGTCCCTCTACACCAACATTAGACACAAAGATGGTCTTAGTGCCGTACGACATTATTTGAATGCCTCTTTGTTATCTTTGGCCTTTGGGTGTGAGGGAACTTCTGCTGCAGCTACTAGAGTTCACCCTCATACACAATTTCTTTACATTCAAGGAGTCCTTCTACCTACAGCTCCAGGGGACCGCCATGGGCGCGGCCTTTGCGCCGGCTTATGCCGGTCTCTTTCTGGGGCTGTGGGAGAGGGACCTTTTCTTGTCAGACGAACAGGGGTTAATGGACCGTGTCCCCTTTTGGACACGGTACATTGACGACATCTTCATCTGGCAAAGCACACCCGTCGACCCTGGGTTGCTTATCCGCACTCTGAATGGCAATGACCTTAATATCCATTTGACCTTTGAGTGTAGTGGTGAATCACTGAACTTTCTGGATGTTACTATTAGGAGGGATTCTGGGGGCATTCTTCAAACGGACATCTTTAGAAAGGAGACTGCCACAAATATACTCTTACATGCCTCGTCTGGTCATCCACGGCATATGATTAAATCAATACTTGTGGGCCAGTTCCTCCGCCTCCGTCGAATCTGTTCTTCGGATATTGATTTTGAACGGAGAGCTGATGAACTGAAGCTTCGCTTCTTGGCCCGTGGCTACAGCCATCGTATGCTCAAGAAAGCGTATCATCGAGCCAAATACACCTCCCACCATAGTCTATCATATGGCACAAAATCAAGACAAAAACGGGGTGATCATCAGACTGTCAGATTTTTGACTACTTTCAGTTCACAATCTGACAGGGTTCGTTCCATCCTTAAAAAGGCGTGGCCTATTTTAAAAGTTGATCCGATTATTAATAAACTCATCCTGAACCAATCTGCTATCTCCTTTAGACGGGCTAGGAATTTGGGGACCACTTGGTCTCCAGCCATTATGTCGGGAAGGGAACTCATACCTTCTTAGATGATTTTCGATCCAGGGTTTGCTGTAATCCTTGTGGCAGATGTGTCGCCTGCCCCAATGTGGATCGGTGTGATTCTTTTTCTAACTCGGATGGCACCAGAACCTTTAAGATTAGACAACATATTACTTGCAATTCGAGATATGTTGTCTATGATGCCACTTGCCCCTGCGGCCTTATCTATGTAGGTTTGACAACATGCCAACTTAAGGTACGCATAAGGGAACATGTTTTGGGTATCCAGGCGGCACTCGGCCATGATGATACAGCCACCCTGAAAACATTGCCACGGCACTTCAGAGATTTCCACAATTGTGATGGTTCTCTCTTGAGGGTACGTGGCATTGATGCCCTTAGGATCAACATTAGGGGTGGTGTTTTGTCCAAACGTTTGGGTAGGCTGGAGACCAAGTGGATTTGGCTCCTTAAAACGGTTCAACCCTCTGGCCTAAATGAGTGTTTAACGTTTGTTCCCTTTCTTTGAGTCCCTGTTTGCTGTGTATCTATCAGAACATTCGCTCCGCAATTGTTTTAATTATTTTTACTTATTTCTATTTGTTTGATTTTATCTCTAGTGACTTCCAATTGACACTTTCTGACATTATGAGTGATCGTGGCGGGATGAATTTTCATCATTCGACTGTATCATGGAAATCTGTTGGTGTGCGATTCGTCTTCTATTATATGCACATACTGTATATATATTTATCCTTATTGTCATCAGTTTATGAGTATTTTAGTATTTTCTGGTTAATGTTCCCAGTTGAGTATATTGTATGCTTCCTTTTGCAATTATGCATGTTGTGTTTATTATGACATATATGTCTATATGTGGGGATGTGTTTGTATATGTTCCACCTATTAGGTATATATGTCCCGCATATTCAGTATATGGTTCTTTGAGACATATTCTTTTCTGTTTAATATATATTATGTTTTCAAATTGTTATATAATTTTGCCTTCAGTATAATTGCTTGTTTTCATATCTTCTATATGCTCGTAATATTACAGATATTTGTCTGAATTATATATATATGTATGTGCTGGTACTTTATAGTTGTTTCTTGGGGTGTTGCTCGCATTCGTCCATATTGAATCATTATACGTGCTCCATATTCGGTTTGTATCTGCATATCTATGCGGGTATATACCTTCTATATATGGGCTTGATTCTTGCCCACTATTAAGATGGCCGCACCATAGACTCCACGGTGAGTTGATGCTACTTTCGCCCAACCTCCCCCACTTCCGCCTGCCTCTGACGTTCGGCCACATGGGGCCCCATGTGCGCGGCCGTCGGCGGTGTGTCGTTATAGCGGTGGGAGGAGCGGCGTGTTTGGCGCTTACTTCCGCATTTGGAGCTATAAAATTGCATCGGTTTCATCTATGCCGTGCCCCCTGAGGAAGGATTTCCGAAACGTGTGTCGGGGTGGGCGGCTGAAGTGGTGGTGCCTGGTATGTAAATTGTCCACTTGGAAATATTTGCTATACATGATTAGGATTTACCTTATGAGCGCTTTTTATGTCATATTGTGGGGCACAACTTCTGTCTTCATTGTTACAATTGACATCAGCCTATCATGTTTTCTACATACATCCCGGGCAGTCTCCTTGTGTCTACCGCCCTTGTCAGTTGCGGTTTTGTATGTTACCTGTAACCGTCACTTTTATCCTCATCCCTTGTACCATGACTATCAATAAATCATTATCTTTGCATTAAGTTTGCTAGACATTTGCACTGGTTTGTTTTTTGTGGTGCTTATATTCCAGACTGTGTTTGTTATGACGTACAGTGAATATAAAAAGTCTACACACCCATTCCTGATAAAATGCTAAGTTTTTATCATGAAAAAAATCATACTAAGAAGAATCATTTCAGAACTTTTTCCACCTTTAAGGTCACCCATGATATGTACAAATCCATTGACAAAAAAATTAAATAATATTCAGGGCGGAAATATAAAAAAAAAAAATAGCAAAACTAAAATAATGTAGCTTCATAAGTGTGAATACCCTCTTAGAAATGTGGATGTGGGGTGCAGAATTGAGAAAACATTGCATTGCACTCTGACCAATGTTTGTAAATGAGTCAGTGCTCATCTGCAAGGTTTTTTTCGGCTTGGACAAGAATGAGAAAAAAAGAAAAATTGCAGCATGTTGCGACTGCAAGAATCGGATCGCACTTGGTAATGCAAGTCAATAAGTACGAGAAAAAAAAAATCACACGCCACACGGACCATGCGTATGACGTCAGATTTTTATGCACACATCTCAAAGCAAATCCGACATTTCATCAGCCAAGTACAATAAATTCACAGCCCGAACAGTTAGAAAGAGGTTAATGAGATCTACAATCTGTGCTTTGCGTGTGTAGTTTTCTGCAACTGTATTTGCCTAATAAATTAATGAATATAAAAAATGATGCTGGGTCCCTCCTATATTTAATAACCATCTATGGGGAATGCCAGCAGCTGTGAGCTGGTCTTATTGTGCTGGGAAGGGGCCAATAACCATTGAGATTCCCAGCCTATTAAACCCTTCACGACATGCGTCATACTAGTACTGCACATGTCATGTCTCCCCCTTTGATGTGGGTTCGGCGGTGATCAGGGTAATGGTTTTTGGCTTGATATTAGCAGTGCAATGTCCGCTGGCATCAAGCACAGAGGTTTGTAATAGAGGGGAGTCTATTAGACACCCCCATTACTAACCCCGTAGTAAAAAAAAAAAAAAACTCCAAGGATATTGTCCACCTCCCAGACTGATTAGACCAGCTCACAGCTGTCTCCTTTCCCTTAGCTGTTTATTAAAATAGAGGGACCCCAAGACATTGTTTACATTTATTTATTCCTAAAAGCTGCCTATAGCTTATTAAAATATCTGACAACAGTCTCCCATATTATTTATATGTCTGACCTGGGGGTACGGTGACAAGAAAGAAGCCTTTTCCTACCAAGAAAAACATCCAAGCCTGACTGTTTTCCCAAAACCCACATCAAGTCTGTTAAAGAATGTATATGGGAAAACGGGTTATGGACTGATGGGACCAAGGTCATAATTCCAAAATATATGTTTAACGCAAAGCCAACACTATGCACCACCAAAAGAACACCATACCCCCAGTGAAGCATAGTGGAGGCAGCATTATCTTTGTGGCTGTTTTTCAGCAGATGGAACGTTGGTTTTATTCAAGGTGGAGGGACTGACCTGAAGATGGCTGTACACAGGCGATGGCCTCACAGTCCTGCAATTTTGGAAACCTCACTGCAAGGAAGAGTCTGCACTGATTGCCAATTCTAAATGTGCTATGTTGATAGACTCCCACCCAAAAAATGACTGAATGTTGTTATAAATTCAAAGGGCACTTCAACAAAATTATTAATTTAAGTATGTGCAAATTTCTGCAACCACATTATTTTAGTTTTTTATTTTTCCACTCAAAAAGATTTCAGTTTGTTTTGCAAATGAATTGTACAGATTATGGGTAACATTAAAAGGTGTAAAAAGTTTACCCAGTGGTGTTGAAGACTTTTTATATCTACTGTATATAAGCAAGCTAAAATAAAGTCATATCTCAAAATTACTGGTGGATTGTTAGAAAGAAATAATTAGGGGGTTAAAAATGAACAGCTGAGAGCAGTGCAGTTTCCTTACCTCCTGGTTTCTAGCAGGGAGGGCTGTCCTCTAAGTGACAGTTATGGTGAAGAGTAAAACTATAGAATTAGTAGAACTATGAAGTTCAGCACAACTCCTGCTATAAATACATTCAGTTGCTTTCAATGGTTTGTTCATTGCTATCACTATATTTACACATAGAAATAACAAGGCAGTTGAAAAAATCACACAGTTCTGGACAGCTGTGACTAGACCTGCTCTGAAACCTGTGGGCTGGTAATGCAAGAGAAGAAGAGGGAAAGAGGAGGGAGGTGAGCAGAAGCTGCTGTATAGAAATCAATGGGCTGGAGAGAGGTGGCTGGGATGTTAAGAGTCAACCTCTCTCATGGAATGTAGCTACTGCACACAGCTAGTTCTACACTATAAAAAGATCAAATCTCTCAATGCTGGAGAAATACAGCAGGTGGAAAAAGCAAGTCAATTGCAAACTTTCTTATTTTCATGCTGTAATGAAAGCAACTTAAGAACTTGAGAATATCCCCTTTAAGAAACATGACTGCCCCATAAAGTACAGCATTAAGAGTAAAAATTTCAATCATAAACAAACAAACAAAAAAAAAAACAGCAGGCTGTTAAAAACATTGTTTCACAATCTGGTTTTAAATATCACAAAATAATATAGGTGATATATTCCCTTTTAGTGTGCTGGATTTGATAGGAGTAATACTACGCTAGATTCCATAACCCATTACATTCCCATTGACTGCTGTTAGTGGGTTTAATTTTACCTACCAGTAAAGCTGTGTAGGTTCACTTGAAGTAACTTACACTAGAATGATAGGAAATTGATTTTGGTAGAAAAATGATATCCCACTGATACACTGCAAATCTGCCAGCAGAATAAAAACAGCTTTTTAGACCAAACATAGTACCAGGGAGTGCAAAGAAATAACACTTCATAGCAATTTTTTTTTTGCTTGCATGATCAAATATTCACTCCTCATATAACAAGAGTGATTCTGATTGTAAATACATAAATGGGAATGGATGTCTTATCCTTAAAAAAGGTTGTCCGGTCAGAGAATATCGATGACCTATTTCAAGGATATGTCCTATAATAAACACCTGACACCCCACAGATCAGCTGTTATTTGCCCCGGGCAGAACAGCTCCTAATCTTTTGAATAAGAGCTGTTCTGCAGTACCCAGTAGCAGCCACTACACACTGAATGGAGCTACACAGTTCACTCCATATGCTTACAGCCAATACAAATAACAGCTATAAGGTGGAGGCAGGGGTGTAACTACAACAGGTGCAGGGGTTGCAATCGCACCCGGGCCCTGGAGCCTAGGGGGCCCTAAAAGTTCCTTTGGCCTATAGAAAAAGGCTATTGCTATTAAATATTTAAAATATTTGGGGATCCCGTTGGAGTTTTCGCATCATGGCCCATGAGTTTCAAGTTACACCACAGGGTGGAGGTGTTGGGTGTCAGATTCCCCACTGATCTTATATTGATGACCTATCTGAGGACAGGCCACCAATATGCTCTGATGGGAGAATCCTTGTATTTTCCCAACATCTTATACTTTAAATAATTTGATGGGAAATAAGGAAAAAATAGTGTGAAACTGAAAAAATATAAAGAAAGGCAGATACATTTTAAGTTACAAGTAATCTTTGCAATAAAGTATGGTATATGTTTTATGTATATAAATGTCATGAACAGGGTGGATTTGATTTAAATCAAACTGATTTAAATCACGATTTAAATCACGATTTAAATCACTAGTCAGTAAGGCTTGATTTAAATTAGTGATTTAAATCAAAGTTTCTACCTAAACTAGTTCTTGCTACGTTAACATGCAAGTAGATGAAGATTTTTAGAATCACTTTTTATATTACTTTTTTCTCCCCAGTTTAATGGGTTAATCATTCATATTTGGACACCACTGTTCTGTTGTACTTAGGAAGGAGAGAAATAATCCTGACCTTAATAACAATTTAAATAGATTTATTCAACTGAAACAATAACAACATTACAGCATAAGTTATTTGCTTAAACAAACATCCATGTTTGTTAACTAATTTGGCTAAACAAAATATATATATATATTTTAAGAAACTTAGACTGTCAGCCCAGCCGACACATGAAAAACTTAAATACTACTGTCCCTGCTGTCCTCTGTAGCTCACTCGTCGTCATCTTCATCATCATCTTCTTCTTTGTTCCTATTCATAATCTGGAAAAGAAAAACAAGCTTTCCTGCTTTATTGGGTCCCAACCGATTTCTCAATTTAGAATGAATGAGTCCAAAGGAAGAGAATATTCTTTCAACGCCTGCAGAAGAAGCTACTGCTGTTAAAAGTGAAATCATTACTTGAACAGTCTCTAAATCCAAGCGCTTAAGTGACTTCCACCAGTTTACTGGTGTGACCTTCCTTAAAATATCTTCAGCAAACATATATTTCTTGAATGGTTCCCCCTTAGCTCTGAAGTTTATTATAGTTGGCATTAAAGATGGATGATTGCTGGATACCCATGTCATAGCTAACTCCTCAGCACTTAGGTTTTTGACCCTGATATTGGATATTGACAATATTTGCCAAAAATGAGCTGGAGTCAGTGCTTGCCCCATTCGTTTGTTTACTGCTTGTAATTTAATTCTGTCCATGTGTAGTTCTGTTTTTAAGTGTTCACTCAGTTCCTTCCAAATTTCAACAGCATCCGCAATAAAACAGCTGTTTTTCTGTATTTTGTTTAAAGCTTGAGAGATGGGTTTCAGGAAGCTTAGCATATGTTCAACATTTCTCTTAAGCCCAATGTTGAGGATTTTGGCCGTGACAGTGCCATCTATTTTATCTCGATTTTCTTCACAAAGTGTCATCAGAATAGGCCAGTTTTTGATATACTGCTCAAAACAGTCCACCACAGAGTTCCATCTAACATCTTGAGGGAGCGTTAGCTTGGTTCCACCCATCCTTTTCAGAGCTGCTGCAGCAAAATGATTATTACGGAAGTATTTAGCAATTTCAACAACATTAGCCTTTATTTCTGGAACACTTTCACTTAAGTCTTTGGCTAAGAGGTGCAGCAAATGAGCACTGCAACCATATGTTATTAGCTTTGTATTCCCTCCCTGCTCTTCTAAATTTCTTCTCATCTTGGATACGTTTGCAACATTGTCAGTGACCAAACTGCGTACTAGACATTTGAATTTTTGTTCACATGTTGTTATAGCTTTTACTGCCACTTCTTGTAAGTATTCTGCTGTGTGTGCATTTCCTGACGTATCAGTTGTTTGTGCAAGGAAGACTTTACCTTCTTCTGTTGTTATGCAAGCACATACAATAGGATCATTGTGGACATTACTCCACCCATCAATACTTAGGTTAACAATTTTACCCTCCAGAGCTGTTGCACATTGCTTCATTTCTCTGTCATACACTTGATCCAGCAGTTTCCCTGCAACATCAGCTCTGCTGGGTGGACTGTATCCTGGTCTCAGTGACTGAACCATATTAATGAAATGTGGGTTCTCAGTCAGACGGAAAGAAGAGTTCGTTGCATAAATAAACTGGGCAATTTTTTCATCAATCAACTCTTTTTCTAATCTTCTAGTTCTTATCACAAACCTATATATGGTGGTTCCAGGAGGTAAAGGTTTTTTCTTCCTTTTGGGTGATGGTGATATGTGGCTGTGGGTGTCTGATGATGATGCTGCTGCTAATGAAGCACTATCCTGGATGGATAACTCTGAAACTGTAGAACAGGATGATGGTGATCTTGGAGGTGGATAGTTTCCAGAATCCATGAATTCCCCTAAACAAAAAAAGTCAATGCTGTTATTTTATTGTTTATACAATAAGAAATATAATTTTTCTCACACATGACAGTTCAGTCTTTAGAAATAGGATTCAATAAAAATGTTTACCAACCTGAAGATCCTGCCTGTTCAGAAGTGTTTCTTTGGTCATCTTCATCACCGCACTTCTCATGATGTTGCCTCATTCGCGCCACCAGGCCTTGCATCTCTTTGTTGCATCGTTTGCATTTTGCACGCATGCCTGCCTTACCGATAGGCGAAGGAGCTTCATTAAAATATTCCCAAACTGGGTCTCTTTTACGGCCTGCTGCCATTATAAGGAAAGAATGTAATAAACCTCAGATCATACACACAAACAGATCCAGACTTGTCTGTCTGTGGCTATGCTGCAGTATTGTGCTCAAAGTTTCACTTTCATTTTCTTGTCTGCTTGCCCTTCCTCCTCCTCACACTTAGATTCACATTCTTCTTGTGTTGTGCAGATCTATTCTACTCCAAACAAGCAGAAACATATTGTCTAACTTCTTGGACTTGGCACTGAAGGGGTTGATTCTGTATTCATATAGGTTTGTAGAACAATAGGATTAAGGTCTTTTTCTCAACTCTGTTCATGTTGTAACATTTTTACCGTGAAGAAGAGGCTGGGACCTCTGAGGAGTCAAATTCAGTTTTGAGAACTGCGTAAGTAAAGCGAGCGTCTGTGATAATATAGGAGAGAAACTGCCCACTAATCCTACAGAAACCTCTGGAAGAGCATGGCATTGTGAATGTTACACATATACAGCCTTTATTCTACTGAGTTAAACAACTCAGCTTTATCTCATGATGGAAGAACCTTTGGATGGTAAAATATTTTCCTCAAAAAGCAGTTTATTGAAAAAAATCCGATTTAAATCAAAAAAAATCCGATTTAAATCAAAAAAATCCGATTTTTTTTAATTTTTTTAAAAAAATCATTGATTTTTATCCACCCTGGTCATGAAAATACTAACTACATTTATACCTATGGTGTATTCAAGAAAAATAACAAAAAGTCAAACAAGTACAGATAAAGTACAGAATGGCTTATTAGAATAAACAGTGGGTGCTGTAATCTCTAGAAAACCACTTGAATTGCCTTTTTCAGGCCACGCTGGGGACAATATGCATGGTTTATTGAACTGACACTTCTGAGCTTTACATCTATCATATTAGTAGAATCAGAAATATGATTCCAAGTCACAATGCATTCATGACACTTTATTTACAAATTTAACACTTTGATCTTTGTTCAAATTTTTTTTTATCAGCACATCACCACATGGATTCAATACTTCACTGTAATCAAGCACCTTACCTGGGACTATCGAGGTCATAGATAACCCGATCGATTATGTCATTGGGATGAATCATTCTTTCAATATCCTGAGCTATCTTTGTCCTGGAGCAAATATTAAAAAGGTAATGGTTAGGAATGACTAGGAATTAAATAAAGTTCCCTTGTTAAAATTTAAAAAAATGACTCAAAATGTAGGTGTACCATATTTAAAAACATACAAAAAAAATACTTAATAAACTCTCATAGCAAATGCACAAAAAAGATTTCCAACAGGAATTAATTTTCATGATTTAAAGGCCAAAAATGGTTTCAGATACCTAGTGATCAACAACATATTCCCTGTCCTTCTTGTGATTTTGGGTATAACCCTTCTCAATCCCTATGTTCTCCCCCGATTAAATTGTAACACCTATATTTGCGTCTGGTGTCGGCACTAGCTCGTCTGACATTATGTTATATGATCCCAGCGGCCCATCAGAGATGGCTTGATTCTCCTCTCCTTTGGACAAATTAGATATCTAGAAAAAGTCAGAGTCTGAAGTACAGTGGGATGAAGCCAGCACTGATTTGCCACAGGCATCACATGACAAAGTCATGCTAGCCCCGGGAGCCAATGCGGACACTGCTAGAACTGCGCTGACACCGGAGAATAGGTGTTATAA